>VZTA01020405.1:194-157053 GCA_013398855.1 Mohoua ochrocephala
AGGGAGCAAACCCCGCTGGGTTTGGGGGGCAGCCCCCCCTTCCCCATGGATGCCGCCCGTGGGGCAGGGTCGGCATGCGCAGGGGGGAGCCCTGACCTTGCAACTTTCCCAAATGCCACCGAATACCGCTCGTTTTCCTCGCCAGGGCTCCTGCCGTCGGGCTGTGCAGAGGGGCTGACAGAGGGGAGACGGGGGGGGCTGGGGAGGGATGGCCCTGGAATGCGGACCAGGGAGCGCTGCGGGGATGGACGGACATCCCACCGGGTCCCCCCCGCAGGCAGGGCCGGCCCCGGGACCCCCGAACACCCCCCGGGCCCCCCGCCCGGCNGGCTGTGACACGGGGCAGCCCCGCGGGATGGCCCGGGGGAGGAGGAGGAGGGGGATCGCCCCGCACCTCCCTCTCCATCCTTTATGCCCCCGCAGTTTCCCAGAGGGATGAGGAGACTCAAATCGACCCAGAGAGGCGGCTCTCCCAGGGTCTGTCCAGGCCATGTCCCCTCGTCCCCTCAGCCAGGAGGCAGAAGTCACCGCGGGCCATCCCCTGCATCTCCCTCCAGCCACAGCAGCTCCCGGCCCTTCTGTCTCTGCTCCACACGCCGGGCTGGGGACAGGGCCGGTGTGAGTGTGCCTGGCAGCAGCTCCAGCGAAGGGTACGGCTGATGTAACCAAGATTAGGACGTCACTCGGTTATTAATGATAATTATTATTATTGGCAAGCGAGCGATTTCCTTGCCAAAGCCCATCCTGGAGCTGTGGGGGTGCTGTCAGCAGGGTGGGAGCTGGCAGGTGCCCTTCGGCTGCCTCTTCCCAGCCTCAGTTGTCGTCACCGAAATGCACCTTTCCCCCCTGACAACCTTGTGAGAAAAAGGGAGAGAGACCCAACTTAGCGATGGATACTCGGGCAATTATTGTACCTTGCAGAAATATCCTTAAATCGTTCTGTTTCCACTGGAGGCGAGCGTTCCCCCCGCTGCAGTCACTGCTCAGCAGGCACCGAGTGCTCCAGGCAGCCTGCAGTGGGAACCATCCCCTTCCCTTCCCTTCCCAGCAGAAGTGGCAATGGTGGAGAGAAAAGAGGGAGTTTTCTCCCAAAGCTCGCCCTGCCTGTCCAGAAAGAAATATTCCGAGCTGTAATAGTCTCTCTGCCTCCAGCAATCCATGGCAAGGGCAGAAGCAATAAATAGTGCAAGGGCGAGGGAAACTCTGTTGTGGTTGTTACAGATGGGAGCTGCTCGTGGCTCGCCGTGTTTTGTTAAGGTCGGGAGCAGTTTGGAGGTGCCGGGTCCGAGGATTGAGAGGGTTTGGAGGCAGCTCCAGCTGCATTTCTGCCCAAAAGCCCTGGCCAAGCCAGCTGCTGCTGGGCACTCCCTCCCAGCTCGCCGGGACAGGGATGGCCTCCAGCTGCCAGCTCCGGGGGCAGGAGAAGCTGTGGGAAGCCCAGGGGGAGCAGGGAGGGACCGGCGGGATGTGCTGCTCGTTAATCCCTGCTGCAAACCCCACACGCACCGGGTGGCAGAGCTGAGAGGTGCTCCAGGGAGAGATGCTCCAGGGGCAGGGCAAGGCCCAGGGCTCGGAGGGAACATCCCGTGGCTCTCCCTGCCTTGGGTGGAACACGGAAATCCTGGAGTTTAGGGAAGGCCGGGGCGCTGGGCTGTGCAGAACACGGAGATGAACTCTCCAGCACGCAGAGAGTGGCCCAGGGCACAAACACTCCGGCTGCAGAGGCTGCAAGAGGCCGACGTCTGCTCATGCCATTAGTCTGGGCTCAAAACTCAGCCTAAAATTCCTTCCCTGCTCGGATGACCCCTCTCCTTGTCCCCATGAGATTCCTATACTGCACAATGTGTTCACATTCAATACTGAGGTTCCCCTCCCCCTTTTATTTTTAGGGAGCCTTTCAGATATTCTTGAGTTTCTGTATTAGAAATTATTCAAGAAGACATTTCAGTGTTTTTGAAAACGTTGATCGAGGAAAATCAGAATTGAGAGTCTTCTCTGTGCAGCAGTTAGTGAAGCAGTTTATGAGGCTTCACTTTTCTTATTCCCTCTCTGTTCCTTAATTAATTTATCAGACACGGACAGAGAAGCATAATCATCAGCTGGAATTTACCTCTAGTCCTTCTCTGGAGGAGACGATTTCTGGTAAATCTCTGTCACGTTGTCCCAGTGGTGTTTTAGGGACCACGACCTCTCTTGCTGATGTATCAACAGCTCGGCCTCACTTCAGGGGGTCCCAGATTGGATTGGGGGGTGGTCCTGTCCCCCTCAAGCCACTGCAGAGCTTTCCCTGACTGCTGGAGGGTCCTGTTTGCACGGGGAGAGCTCAGCCCAAGGCTCAGGTGCTGCTGAGGTCCCTTCATCCCGTTCTGGCTGCTCTGCTGAAGGCTGGATCCTTTTTTCCGCACCCTGCTGGCATTTGCCACACCGTGTATAAGGCACAGGCACGGATTATTTGAGCTGCATGAGCACTGGTGAGTGCACACGAAATGGAGGAAGTGTAAGAGTTTTAAACTGGGTTTTCCCAGCCGGAATTCTTCAGGCTGGAGAAGCTTATGTCAAACTGATGCTTCTGGCCACAATTATTCTTAGTCACATCATTATCAGTTATTTATTAACTTAAGGAGTAGCTGTTGATTTTTTTTTCAGGACAGTCGTGCAATTTTCTGATGAAATTAAGAAATAACAATGCACCGAATTCTATTAGCATGGATTATTTCTAATATAAAAGTGTCCTCAGCTACTTGGAGCTCAATGGGACACTGGAGCTGCACGGGAAGCCCAGCCATGCCCTCAGCAGCAAGTTATTTGTAATTGGTTTGCACTCATGGGATTTTTTCTTTTTTTCCAGCAGAGAAATTTTGCCCAGCATTTGATGATATGTGTAAATATTAAAAGGAAAGGAGGGAAGAACTAATAGACAGCATTAAAACAGAACAGCAAACACCAGCAAATTGTGAGCGCAGCATTTTTAATGGATGGTTATTAAAAATAAAAGAGAAAAGTAGGCAAAATAAAAGGGAGGTTTCATTGGGCAGAATTGACAGTTGTTATCCTCACTGATTCCTGACATTTCGAGATCACTTTTTTATCTAATGTTTCAATAGCCTTGGATGTTTCCTTCTAGTGAACCACACTGAGCTGCAGCTTTTTTCTCACTTCAGGCACGCAAGCCCACAAATTTTATCTAAATGTGCTGATATTTATTAGAGCCACTGTCAGAAAAACTCCACACTCCACTTACAGACGAGCTTCTCCTCGGCCTTTCCTGGGATGATGATTCACAGCCCTGGCTGGGCACGCACAGCTTCCTCTGGCAGCAGCTGGAGTTTCGTGCGTGGCTCTGAAGCAGAAGAAGGCCCTTAGGGGGATGTGCTCCCACCAAAGTGAGAGTTCTGAGCCACCCCCCAGCGCTGAGAGGGCTCCTGCAGCCCTGCCCATCCTTCACAGAGGCAGTTCTGCAGCCACACCCCGGAGTCGTGGGATCATTCAGCTTGGAAAAGGTCTCTGAGGTCATCGAGTCCAATCACGAGCCCAGCACTAAACCGTGGCTCTGATGGACATCAAGATGTTTTTAAATCAGTTCCAGGAGTGGTGCTGCCACCACTTCCCTGAGCAGCCTCTTCCAGTGCTTGACGACCCTTTTGGTGAAGAATTTTTCCATACTACCCGATCTAAACCTCTCCTGGCACAACTAAAAGCTGTTTCTTCTTGTTCTATCCCCTGGTACCTGGGAGAAGAGTCCGACTTCCACCCCTCCACAGCCTCCTGTCCTCCATCATGACGACGTGCTGCATCTTTTTTAACCCTTTTTATTCAGTGGAGAGACTTCTTCTCACCTGGGAGCCCAAGTGGAGGTTTTAATGTCCTAAATGGGGCTGAACATGGACAGCACAAAGGAAGAGCATGGACTTGGAATTGTGTTTTCTGCTCATCTCCATCCATTGCCCACAGACCCCGGTGGCAGGACACACCTGCAGATGGCAACTTCATTGCTCCCATTAGAAAAAATCCTAGATAATGCAAAATTAGTGTTTGAATTCTTGTTGCGGAATGATGGCTGTGGTTTATTTTGACACCTCCACACTCTGCATGTGAACATTTTCTGTTGCAGTTTCTCCTTTGGCTTTTCTTTGCTTTTCACCTTGTGGGTTAATCTTCCATACATCCCAATTCCTGTATTTTGCCTGGGTACACAAAAATGGAGATTAGCCTCCAGTATGTGCTGTAAGCAACAGCATGGATTTTCAGGGCATCTGGATTTAGAGTTGCCAGAATTAGAAACGCGAGCCAGACGAGATCATGCTAGGGCAATTCCCCAGGACTGGGCCATAAAGCCAATCAATTTAAAATGTAATAGAAAGCGCCGAGTTCTGGGTGAAGGAAGGCACTTAGTGCTCATTTGGAAAGAAAAGCTCATATTCTGAATTGCTTTTCAGATCAGACTCGAGCCTACTTTTAGTGATGTCAGCGGTGCCACTTCCGCTCCGTCCGCTGGTGCCAGAATTTTCTGTTTGCTGCTGATACTTCTCCACTTCCCTCTCTCCTCCTTTTCCTAAGATCCCTGGCAGCACCTCTCCTTGCGTGGTTCAGAGGAGGCACCGGGATGAGCAGAGGGATGGAGCAGCTCTGCTGGGAGCAAAGGCTGGGAGAGTTGGGGTTATTCAGCCTGGAGAAGAGAAGCTTCGGAGTGACCTCACTGTGGCCTTGCAGGGCCTGAAGGAGCTGCAGGAAAGATGGAGAGAGACTCGTTACAAGGGATGGAGGGACAGGACACAGGGAATGGTTTCACACTGACACAGAGTAGGGATAGGTGGGATATTGGGAAGGAATTCCTCCCTGTGAGGGGGGGGAGGCCCTGGAACAGGGTGCCCAGAGAAGCTGTGGCTGCCCCTGGATCCCTGGCAGTGTCCAAGGCCAGGCTGGACGGGGCTTGGAGCAGCCTGGGACAGTGGAAGGTGTCCCTGCCCATGGCAGGGGGTGGCACTGGATGAGCTTTAAGATCACTTCCAACCCAAACCATGCTGTGATTCCATGATTCCTCTTTGAGGACGGTGAGGACACAAAGACAGACCTGATGGTTCAGAGGCAGAGAGATGAAGAGTCAATTTAATCTCACAGAAAAAGGAGTTCAGCAGTCACGGAAGGGATGGTGACAGTGATGTCTGCTCTGCTCTTGCAAGCCTTGCCCTCCTTTGTTTTTGTTCTCAATGACAGAATTTTTACAGCAGCCCCAAGCTGGGAGTAAGAGGTGATCTTTCATCCGAAATGGGCTCAGCTGGGAAGTTTGAGATGAGCTGACTCACTCCCATTTCACTTATCCCTGATGGCAGTCGTGGACTAATGCACCTCTGCAAAAATGGCCAAAGAGATCCGGGGCCTGAGCTCGTGGGTCTCTCCTAAGACCAGATGCTGCAGTTCTTGGCGTTCCAGGGCACGGTGCATGAACGCATTAGCAGGCACTTAAGATATAATTTTTCTTATGCTAAAATTATGAAATGGCCAGAGCCAGGATGAGCTGAGGTACCTGAGCGTCCTCCTCAGCCTCCAGCTCTGAGTGACCTCTGCGAGAGCACCGCTCTCCCTCTTTCCCGCCAGCCAGGAATCCTTCTGGAAGCTGCCATCAGAAATCAAATACCATGGCTGCTTTACATGCAGGAGTTCCCTGTTTCCTTCTCTGACTCAATTTGTTTCAAGGGGAAAATCGCTGGTTTTCTTCTTCAAATGCCGAGGTTTTTGGCAATTTTACCAATTTTTGGCAATTTCTTTCACCAGGAACTTTGGGAACTGCCATTTTTGATCACTGCATCCAGGCAGTCTTTACATGGGGATGTACAAAGAGGATCAGAGGTCTTGAAAGTCAGACTCATCAGGAAGGAGTAAATTAGGATAGTTCTGATTAGAAGAGCAGAAGGAACATGACAACGCTTTTGAATTATAAAAAATATTGCTGAAAAATAAAGGGAATAATACTTTTCTCTGTACAAATAACATCAGAGAGAGACCAAGAAGCTGGTCTTAATTTGGAACTAGAAAGAATTGAGATCAAATATTAGACAGATGTTTGTGATGGAGAGGATGGCAGAGCCTGGCTAAGGAGGTCACAACTCCCCATTCCTGTGGCTGTTCATGTCGAGGGGTAAATTGTTTGTGACCATACACTACACGCCTTAAAATAAATATATTGTCAATAAATGCAGGAGGAAAATCCAATGAAAAGCAGATTTGGAACCAGATTCCAATAGAAACAATGACATAAAAAATATAACATGAAAGAACTGAAGGTTTCTAGCTCAGCATGGCTAAATCATGTACTGGGCATTTTATATCCAGGATCTGAGTTAGTGGAATTGGCTCAAATCATCATCTTGGAAGTAAATACATGGATATATGGATACACAAACACCCACACGCCTGCAAACCTGCATTCTTGGATTATTTTGCACATCTTCAATTTTTCATGGTTCTCATGTTTAGGGCTTTTATTTCTCATTCATTTTCTGTCTTCCTGCACCATCCATCCCTCTCTGGCTGGCTGCATAGCTGGGAAATACCAGCTCCTGGGGAAGTCACCTTCCAGAAACCGGAACTCGAGGAAAAAAATCTCAAATGAGCAGATTTACAGCAATCTCTGAGCGCTGGGATTCCTGAATAGAGATAAAATCTTAGGCACGAGTCTAATGTTGGAATGTGAGGTCCGTAACAATTTCCTCCCCACTTTTACAGTATCAAATGTTTGCAGTTCCAGGGAGTGTGAGCGAGGCTCTCTTTTAGCTGTTGATTTAGCTGGGCTTAAAATCCAATGAATAAATTGTCCATAGTTCATCAGCTTGTGGGGTGCTCAGTGCCTGCACACCAAATAATGAGCTCCACATCCCACCGCGAGCAGTTTACGGCCAGGAGACCGCGGGAACGCGGGAACGCCACGGCGGAACCGTCAAAACAAAACACGTAATGGGCTCGTAAATGAAATGAAGGGATATTGGTTTAAAATCAAGCCCATAAATACGTGTCCCACCTGTCCTCTGGGTGGTCAGCAGCAATCAGGCTGCTAAATTCTGAGCATATTTTCGAGCTGGTGCTGTCTGATTCGTCCTTCCCTCCTTGCTGAGCGATATCGAGGGGTAAAGTGAAAGGCTGAAGTGAAACTGCAAAGGGTGCAGCCGAGGTGATGGTAATGTTTCGAGTTAAATGTGCACCAAATCCGGGATAATTCAAGGCTAATTATGTTTTGCTGTGTTAACCCTTTTAGGAGGAAAAAAAAAAAATCAATAGAAATAGGTTTACAGCAGCTGTTCTCACCACCCAGCAAGCTTCTGCACTTTCCCACAGAGGTTACTCTGAAGGTGGAAATATTCTAACATAAGGATTAATAATAATAATAATAATTTACACTGTGGGAGTGCCAAGGATTCCCTCTATGCAGGGCACTGGAGAAACAAAAACTTTACCCAGAAAAGCTTCCAAGCAGTGACCAGAGTGTGAATCTACCCGTGATTCTCTCTCCTCATACCTACAACTCCATGCCAGTGCCTCATAAATCCAGCTCGATTCTTACACAGTTCTCCCAAAGGTCACTAATTTTAACAGGCCATTTTCATCATTTTTCCAAAGAAGCCACAGAGGCAGATCCAGCATTTGATGTTTGATATTTGCCCCAAATAATCCCCTGAGTGATTTCAGGGTTATACCCCATCTGCTAAACCAGCTCCTCGCTTCATTCTTAGGGCCTTTAGGTGGGATTCAGTGCAAAATCGATTTTCTTGCTTATTTAATATTTAAAGGTGGCATTGTTCAGTTGTGAAATTGTGCTGTGTAAAAGGTAATCTTTTATTTTGCCATTTAAGCAGTAGTTTTTGGGTAGAATCCGTTCCTGATGGAGCCATTTGGGACCAGCCTTATGTAAACACCGTGGAAGAGTCCCTCAAACCTGAACGATTTTCCAGCTTAAACACACAAGGGAGATGAGGTCCAGGGCTCCATTCCCACCTCTCCTTGCTCTCCTGCATCCTGAAAACCCTGTAGATGTTAAAGTTTTCAGGTTGCCAAAGGGACACCAGGATTGCCCAGGTGGAGATTGATTTCTTTATTTTAAACATACGACTGAAGCACATGGTACTGTTGCACTGCATCAAAAAAAAAAATAAAGCAGCAGAATGGCAAAACTGCTGGAAACCTGTGAGAACAGAGGCATTGTCTGATTTTCTGGTGTGCAATGCAGATGCAAACAGCACCCATTTTTTTTCCCCTCCATTTGCATATCTGTAAATGACTGCAAGGCAGGGTAGAAGGAGGCCAGCTGGATTCAATTACACAGAAAGGTAAAAAGCCTTTTGCTTCTGATTTTCATTTTGCAGTTTTGAGCAGGGTCACATTTTGAATTTCTTTCCAGACCTGAGAAAAACGAGCGAAGTTCTCACCGGCTCATCCCAAGCGGAGAGGCGCACGGTAATCGGAATTATGAAGAGAAATTCTATTTTTACGCCAATAATTAATGTTTTGTCTCGTGCAGCCTTCCCTGCGAGCCTCAGCAAGCACATTTGAGGGCATTAAAGCTGCTTAGGGAGATTTCAGGGGACACTAATCTGCAGGACTTTCGCTGACAGCCCAAAGGCGCTGTCACGTGAGAGCCTTATCAGGGCAAACCCACCCCGAGCCCATCTGCAGCAGCCCTGAGCCACAGAGCTCCCAGGCATGAGATACCTCAGGGTGCTGGATGCATTGAGGTTAGAGTGGGATTTTTGGGGCGCCAGAATTATTTCTGTTATTTTGAGAAGGGATTGAGGCTCCAGGTTGGTGGCGGAGCTGCCTCCCAGGCCGGGATGAGATGCAAACCTCTCGCCCTGTGTGATTTTCACCTAGTTAATAATGACAATGATAACAACAACAATCATCACCATCACTACCACCAAGAACAACAATTACAACAACAATAATTACAATAACAGCAGTGTTACCCTCCTCTAGCTCCTCAGAAGCCTCGATCATTGTTTTATGCATCCTCTTAAGCGCTCCTTGCGTCCTTTGCTTCACACTTCAAGTTGCAGCAGCTCCTGGCAGTTTCTGCCATCCCTGCACGTTCAGCAAGGCGAGGGTGGTCAAACTGGGACACAACCCTAGAGGAGTAGGTGGACAGTAAATAATTATTAATTCCTCACAGCCATTGGTACCTTACAGAGGTCTCCCGTTTGTTGTCACTCTGAATTATTGGCCTTCGCTGATGAACACAATCCTGCGAGTTACTCATGGACAGACCTTTTGTACTTGGTGCAACATGAAATTGAGCTGAACCTTCCCTCTGCCCGCATTCCTTTATTTCCCAGACAAGCCTTTAGCACAGCAGAGGATTTCCCAGGTACCCAGGTGCTGCTCAAATGCCCTCGAGTTGGAGGGGGATAAAGGCAGAGCCAAGTAAGTAGAGCAGAGAATTCTCTGGGTTAGGATGACAGACAGGTTAAGATGACAGACATTGTTCCCCCTCCTACTTAGTCAGCTATATTTACTTTTTCAGTGGATTTTCGCCCTTTCGGAGTCTCTCTGTACCCTGCAGTGTCAGGGAAATGTGTTAACAAAGCTCTGCCACCCAGGGAAGGGCATGGTCTTCAATTTGTGCACAGGGAGGGGAACAGAGAGGGATATTTGGAGTTTATGTTCGGCTTTAGGAATTTGAGGGAGAGTTGGAAAGTCTCGACCGTCTGGCAGTCGCGCCAGGGATGGAGACTCCTTCCACTCCCAGCCTGTGGCACAGGTGTTCCCGGCAGCAAAAGCCATAATCCCCGGCACTTTGGGGTTTGAGCTCCTCCTGCAGTCCCAGGGAAGTCTGCTGGTGGTTATTTCAGTCCTAACCTCGTCTCACATTAGCACTTTTGGGAGGAACGCCTGGCGGCGTCGGGATGATCAGTCCCGGGAAGGGAGGCGGGAGGTGTGTGCGCTTCCATCCTGTCTGCAGGGAATTATCGCAGGTTTTGGAGTTACTGTGATTCTTGCAGGACTGGGGAAGGTTCCCACCTCCTCCAGCCTCTCTTGTGTAACCCCGAGGACTGGATTAGAGCCCTGGCTGCTTGGGTTGGGAAGCGGTTTCAGTCGAAGGCTCCTGGAAGTCCATTTGTTCTCACCAAAATACCACTTGTTCCTGCTTTCTCCCATGCAGGTAACCTGGCTCGGACACAAAGTAGTCCCTCAAAGGATCCTTGGCTAATTTTAGCCATCCAAGGGTAACTTGCCCCATTTATTGCAGGTGGAAGGAGCGAAAAAGCCTTTCTGCACCAAGGCCTTTTTTTCTCTGTTTGTGCCAGTGTGAGCGAGGCAAGAGCCTGACTTTAACAGAACAGATAAAAATAAACCCAGCCATGGACAAAGCCAATTATGTTCTCCATTGCCTAGGGATGGGCAGCCTAATTTGCAGCTGACAGTGATTTGATGGACTGAACCATCCTTTTTCTGATCCAGCATCTGAAGTAATTTTTATTGTAAACCAATCATTAGGATGTAGGACTCTCCGTACCGCCAGCGTCACCGTGACAAATCCCCACAGCCGTGCTGGTGCCGCTGCCGGGGTTTTTCCTCCCATCCTTCACCGCCCTGACACGTTCTGGGAAGCGCTGGCCATGGCACACCGTGGCCCTGTCCCCAGCAGGGGCCCTGGGCACAGCAGCTAATGGGTCGTGTGAGGGGGACAGTGCCAAACACATCCCCAGTGCCGGGGACGTGTTTCCAATCTCCTCGTTGTCATTTTGGCAGGGCTGCTAAATTTAGTCCTCCGGTTCAGAACATGCAGACAGCACATCGGGCTGGGGGTTTAGCAGCGCACATTTTCTCCGTCTTCATCTGCAGTGGCCTCTGATTTTGCTCTTTTATGTGGTTTATAGGTCATAAAATGATTTCCCCCTCCCCGAGGACATTGTACTAGTTTGTGTCTGACATCTGTGCGATCCAGTCAGTCCTGAGCTGTCGTGTAGCATCCTTCTGTTCCCTGGATGGACACACGGGCACAGCTCCTGCCCAGCGTTGTTGGACACATCACCACTTCATTAGAACCAGCTGGGATTTGTTTCCACCAGAGCTTCAGCAATTTCTCTTTGCAGCAGCCAAGGTTGTTGGAATTTACTCATCTGCACCAGAAAAACTCCCCTCTGGGCCGTGGGAGCTGTGGGGTGCAGAGGTGCGAGGAGCTTTGGAGAGGATGCACGGAAGGTGAAGATCTGCTGCTTTTGCAGAGGTGCTGTGTCCTACATGCCCTTTCCAGGTCCGTGAGGGCTCAGTACAGACCCAGGAGGCTCCATCTACATCTCCCCCTATTTCTGCTCAGCTGTGAAATCTGCAATTTCTCTCTTTCCACTGTAGTATTCAGTAAAGGCTGATTAACAAATGACAGACACCCACTGTTGCTCACAGGAGCAATACAACCCTATAATTTTGATAAGACAGGTCACTAAGACTTTCCCTCAAATCCTGCAGAGTTTCAGCAACACCTCCACTCCTGCAAAGTCCTGAGGTAAAGGAGGGTGAATAAGGCTGTGTCGTGGAGCACAGGGGTGGTGAGGCAGGCCAGGCTCAGGGCAATGTGTGCACCTCAGCTTCTGCTCCTTCTACTCGTGTGTGCCAGGGTACCTGTGTGCTGAAGAGCTGTGAGGGGCAAACTCTGTGTTTTCCACCCATCTGCTTTGTGCTGTGTCATTTACATTGATTATGTGTTTGTATTGGCCAGGCACGGACATATGGATTTCATTAGCTCAAAAAATCAAAGGGAAGGTGGAGAAATGTATTTAATCATTTCAGAATAATTTGAAGGTGGTCATTTCAGAAGCAAATCCAAGCCGGGTGTGTCCTGGCAGGGAGACTTCTGGAAGCAGCAAGGCACAGGGATGCCCTGCCAAGAGGTGCCTCGGTGTCCCGAGGTCCTGCAACCTCGAGTTCTACCCCTGCAGGGACTCAGGGGTGGCTCCTGCCCTTAATTTTGGGGTGGGATTTGGTAACACAGGTGCGCTGGAGAGGAGTAGGATCTGCACTGAGCATTGAGAAGAGCTCGTGGCAGGGTTGGCAGAGGTTGTGGTGGGGTTGGCAGAGGTGGTGGTGGGGTTGGCAGAGCTCAGAGCGGGGTTGGCAGAGCTCAGAGCGGGGTTGGCAGATCTCATGGTGGGTGTCTGCATGGTCCCATGGGAAGGGCAGAGAGGCTGGGACATGGGGGACACAGCTGGGATGGGACTGCAGCAGCCAGCAGAGTTTCTGGGATCTCTGTGCGGATCTGGGGTGAGAATTGTGCCCTCATCGTGCGGCACCGATGGGAAGTGCTAAGAGCAGCCCTGTTTCCTGAGCAATCCTGTGAAAGCAAACAGATTGCCTCGGGCAAGACATTTAGAGGGTCTTACACTTCTCTTTATGCTTTGAAAGTGCCTGTTCTTGCTCTCAGTGAAACGCTGCCTCTCCGGAATGGAGTCGGGCAGGGACACGCTGTGTGCTGAGCACACCTGCCGGGAGCTGCGCTGAGCTGAGACGGCTGCTCGGGGTCATCCTCACCCGGGCGAGTGCAGGGAAACAGGCAGAGCAGCGAGCATCCAGATAGTGCTGCTTATCTGCTTTGGGTCACAGAGTCCCAGAAGGGCTTGGATTGGAAGGGACCTTCAAGCCCTTCTAATTCCAGCCCCCTGGCAGGGGAAGTAAATCATTCCGTTGCTGGGTACTGGCACAGCTCCGTACAGAGGGGATTCCCAATCTCAGGAAATATCACAGAATCATAAAATAGGATCAGGGAATGGTTTGGATTGGAAGGCACCATCCAATCATCCACCTTTCACTATCCCAGGGGGCTCCAAGCCCCGTCCAGCCTGGCCTTGGACACTGCCAGGGATCCAGGGGCAGCCACAGCCATACCCCAATACCCTCATACAGCTCTTTGCAGCAGTTAAATACATTTCTATCAAATGTAGATTACGGTGAAGGGTGGCTAAAATTGAAACCAAACCTGATGTTTCTGAACTCCTGTTCAAACCCACGGGGTTTCTGTGCACGTTTCCCAGTGATTTCCATCGGCCTGGTCCTCCCACCAGTTTAAAATAAGCTTTAAGACTATTCATCTCGCAGCACTCTATGTTTAGACACTTATTTTTAAGATTTTCATTTCATTTTTAATGTATTCCCTCTTTCTGGAAATCAAAAGAAAGCTTGCTAGGAAAATAATTTAGATTTCCATTTTTTCCCCCCACACTTTTCCACGTTGATTACTCACAGGTATCTCCTGTTCTTTTGCAAGTTCTCTGAGTCACGGATCCTTACCCGACAACCACTGCCATGCTCAGGCTTCCCACCCAGCGGGACAAAGGAATTCTTCAATTGAATTCTATTTTCAATTAAATTTTCAAACCAAATTTTTATGGGTTTCTCAACGTGGCAGCGAATTCCTGTAAACAGTCACCCATTCTAGTTCAGTCCTTTGCCACATGATAAACCGATGTGTTGATTTTTAAGTGTCCTCAAGAAGTTTGATCTCATTTTAATGGGTGGAAAAATTGGTCAATAATTGTTATTGTATGATCAGTTTGCCTCAAAATCTGCCTTCTGTATAGATTTTAATATATCTATACAGCTTAAACCAGTTTTCTGGAAGGGGAAAATAACATTATATCTAAATTTGGGGATTATAAAAGGAGTAATTTTCTTGAAACTGGTCCTTAATATAGCTAATAGCTCTTGGCTTCACCTCGAGATGCTTAACAAGCCCATCATTAACTGTGGCTAATGAAAAATTAATTAAACTTTTTATAATCTAATACCAGATGACAAATCATTATAAATCATGCCCTCGGTTATTCATGTCACTAAAGCCAATAAATGAGTTTGAAAGTTCACATATGGGTATAAAACTGTAAACAAATATGCAACGAATTGTGCTGGCTGTCAATAATGATTTTTTCAGGAGCTTTTAAAATTTCTCCCTAACATTCCCAGAATTTTCACAAAGGCTTGGCCCTGCATGTAATTTTGGGAAGATTTAATAAGAAACCTTACCATTGCACATGATTGGAGACTCCTGGCATCTGCCCCAGGATTAGCCACACCAGCCTGGAAGGGAATGAGCAAAGCTGGGGAGATTTAGAAGGAGGAGGGCAGAATTATTACAAAGTCTGGCAGGACATCATTTAAAGAAAAACTATTTCACTGGATTTGAAACTGGATTTTTCTGTTGGGAATTTGCCTGAGTGACTCGATGAAGGAACAGCAGCAAGATCAGTCAGTCGTGTCTGCAAACCAGTGTGAAGGGAGCCCCGTGCCTCGGATGTGCAGAGTTAACGGGGCAGAAACGCTGAGCACCCCAAGAGCCTTTCACAGGACAGCTCAGGATCCGTTTGGTAAATCCAATGGGTGTTTCCAAGATACCAGGATTAGCTCACAACCCCCCAAATGCTGCCCATGTATGGCTCTGAGGGGAGGCAGTGCCAGGGTTGACACGACCCTCACCCTTCTCACCAGGCGAATATTCCCGTGTGGAATTAGGGCAGCCGGGGTGAGCTGGGTGAGGAGCAGCCCTGAGGCTGCTCCAGGGGCAGGAGGGAGGTGTGGAGGGGGAGTGGGGCAGGACAGGGGCAGGTCAGGATCTGCAGCAGCTGCTGCTGGGGTGACCTCCTGCCCAGCTCCGAGCCCCATCCATCAGCTCCCAGCGCTTCCCTTTGCAGGGCTGCACACACGGAGCCTTTGTCAGGATGAGAGGAGAGGCTTTCCTTTGAAGTAACTCCTGCTCTGTGCGTGCTGTGCTCCCTGTCCTTTATTCAGCTGCTCTTTCAGTGCTGCCCAGCCCACACCTGCTCCTCCTCAGGGCCACAGGACCTGACCCCTGTCCCTGTGGCTCCTTTGTTCTCCTTCCCTTCCCCTCCCATAAGACTGCGCCGTGCTCTCTGCGTGTCCCCTCCGGGGTGAGCGTCCGGCTCCAGTTCCACTCCTGGCTCACCTTGTGATCCCTCAGAGCATCCCCTATAGATCTATATATACCCCTGAGCAGGCTATAGCTCAGCAGCACATCCACATCCCGTGGAATTGCCTTCCTCGTGTCCCATTTGTCCCGCTTTTGGGGCGCAGTTGTGCTCGGGGACAGGAGCCCTCCTCGGTGAACTCATTAAAGCCCCAAAGTTGCTGATGCACTCCAGTAATTACTGCAGCCCAACACAGGCAGATTTTCTGCCTCTCCCTCTCGCTTGCAAAAGCCCAAATTGATTTATTTTCAAACTCGAGCATCAGTTTGCCAAGCGCAGGAATATGTAATGCAGCAATTATGGGCATTCCCCAAAAGCTGCTTTTATGTATTTATGAAGAAAGCTCCCATGGGTAACACTTCATCTCAAATATTTGACTTGGAAATGCTTTTATTTTTCCAAGTTCTTTTCAGATTTCTCTTCTGAAAGCTGATGTGATATTTTTCATCTCATGGAACGTTTCTTTGAGAGGCCACATTCTGTAGCCATGGTTTTGCCATGCAGGACTTTCAGGCAGCGAACAAACTTCTGTGGTGACATGAAAAGTTATTCTGCAAAAGAGATCACAGCACCACATTTCTTTTTTTTTTTTTTTTCCTGCAAAAACCACATTTAAACTGATTTTTTTTTTTTGGATCATCTGTAATTCAGACATACCTAAAATGTAATTAATTTCCATCACAACCTTTCAGTTCTGGTGCAGAATATGGTACCAGGGATAAAATCCAGAAATTGCTTCCAGCATGGGAAATGTGCAATTAAAACAGGCAAATATTTAACTCCCTCCATGCTCTTGGGATCACAGTGTCAATAAGAGACTTAAAAAATTGAATTGTTTCATCAAGCAGAAGAAGCACCTGAGGAGGGTCCATAGCCAGAGGGGTCTGCCAGGGCTCCCCAGGGTGCAGAGCTGGCTTGAGGAGGAAGCTGGGGATGGTACTGATAGGAAATGAAGGCTGGGATCTGCTTTAGGATCAAAATATGGAGCATAAAATTAATAATCATCCAGTCATGGCAGCCATAAATGACAGTGGCACCGAGTTGATGGGAATGTCAGTGGAAAATAGGAACGTCCTGCATGTGTGTGGGGTTCCCTTCTTGCACACGCAGCTGAGAACTTCACCAAGGGCTGATATGGGGCTCTCACCTGCAAGAATTGACCTTGGGGGTAGATTTACCTCAAGAATTGACCTCAGGGGTAGATTTACCTCAAGAACTGACCTCAGGGGTAAATTTACCTCAAGAATTGACCTCAGGGGTAAATTCATCTCAAGAATTGACCTCAGGGGTATAAAGAAAGGGCTGTCCATGTGCTCACTTGCCACAGAAGGTGTCGTTGCTGCCTGGCTGTGGCTCTGAGAAGGAAAAAAGATTTCTTTGTGATCACTCCCCTCCCTTTAATATTCCTTCAAGTGCTTGGGACAGTCCTGAGGACGCCCCTGATATGAAATGAAAACAAAAATGGAATTCTCTCCCTTCAGAGCCTTTCCCGCAGAGCCGGAGCCGCTCGGTGCTGGCCGGGGCTGTAATTCAGGAGCATTTCCAGCAGGAGCCGGGTGCAGGAACTCCCATTTTCTGTGGGAGATTCCTTCTGGAGCCGGCATTACCAAGCCCCGATGAGATCAGACGACACCACGGGAAATTTCAGACGGAGGAAAGGCCGGAGCAGGGATGCTGCAGAGCTGGAATGTTCTCAGCCCTCAGTGAAGGGCCCTCAGTCCCAGGGATCCTTTCAGAGGCAGCAGCTCCCTGATGAAGCTCAGTAACTTGGATTTGATCATGTCTAACGGCAGCCACGGCCTGGATGCCCAATAATTCTGGGATCATTTGCTGTCAGCCCCTTGCTCTGCAGCAGGATCCCTGGGCTTGCACTCTTCAGGCTGGAATGGAGATATTTGTATTTACTGAAATGTATTCACCTTTGTATTCTGCATTTCTCCGTTCCATTCTCTTTCCAAGGCAGGGATTTCCATTGACTAACGCCCTGGGAAATTTAGGATGAGCCAGAGCCGGTGCCAGTTAAAAGCAGAGCTGAGAATTCATCTGCTTCAGTGCCAGGGATCTTTTATGGAAATCAGGTCTCTAATCGGGAACCATTTGTCGTCACTTTGTGAGAGTTGGTGTGGCAGGATAAATTGAGTCATTAATTGCAAACCCACCAGTGGGATCCTGGAATGTGGCTACGATGTGTGGGAATGCATGGGAAGCTGGCGAAGGAATGGGATGTGCAGAGGCTGCCACAGTGAAAAAAAAATACGAATTATGAAAGGTGTGAACAGAGGAATTGAAAAGTAGAGGGTGATTTTGAAGAAAAAGCAACTATCAGCTAGAAAAAAGGGGAAATAGAGATAACAATTAAATGCTGGATATTCCATATTATTCCCTACACTGGTTACAGAAAGCTGCCATAAATTAAATTTCATTATTCACTATAAAATGTGGATTTTTTGGGCTTCCTATCCCTAACTCCTGGTATTTAACATAAGGCCCAACAGGTGGAGTGGCAGGAAAAGGACAACAGGGAAGGGATGCTCCAGAGGGGCTTCAGATGCTGTCGAAGTGGTCTTGCCCCTTGGAAGCTTAGATCCTCAAATTCTCCCTATTGATTTGGGTTTATTTAACACTTTCAAATGGATTGTGACGAAGTAATACAAATAGAAGGAATCGATGAAAATTTTGTGGCAGAAATACCGAAAACATTGGCTTTTCCAGCCGAGCAGAGGGGGAGAAATCACTGTGGGATCTTGTGCAGCTCTTCCAGCAACTTTGATGGTGATGTAACCTTAAAAAAGCACTGAATCGGGCTGTCAAATAACCTGAGCAGCAATGTGTATATATATATATATATATAAATATATCTGAAGTGTTACATAAAAGAGGAATTTTAATACATTATAAAAAGTGGTGCCATGATGGCAAGAAATCTGTTAATTAGCATGTCTGCCATCCATCTTTTTGAACAGTCACCTTAAGAAGGACCGAGGACGGCGTTAGCAACAATGTGATACAAAATAATTAGCTTGTTTTCAGGGCTTAAATAGTCATTACTTTCCTGTGAAGTCCCTAATTAAGCTAATCCTAGTTTATAATACATTAGCAACAACTATTTATGTAGAAGCTACTTCTTAGGGGCTAAAAATAACTTCCAAGTTTTGAAACGCTCCAAATGATCTGCGAAATTGTAGAGCTCGGGACAGGAACAATACAGACTGCAAAAAAATTATGTAAGAGCTTGATTTATTCCTCGCTGCCCACATGAAATTCGTTCACCTGGAGGCTGCAGATACGACTGTTTAAAGGCTTTCCTGAAACAATTTTCCCCCTTTCTGCTCTCCAAGCCCGTGACAGCCCGTTACCACGATTTTCTCAGGAGGTCCCGTTACGGCGTCGCCCAATTATTTCCTGAAAAGTGTAAAGATTTCTCTGCCTGACTCGCGGGTGTAAGAGATGAAGGAGTGATTTTCGGTTTGATGTTCCGCTTTCAGTCAAAGGGAAAGAACTGATAACGCGGAGTTGGCGCGAAACAAAGCACAAAAAGTCGGCGCTGTTGGACAAAATGGGCTTTGACCTTCGTCCACACAAACACACACAAAAAAGGAGCTGTGAAAAGGTAGAAAAAGATACAAAAAGAAGGAGATCCATATCTTGCAGTGGCCATTTTTTTTCTCCAAGTGGACAGAATTATTGCTTTCCTTGACTTTTTGCCTTGCTTGATAATCTACCCGTGGTCAGCTGGAGGCAATATTGAGGTACAAAGCCCTCAGGTCATGCAGGAATGAGCTCTAATGAAATTATCTGGGGTGGGAAAATCCAGAGTGATGCAGACGACAAAGGACTCCCCTCCCAGCCAAAAGGAATAATTTATGGGAAAAAATTGATCAGTCAATGAATCCTATGAAGGGATCAAATTGAAGCAGGAAACCTGGATCTCCCCCTGGCTTGGATTTACAACAAGGAAGGAATTTCAGTTTCCATTTGAAGGCAGAGCTGAACTTGTTGCTTCAATAATTTGTAGAAGCTTTTGTATCAGCTTAGGCTCCAAACCTGGGCGAGGTAACCACGGCGAGCAAGAAAGTGCCTGAGATCCACCCAAAGTGCCCCGAGCCACGAACCACGGGGTTCCCTCCACCCAGGCACCCCACTGAAATGTGTGCTGGCGGCACCACATCATGGAATATTCTCTCTGTTCCCCCTGTTCTCCCCTGGACAGTATCAATAATTCATCCACTTTTCTTACAGGGGCTGTTCAATATGTTGGAAGAGGCCAAATATACACAGGGTGTGTGTGAGGGAGGGAGATTTCCTGCCAGAGATATTTACAGGCCTGCAAAGCCCAGGAGCAGGGACGAGGCAGAGTGCAGGGACGTGCCTCACCCAGGTGTGACAGGCAACTCCTTTTCATGCCCACTTTTAATTTTTTTCTGCACGAGGGGTGCCAAAAACCACTCCATAAACAATTTTCTGAGGCAAATATCAGCGAGTCCCTGATATTAACCTATAAAAAACCAGAGAACAAATTCACCACAATGCAACAAAGTCCTGCAAAAATGTGATCTTGTGTTCAGAGCAGAGGCAGCATGTACACGAGTTATCTCCTTTTTCGTGTTGTTTGCCTCTGAGTTGAGAGTCAAAGCTCCTGACACTGTCCCCAAGCAAGGTTTTGGTAGCACAGCGTGCCCAAGCCTCCATTCTCCCCCTGCTGAAGGCTGGGACAGGCCTTTTAAATTCAGAAACCCTTAATGCACACGTGTACGTGCTCAGGCTGATTTTTTTATGAGCGCATTTAAGTTGGGAAAGATTAAGTGGAATTAAACATGGATGCCTTTTTAACGGAGCCCGCTCCCAGAAGAGATCCCTTTTTTCAGCACTCACTCCAAAGACTCCTTTAGCAGTGTTAGATTTGACTGCAAATGACAAGCTGTACACAGGAACCAGACATTTATGTCCCTATCATCACTTATTAACTGTTGTTATTGTCGCTGACAACGTCGGGATAATAATAGAGATCCTCTCAACAGCTGGCTTTAAGATGTAGGAGTTTATGACATTCAGAAGTGTCTCAGCAGAAGTGACAGGTGAAGGCATGCTCAGAAGCAATTTATCCTGGGAGGAGAATATAAAAGCCATTCGAGCTGGCTGAGACCTCGGGGGGGTCTTTGCCAACCCTTAGGATTTGTCGTAGAGGTTGAAAAGCAGCAGCATTTCCTTTTAATAAGGTATCACCTGTAAATCACTCCCCGGTGCTGCAGCTCATCCAGGAAAATGACTAACAGGGAATAACGGTGTTGCAGCAAACACGGAGAGGACAGCTGTGGCTGAGTGGGAAAAGGCAGGAAAAGCAGCTGTTGACCGATTCAAGGCGTGGAGGGGATGTGCTGAGAGGTTGATCTCCTTCAGCTCCTGTAAGGTGTGAGATTCTCCCGAGAGAGGTTTGGCTGCTGAAAGGCTCAGGCCTGGAGAGAGGATAATGCCTTCAGCTTCCCAGGTTTTTGTTTTATGGGGATCTGAGCCTTTCAGGCACCACCTCCCCTGCAGTGCAAGGAGCTGGATCCTGTGTCCCCAGCCACGTGGGCTTGTCCAAACTTGTCCAAACATGTCTGTCTACCACAGACCCACCCGCCAAAGCCCGAGGATCCCTCACCACGTGCAGCTCAGGTTTCAGTGGGATTCTCAGTGGGATTGCTGTGATGACCTGGAAACCACTGATTTAGGCTAAAGGCACCCTGGATCCAGTAAATCTACGTCCACAGGACTTCAAACGAAGGATTTAAAAACACAACTCCCCGGCTCGATGGAAGACCAGCCCCACTGAGTTTCTCCCAGATGGTCGGAAAGACAGTGCAGCCTGAGCAGCCCCGAGTCGTGCCCGTGCCCTGGTGGGTTGGGAGGGACCTCAGCAAGGCTTGGAATGCCAAGACATGGCCAAAGGAATATTGTATTGGGTGGTTTGCAGCTCAGACTTCAAGAAGTGTTTGGGCAACGCTCTCGGTCACGTGTCGTGATCCTTGGGACGGTGCTGTGCAGAGCCAGGGGCTGGATTTGGTGATCCTTCTGTGTCCCTTCCAGTCCAGGGAATTCTGAGCCCGTGAACTGTTTAGATCTCCCTTGTGAAGGCCACTGAGTCCAGCCTGGGGTACCCCAGGCCCCGATTATCCATCACTGGCCTCCGAGGATGGCAGTGTCCCTGCTCCAGCAGTGCTCCACGCTGCACTACGCTCCTGCTGGGGAAACCTTCCTGCTGTCCAAGGAAATAAATCTTTACCCCTTCTCCAGCCATCAACTAATGATTCCAAGTGATCAAAATAAAATGACTTAGGCAATGCGTTATCTGGAGTTGGAAGAGGCAGGTTTCAGCTGTGACAAACCAGAGGCAGGAGGAGCATTATTAGCCAGGCTCTGTCTCCCAGGATTAGAGGTAGGAGATCTAATATGTGGAAAGACCCAAGGGTGAGATTATCTCAGGATAATACACTCTTTAGGTTTTGAAACTGTAGCCAAAGCAATCAAACCTGTTACCATAGCATTCATTTTAATGCACAGATAAATTTGTAGCTCTTGTTTATATAGCTCATCCTCTGGAGGCACTAATATGATTCCCTTTAAAACTCCAGTTAATGAGAAAATAATGGAGCATTGTGGATATAAGCAACATTTTTTCCCACTGTCACTGTCATCATCTTTTCTACAGTCAGACCGATGTTTGAAAGTGTAAGTTGGATTTGGTTTATGTACCACAGAACCTTTAAAAATCTTTCTTTAAACTGAGCTTTCCGATTCCAGCCTAAAGCCAGAAATACTCCCTGTCTAAACATATTTACAAATCAGTGTATCACCCGTAAATCTTACCTTATCCCTAATAGGAAATGTAAAATTGTAACTCTCGAAACTTCACCTTGGCAACGCACGTTGTTATTTTATTGGCTTTCCTGGACAGAAAGCGCTGATGAGATGGGGAATGTGGCCAGGGAATAGGGATTGCATCTCCCCGGCTGGGTGCAGTGAGCTGTGTAACGAAGCCATGTGTGTTTACTTTCCTTTGGATACAGCACTGCAGCAAATCTCCAGCCTTTTTTCAAGGTTCTCTCAAATTTCTTTTTACCCCATAAGTTCTCCTCGGATCCTTTTTGGAGCAGCTGAGGAGCTCCATGCTCGTGGAACGTCCTCCAGTGCAAGGACAAGGCGTCGCCAATGTTGACATCAGCAGGTCTGATACGAGCTGGTACCAAAGCTCAGTAATTCACTTTGTCTGGGAAGGATTGGTGGTCTCTCCGTAATTTACATTATCCAGCATTTATTATTCACACCTACAAACCAACACCTGTGTGGATTGGGCCTTCAGACATTTCAAACTTCCCCAGATTTAATAACAACAGAAGTAATGTAATTTAGTGGGGCTGAAGTTTTATCCTTGGCCTCACTTGAAGATTGTGGGAGTTTTGATTTGAGCAGCAAAGCCTCAAGGCTGCTGTTGGCTGTGCCTGTGGTGAGGGCACCTCCTTTGCAGAATTCAGACTGGTAGTTTTTGTCTCTGCTGCCTTTGGTTTTTCTTAATATCACCTGAATTTGAGGCCGTTCCTGCTCTCCTTTGACTCAGGAGAAGTGTGGCCATGCCAAATCACCCCTGCTCTTCCCTGCACCTCTGTGTTGTTCCTGTCCTGGAGACCCTTTGGTCTGTCTGGAAGGGCAGAAGGATGAGAGAGAAGAGAATAATGTAATCATAAGAACAGTCTCTGTGGGGTCATGACCAAGTTAAATTTCATCTCCCTGGACTTCTGCAGAGGCTGGTGCCTGCTTCATGCAGAGGAATCACGTTTTGCCTCTCCCCCTGGACATGCAGGCTGAGGTGGTGCGATATCCCAAGATTTTTGGAGCCTTTTCTCCTCACAGCCCAATGTCAAGGCTTGCAAGCCTGCTGTTAAAATGGAAATGTAATTATTGACTCGGAAAAACGCTGCGCTGGGAAGTCGCTAATGAAGTCAGCCCCGAACGAGGGAATTGGAGAGCGTTGCATTGTTAGAGCCACTAAGAAATATCATCCAAGTTGTCAGCAGTGGCAGGAGGAGGAGAGCAGGGTTTGGCTGTCTCAGGGTTTGTGGCCGAGCACAGCGGTACAAAGCGATGGAATTCAGATTTCGGGAGTCGAGGACACAGGCTGATGATATTAAAAGCCAGGACTGGGGATTTAATAAAGGCCAGACTTAATTCTGCTGTTCCTTAGGCTCTGGACAGCTTACCAGAGTGGGAGATTCCTCCTCCAGCCTGCCCACCCCTGTGCCACCAACCCTCTCCTCCTCATCCCTGTTTGCCTTGATGCCGTGGAGCTGACGCAGCTGGAGTCAGACTCAGCCCGTCTCGCTGGGATCTGAGCAGCAACACCAGTCCAGTTTTCCTCCTGATAGATTTACTTCAAAGAATTTTATATTTCTAATTGCTTTGGGACATGAAACATGTATGGAAAGATCTCAAGGGAGTGGATTAAGTAGTTTTAATTATGACTCTGGCCTCTACGGAGAAGCGTTTCTTGAGGAACGTTAAACAAATACACTCTTGTATTTTTAACCCCACTTGGTGTGTGGGAATTTTCTACACCTGAAAAAGACAAATTAATTTAAATTTAATGATAATGTTTCATTAAGTCTGCACACCCGCTGTGCTCCACCATGTACAAATGGAGACGTCGCAGTGCAGGAATTAGGGAGCTGATCCATACTCCTTGCAAATAACCCAGGCAGCTGGAAAGGCCGGGGATTCAGTGGGGTTGCTTTAGGATGTCCTCACACCTCTGTGCAGATGTAAAATTGTTCTCCACGCTGTGTTTCCAGCATTAGAGACGCCACACGGCCCCGTTTCTGCTCCTTCCCCTGGGGACTATTTCAGTTTAGCTGATCTTGCTGCTGCAAAAAAACCTCTTCTTAATATTCAATCCCATTTCCCCTCTAATCCCATTTATCCTACTTGTACCCCACCTACCCCCCCAAAAGGACCCTTCCCCTCCTTGGGGTGTTCACCCCGGGGAATTTTAGACCATTCTTGATGTTGCCTTATAATTCCAGCTCAGCGGATCTCCACGTGTTCCAGATGTGCCAGCAAACGGGGAAAACATCCTGAATGAATCCATTCAACTCTGAATCATTTTCCTGAGCTCTCACCAGCTCTATTTCACTGCATTTGGTGTTTGATTTGTAAAACAGAAATCCCCAAGTGCTGCTGCAGGACGGATATTGCACTGATCAGAGAGACAGGATTATGTAATAACAATATCTACAATAATAATAACAACAGTAATAATGATAAATGAAAATGACGACAATAATATCAGAATCATCATCTCAATTTTTTTTTTTTATCTTGCCGGGGAAATATTTTGTTTCATTTTGAGGTTTACTTGAATGAATTTTAGCTGGAGTTGGGGTTGTCAGAGCCTGAGCCCAGTGAAGACTTCCAGCTTATTTTAATGCATATGAGCAGACTGGGATTTTAAACCTCAGGTCTTCAGTTTTCAAGATCCTGACTGACACAGATCAATGGATTTTATTCCAGAAACTCAGCTGGGACAGTTAATGCCCATTAAGTTGGAGACAGTGGGGTCCAGGCAAGTGCCAAAGTGCTTTTCTGAATTGGACAGTATTGAAAAAAAGAGAATTTGTGGCTTGATAGAAATGTCTGGAAGCACAGTATTTTAACTATTTGATGAGACAAGCCAACTAGATAAGGAGGGGAGATAAATCAGTGCATAATTTGCCATTTGTTGAATGACTACTCTGATATTTTTCACTCTTTCCAGCCAAGTGGGCCTTTATTTCATGTATAACTTATTTAAGACCCCCTTCCCTTCCCAGTGAAATGAATTCCCCTCCAATCAGTGACCACAATTCCCAATGCTGTGGTGAGTTGGGTGTGTTTGGGAGGGCTGTGGGTGTGACCTTGGGGGATCATAGCATGAGTGGAATGGGGGAGCAGGAGTTGGACTTTTTGTTTTATTTTGGGAGACAATAAGATTTTAAGTGCCTCGTGTCTCCTAATTGCCTTTCACGGCCCTTTGGAGCTGCAATCAACTGGTTGAGAAGAGCAGCACTAAATAAATCAAATTGTGGCTTCTCAGAATTCAATTCTCGAGGCTTTTCTCAAGGATAGGGCATTTTTGCATTTTTTACTTTGGAAAAATATTGCTGGAGGGACAAAACAATCACATCGGTGATTTGGTCACTCGAGGTAAATAATGGTCGTTCTGTTCATTTTGATCAGAATGGTCCTTCCTTACACTTTTGGAAAAGCCAAGCTGTCTATTCACAGCTTAATTATCTCAGATCCCCTTAATATATAATTTCCTCAAGAATCCAGTGGTATTGGAATTTATCTCCCAGTAGGAAACTGTCATTTTAAGTGCAGAGGTACAATAACAATCCTTTTTTTTTAAAAATAAAAGATAACTTATCTAATGCTAGAATGCCGACATCAAATAAATCTGGGGATGGAATGAGGGGCCACATAAATAATTCACTTTAGCTGTTCATGAAATACCTGTGCTGACACTCATGGATTTATTGCACACCAGCCACACGCACATCGAACACGCCCGGAATTTTCCTGCTGAAGACAAAGCCAAGGGTTTTTAAAGGAAGAATTGAGATAATGTGGCAGCACACAGCTGACTTTTATAAATACACGAGCAAATACACGTTGATTGCCACTCCACGCTGATAAATGCAGCCCATTGAAAAGTGGGAGAAGGGAAAATGTCTGCTAAATATTATAGTGAGGCTGAATACTAACCAGGAAAGAGATTTCAACTTCATTGTTGGGAATTCCCCGAAGCTTTTGCTTTTGCTGGTGCTTCAATAGGCGGCTGTGGCACACGCAGGACAAACAGAACTCTGTGCAAGGAACTAAACCCTCCCAAAGGAGCTGGAATTGCAGAGTGGCAGATCCCTGGGATAAAGATATCCCTGGGGTAAATATATTGGTAGGGTTGGTATTGTGCTGCTGATGGAATTGCTCTCGTTAGAACGAGCTGATTTAAATGAGTAAAAGTATCTGGAAAGCTTTTTTTAGGGGTTTTTCTATTTCATTTTAGTCCATTTGTTTAATGGCTGTGGTGAGTGAGAAGTAAAAACCTCTTTTTAAGTGTCCTAATGTGTGAAAAGGAGTGAGCCAAATAAATCTTCCCCTCAAAGAGGAAATCCAGCACTTCAAAAGGGACAACTTCCACTCTCCCGGGTTGTTCCAGCCTGGCCTTGGACACTTCCAGGGATCCAGGGGCAGCCACAGCTTCTCTGGGAGTTCTATTCCAGTGCCTCCCCACCCTCACAGGGAGGAATTCCTTCCCAATATCCCTTAAACCTGCCCTCTGTCAATAGGAAACCATCGCCCCTTGTCCTGTCCCTCCAGGCCCTTGTCCGAAATCTCTCTTGGAACTCTTTTAGGTACAGTTTTATAAATATATGATATATCGAGTTTCCTTTTTGGGAATACACATAACAACATCACAAACATGCTATAATGTCATTTAGCAGCACAACTTTTTAATTTTGTATGAAGACTGGCGAACACAAACTGAAGGAGTGTCTGAATTAAGTGAGAAAAATGTTCCTTTAGTGAAAACCAGACTCCCTCTTTTCAAGTTTCTGGGCTGCTAGGTCCAAAAATGAGAATAATACCTACAAACACACCAAAAATGAGGGAGCAGCAGTGTGGAAATGAGTATATTCCAATGGGAAACTTATAAGAAATGCAGCTGTGCTTGCTTTCCCTACTGATCCCAACCTTCAGATTCCTCCAAATTGAATTGTAAAATAATGATCTCCTTTTCTGTTTTCTCCTAAGGTACAGAGTTAATCCCTGATCTAAAAATACATAAAGGATACATATATTTAGAAAGAACTATTATTGCAATAGAGAAGGCCTCGAACCAAAGCGTTTCCATCATTTCCAGCTCATATTTGAACCCAGATCTAAATTCTCTGCCTGGGTTTGTTTCTATCTAATCCTTTTGTTTATAACCTGATTTTCAGGGGGAAAATCAGACTATGGTTTTAACAGGAACATTGGGCTGGCGCAGCGAGCACACATACTGAAATAATCTGAAACAGCCTGTCTGCTTTAGCTTTTTTAAGCTTCTGATTATTTTTTTTTTCCTGATGATTTCAAATGGCAGCGTAGTAAGAACAGCAGACAGGCCTGGGAGAGGCCCATCGCTGTTATCAACAGCGGATGCCAGGCTGTTAAACAGAACGGAGCTCCCGTGCTTGTAACCAACAGGAGAAGTGTTAATAACTTTAATTGAAGTCACCCAGTTCTCCAGGAGTGCCCTGGCTTTGATGAGGCCGCCGGTGTCAGGGCAGTGCAGGGGCCTCACATCTCTGGGTGCCTCACGTCTCTGGGTGCCTCACATCTCTGGGTGCCTCACGTCTCTGGGTGCCTCACATCTCTGGGTGCTTCACGTCTCTGGGTGCCTCACGTCTCTGGGTGCCTCACGTCTCTGGGTGCCTCACATCTCTGGGTGCCTCACGTCTCTGGGTGCCTCACATCTCTGGGTGCCTCTCGTCTCTGGGTGCCTCACATCTCTGGGTGCCTCACACCTCTGGGTGCCTCACATCTCTGAGTGCCTCACACCTCTGGGTGCCTCACATCTCTGAGTGCCTCACACCTCTGGGTGCCTCACGTCTCTGGGTGCCTCACGTCTCTGGGTGCCTCACGTCTCTGGGTTCCTCACGTCTCTGGGTGTCTCACATCTCTGGGTTCCTCTCATCTCTGGGTGCCTCAGCCCAAGTGAACCTGGCACTTGAGCACGGCCCCAACCTGTGCGACATCGCCGTTCTCCCCAAGCAGGAGCTGTTTACGGAGGCAGCAGCAGCAGCTGTGTGGATGGGCCAGCTCGGGCTCTGCGCTCTGTGCACTGCAGGGTTGTCTTTTTGTCTGTTTTGTTTACCAGGGACCAGTTGTGACCCGATTGCAGATGGCAGCTGGTGCCATCCAGTGTCTCTGTCCTCTGGTGCCCTGAAGACATTCAAATGAGAAAGAAATGCAAGGGACAGCTCCTTTGTATGGAAACCACTACTTTATGCATAATATATAACCACCTTTCCTTCCAAACTGCTGTTGGTTTGCTCTTTCTAACGTGCCCTCTTTCTCTCCTGCATCTCCCGCCACCAGGTCGAAAATAAAACTGAGGGGAGGGAAAAAAAAAAAGACTGACAACAAAGAATTATTCTGGGACTTTCAAGGGAAACCAGGATATTTATGGATTTACTCTATTCCCTGTGATAACAAGTTTCCGAGATGGTAGTACACTGTCAAATGTTTTTCAAGGTTAACAGTTTAGGGACACAATTATGTTGCAAGTCGTCGGCAAGATTAATTAAGGGTATTTCAGAGATATGGGAGAAAAATTGTTCCAGCAGCTATTAGAGGGTGAGTAATCCCCCCTCGAAGAGTAGTTCCCCTTCAGTTCAGTCCTCCTCAGAGAAAATATTCCCATGTTTAAGGCATGCTCAGAAGCAGATAAAATGTGCGTGTTTGGGCTGAGAAGAGCGGTGATGGGGAAGCAGTTCTAGACACAACCCACACAGTCTCACAACCAGAGCTGGGATGGCCCCAAAAAGGTTATTTTTAAATATTTTTAAAGAAATATTTCCCTGGGCCAGAAACCTCTGAAAGATCTCTCAGAGGCAAAGAAGGTGGAGGTGAGAGCCAGGCTCAGCAGAGCTCCCCTCGACACCAACAACCACTGGGAGGGTAGTGGGGACCTTATTATCCAGCACTGATAGAAAATTTATTGGTCCAGTTAATAAAACATCAGGGATTGTTTGTGAAAATAATTGCAAGGTCCAGAGAACTGTGAATATGCGAGATCTTTAATAAAAGAGAAGAAAACCCATCAGCAACTCAGCACTTTAATCAAAGCACTGCGAGCAATACACATATCTGCCCATCTATCTATAATCTGATATTATTTTTAATCCCTTTTTTAAATCCCAGTCACTAATGAGGGATAATGCTGGATTGAGGAGGGCCAAAGAGATTTATTGATACCAACGCAGAGCCGTGGCTGTAAATCAGGACAGTGAAGAAGTATGCCACTGCTGGCTTATGTTCTCTTCCTGCAAAAGGACAGGGATGAATGAACAAGTGTCTGAATGAATGACTGAATAGATGAATGAATGAAAGAATGAATGCATCATCAAATAAATACATTAAAATACATTGCCAGCTCGCGGGGCTCGCGTAGCGCCGGAGCTCTTCGGGGCCTTTGTATAAAGAGAGGCAACGGCGGCCTTGATTTATTATAAATTAAAATCTGCTTTGCCCAATCCCTCCGAGTGTTTAATTTTTACTGAAGGTCAAAAGGTGCTCTGCATTTGGAGAAAATGCATCCCAGTGTAGCTCCTGTTTCTGATGAGGAGCGCCGAGCTCCCGCCGCCCGCCGGGGCTGCCTGCGCTCAGGGAGGGACCCCGGGGTCCCCAGGGCCGCCACAGGGTGACACAGCAGCACGGTCCCCGCGGGAGGAAACGGTTTGTGCAGTGATCAGCCTCTTTTCCCCTCCCTGCAGGGCTCAAGGCCCTCTCCTCCTCGATGGCCGGAAGCCCAGCCCACATTTCATGGAATCATGGAATTGTGGAATCATGGAATCTTTTACGTCAGCAAAGACCCCTCAAGTCCAACCCTTCCCCAGCACTGCCAAGGCCACCACTGAACCCTGTCCCTGAGTGCCACTTCTACACGTCTTTTAAATCCTTCCAGGGATGGTTATTCCACCAGTGCCAGGGCTGGAAAACCCTTTCTGTGGAGAAATTTTTCCCTATATCCAACCTCCTTCCTCTGGTGCGATTTGGATCCATTTCCATTTGTCCTATCGAAGGGCAAGGTTTGTGATCCTCCTCTGAGATTTAATCTCAGGCTTGCCTACCACACTTCAAGGTGGCACCTTGTCCTGGGCAAGGCGTAGGAAGGACAAGTGGTGGAATCCTGACAGGGACCCGGTGACATTTGTGGCTTTTCCTTCACGAGTGCCAGCTACACAAAGAACATTCCAAATCCCTCTGCCAGCTCCAGCATGCACTAACCACCTCTGGGGCTTCGTGGGACCAGTTGTATTCCCTTTGAGGAGACTGGGGCGATCCAAATTTAATTATTTTTGGGGTGGATTTTTTGAAATCCATCTCTGTTTTGAACTTTGCACTTGTGTTTGATTCCCTTTGCCTCTTGTCTAACGAGGTCCTGGAGGATGAAGCTCTTGTAGCTCGAGATGAAGGTCCTCCAAATGAGAAGTACAGAGCCATGGCTGCCAATTTAATTAGCTCTCACGCATTCACACACAGATGGAAAGATTTTTGGAAGGAGAGAATATACTCAAGATGAATAAATTACTTCTTCTTTTAAATAACTAAACCAGCAGTTTTATTCCCCACTGCTAATATTTCTGTCAGTCAGGTCAAGGATAATGAAGCAAAATTCTAGAAAGGGTCACCCAAACCTTGGCTTTTTTTTTTTTTTTTTTAAAATTGCAAATGTTCCCATTCATAAAGCCTACGTCTGCAAGTACAGAATCAACAGTTAAATGTTTGCCTTTTCTGTGTCCGTGTTTCTCCAAGGAGAGAAGATTCTTACCCAGTTTTCACCCATAACATTCTGCTGAAGTTTCTGAAGGAAGAACAAGTCTTCGAAACTTTGTTCTTGTTACTATTATTTTCACCTGTGGGTAAATGCGTTCTTTGCTGTTAATAGAGTCAGTGTTTTCCTTCCATAATAAGAACTTTTTTCCACGTGTCTCCATCATGATGTAGAGCAGTTCCTTTCCTCCCAATTTCTGGAAGTTTATTTTTGACTTCTGTTGAAAAGAAAAACCATGAAAACCCAACCCTGTAAGGGAACATGGCTTGTGCAATAAAAGAAAATGACCAAAGTATTATGGAAAATATTAGAGATATACAAAGAGCAAAGCGCAATGTAGCAGGACCCAGGTTTCTTATCTGTTTTAAGAAGCCACTTGCAGCAGATGAAATAACTGCTAAAAGCAGGTGTTTATTCCAAAAGCTGCAGCAATGTTGCTCTGTCATGTCACATTAGATCACCCCTGCTGCATCATGCTATGTTACACCATATCGCGGACGTATGGCGGGGAGCCCGGCGCGGAGTAACAGGATGTGACAGACAACATTTAGCAAAAATATTCACTTATTTGACTCAGATCCTTGCCATCAGCTCGAATCAGGGCGCGCGGTCCCAAATGAGGCTGACAGATGGACGTGAACTCACCGAGGAACAGCATCCAGTGGAAATCTGAAAGTTTCTCGTTGTGTACCTGGTCCTCGTCCTGTCGATGATTTTGCTGTCCCCAGCTCCTGATTCTCAGCATCTCCTCCCCTGCTGTGAGGAGTGAGACTGGTTGGTTGTCATTTATTTTGACATAACTCGTGACTTTCACATGAGGGATTAATCACATACTTGGTACAGAAGTGCTGTCAACTGACAGCTGATGGGATTGCTGTAAACAGTTTTTCTATGAGCAGAATTGTGAACTACACGAGAAGGTGTTTGGACTCCGTATTTATGTTTAGAGAGGGACTATTTCAGGGAGCAAGAGGCTTATCTCTGAAGACACCTAAATTTTGCAGCGTGACAAAGTCTTTTTGAGGGACTTGAAAATATGGAGACTTTGTTATTGCTCTTGGAGGAACCGTTTTATGGTAATAGTTCTAATAAAAGGTTTAGGAAATAAGTGCATGTTTATGGGGACAAGAAATCAAATATAAGCCAGGCAGCTGAGGTGCAGAACTTGCCATAGAGGGATTGTTATAAACATCAGTCCTGACCTAGATGGTGATTTCTACCCCAGGACAGGACTTGGACAGCTACAGAACCGTGGTGTGTTTGGGCACAATTTGTCCTGGCAGAAATTAGGATGAGAGACCCTCATTCCAGGTTTTAAAGGGAGTTTCAGGGGTGCTGGTGAAGGTGGTTCAGGAAGATCTGGCTGCCGACGTGTGAACAAATTTACACGTGGACTTGATGCTTCTCCTCCTTATGAGGAACAAAACCAATAGTTTGCAGGATTCTGAAAAGAAACCTATAGATGCCAAAAGAAAAGTTCATGTTATGACAGTAATTCATAGGATCCATGGTCCTTTATCCTCCCACCTTTTGCAGAGGGAATTTTCAAGACTTTTCTCATTCAGGCGTTTCTGGTTCAGTCTCCATCAGCAGCTCACATTTGTCCAGATGCATTTTATGGGAATGGCAGTAAATGCCAGCAGTAATGCTGATGATGGAAGGTGCACCTCGGGAATACACGGGCTCATTTCACGGCTGAAATGTCCACAGCCTCCTGCGTGGTGGTCTCAGCACTCTGCCCTAAGGAGGCTGAGGAAAAAAAAAGCTTTTATAGAATCATGGAATATCCTGAGTTGGAAGGGACCCACAAGGATCATCCAGTCCAACCCCTGGCCCTGCACAGACACCCCAACAATCCCACCCTGGGCATCCCTGGGAGAATTGTCCAAACGCTCCTGGAGCCCTGGCAGCCTTGGGAATGTGCCCATTCCCTGGGGAGCCTGGGCAGTGCCCAGCACCCCCTGGGGGAAGAACCTTTCCCTGATATCCACCCTATGGATAATGCAACCTATGCAGAATCAATATGGATAATTCCACCTGTGCGAAAAAGCAGACGAAAGGAGCAACACTGACTGCATGTTTCCTTTGGTATGTGCCATCTCAGCCAATGCTGTTTGCATGTATTATATTTGAGGAATTAATCCCTCATGGAAAATTCCAAATTTCTTGGGAAATTTGTGAAGCAGGCCTGCTTTGCCTGCACCCCAAATGCCCCTGGGCGAGCCCCCTGCCCGCACTCTCTCCGCGAGCTGCCGCTGTCGCCGGGTTTTTGCTGACGCTGTTCACTCTTCCCAGGAAACCTCAGGAGCCTCCTGGCCTCGGGCAGTCTCCTGAAGATGGGGGGATGGCTGGGATGGTGCCTCAGCAGTCATCAGCTGCTGCTGCGTGTCCGTGAGCTGGGCGTGGGCGGGTGGCCCCGCGGGGATGCGCAGCGGAGCCCCGGGAGGGGAAGCCCAGGCTTGGCGAGATTCCCTGAAACGCAGTGTGGGATGGCAGGGTGGGAGGCTTGCCCACCTCATCCCAGCCCAGGGGAGCTGGGATGAATAAATCCTTATCCAGAGGGGAAGTACCAGCTCTGGGTGAAACAAACCCAATGCCCAAAGGGCCCACGCCCGCCCCGGGGAGCTGCTGAGCATCGAGGAGCCCCCACCTGCTGCTGGCTCTGCAGCACTGGCACAGCCCTGCTGCTCAGTCTGGACTTGAGCCTTTACCAGACATTCCATGAAGTGCCAGAACGTGCAAGAAAACGCTGCTTCTTGCTCCTGGTCACATCAGCCTCTCCGACAGTTTTTAAGGAAAGGTTTCTGCCCATCTCCCCAGTCATCGTGCCTTTGGAATCTGCCTGGCAATGGGATTTGGTGTTCCAAGTGTATTGTGGAAGAAATCCTTTGAGCAAGTGTGCTATTCACTTCTTACCTGATGAAAAATAATAAAAGAGTGATTAAACAATTAATACTGGATGTTGCTTAACAGTTGCTAAGAGGTTTACTTAATAATTTCCTGACGCTTTTTTCCCCCTAATTTAGGAATAAAACAGGCATAATTGAGCATGCTATTCTGAAGCTCCAAATTACACTCTGAAGAGAATCGAAGGAAACACATTTCTTTGATTTGAATATTTTTCTCATTAACAGGACGTTCAGAGTAAAGCAGAAATATTTGATGCACGGAGCCCGTGGCGGTATCAAGTTAACACTGGCGTGCTCCCGCATTTTACCTCATGTTTACTAATCAATCCAAAAAGAAAGGTCACATCTTTCATCACAAAATGGAAACTTTTTGACAGCAAACAATTGGATTTTCAGCACTCCATTTGAAGTGGATTTCAGCATGGAGAGCGAGAACCCAAGGTAGTGGGATGAGGTAACTGAGCAGAGCTGTGCCCTCAAGGCGTAGGGTGCCACCAACTCTGAGTAAGGGCACTCTCAGCTGTACCAAGGTATCATGCTGCTCTAAAATAGGGGTATCTGAGTTCAAATTGTTTGGAGAAGAGAATAAATAAGGTTTGGGTAGGTGCTGGGAGTGCGGGTGGGCTCAGACAACAATGTCAGGGTTGAGACACTGCTGCGTGTCTGGGTCAGGATGCTGCAGGACGAGTCAGCCTGAAGGGTAGGAGAGCCACAGTTACCTGCAGAGTGTTAAACCACGTTCCTCCTCTGAAGTGTCTTCCCTGTTTTTTCTCCTCTATGTCTCTGCCATGGCCTTCTAGCTCTATTCTTCTGCTGATTTTTTAAAAAAACCCTGTATTTTGACAAGATGAATTTACTTGGCAGTTGGTAAAAAAAATACTTTTTTCCCAGGTAGAAAATACAGCCTGGTAGTTTCTCAAGAAAAATACTCCCTATGCAATTTCTTCTGTTTCTTTCTGCCTCCCATTCCTTCTGCTCCAAGCAGAGGTGCCGCCCTGAGGTCCTTTTTGGCTGAGTGAGGGAATTTCTGCCTCCCTGGGAGGGGTTCCCACCCATCCCTGGGAGCAGGTGGGAGCTGGACCAGGGGCTGTGAGTGGATGCGACCAGAGCACAGTGCTCAGAACTCCTCTTCACCCTCCCCTAGGCTCTTCTGCGAGTTACCCTTGAGCCGAGTGAGGTGAAATCAGAGGAGTGACCAGGAAATATCACTGGTTCTGCTGCTCTTCCTTCCCCTCCACTGGCTGCACAGAATCAGCCGCCTCCGAGGAGTCTCCCAGGCGGTGACACGGCGAGGACACAGCCTTACCCCTGGCCAGGCTTTACACCTGGCTCCTGGAGAAATCAGTGCCACGAAAAGATGCACACGTTGCCTGCAGCTCCAGCACACATTGCATGGCACGGCACACACGTAAGTGAGATTAATTTGAGTTCTGGGCATCATTAGCGCAATTAAAACTGTGATTTTTTTAGTTCAGACCTACAGGCCATTGCAGAGAAGAGTAATCATAAGACAGAAACGAGTTCCCTAGTTAAAAATTAATTCCCTAGACTAAAAATATAATCAAACGATGTCTACAGTATTTTATGAAGAGCTGGGAGGATAATAAAATTTAAAGCAGTGCAACATTTGCATTTTGTTCATTTCTATCCATATTTTTCCGTAGACTGCCTTTCTGTGTGCTTGTTAATCATATGCACTGCTACAGTCCTGGCATTTTAAGATCACTGTTCACATCAAGACTGAAAGGAAACTAATTACAATCACATTTCAGGGTGGTTGTTCAAAGCTCGTTCGGCGCCGGCTACAGCACGGGAGCCTTGACCTTTATTTGTAAGCATGAAAATAAGGTAAAGATGAAAGATTGGTTTTCCTGCAGCTCATAGTCAGGGATCGGGAGGCCCTCCGGAGAGGCAGAGGTGTGGGAAGCCTCTCTCCTCGCCTCCTCTCCCATGCTGGCAGCAGAGGCCAGTAGTGCTATGCAGAAGCTCTGCTCCACTGCAGCGAGAGGTGAACGAAAGCTCCACGGTATTTTTCAGCTCTCCCTCCGGCTGGAAGAACATGGGGAGAATCAGCAGACACGAGGAGTGTTTTCGACCCCCGTACAGAGCTTTGCAGTGATTTGTTTGCGGCGCCCGGTGCTGCGCTCTGTGCTCGGGGGGCCGAGGTATCGGCACGTGCCAGCTCCAAGCAGTGCCACGGTCGCTTCTGCTGCTCATTCCACGGCTTAATAACACTCACAGTACCCAGGTGGATGCATTGGGGCAGAATAAGGTCCTTCAAACCTCAGGGAGTGCAGGTAATCCTAATTCAATCCCTGATTTCCCTCGATGGGAATGCACTGGGAGCATGGTGGATGGCAGATTTGTCTAGTAGGTTTCACCTCCTGCGTCCCTGAATTTTCCAAACTGCTGTTTTAATAAATTTGTGCCGTGCTGAGAACAAGCTGGGAGGTGGTTGCACAAATGGGTTTCGCCCAGGAGCTGCTGATGGGGGGCTTTCCCCAAATGCTCCTTTCGGGATCGCTGCCCGGTGTTCAAAGCCGAGCCACGGCGAGCGCCGGCCCCCAAAGGATCTCCGGAGCTTCCACCCGTCCTGGATTATCACAGCTCTCCAGGGAATGAGTTCACTGAGGAAAAGCTCACCAGCCCTGAAGAGAAACAATCCCATTCTCCTCCCACAGGAGGAGATTCATTCTCCTCTCCTGCACAATCACTGCGTGTGCCCGGCCCCGTGTCCAGGCAATCTCTGCTGGAGCCCTGAGGTCCAGTGGGTTTTTTGGCAGAACCTGCCAGGTAATTTGTATCTCTGGGTTGGAAAAGCTCTATTTAGGGCACCGAGCAGTGAGAGAAGGGAAACTCATCTCATACCCAGCCTTCCCTCAGCCTGCTGCAGGCACAGGACCACCTGGGCCGTGCTGAGGACACAGACCTTGGATGCTGCTGGGACCCTGGATGCCGCTCAAACCAAGAAGCGAAGATGATTTTGCAACACTTTTCATGGTGTGTTCTCCTTCCCTCTACATTCTTCAAAGCAAAAATGTACCCAGGCAAATATTTACAGAAACTGAAGGAAAAAATAGGCTGGTGCTATAGACAGTGCTGCAGTGAACTTCTAATTACAATCCACAAAGTGTTTATGAATAAATTTCTCTATTATTTGTCTAGTTCGAGCACTGCGTACACTTTGCCTTGTACCATTACATGCTGAAGGAAACAATATGCGGCATGAAAATGAAAACAATTTGACTTAATTATTTACACCATTACCGCCACTTTGAATTAGGCCTTCCATTTCTTCGGGATTTTGTAAAATTTATCTGGTAATTATGCTTGCTTAATTAATTTTATTTATCTACTACTACAATGAGATCAAAACAAAAAACCTACCAGAATGCAAAGCACAGGCTGTGTCCCCTAATTGTAAATGTTGCTTTTAAGCCTTTATGATAAAAATGTAGTATTTTGTACCATTTCATTTCAAGCGTATCTGGCCATGCTCCAGTACTATTTAAGTGTAAACAGGAAAAGCCTTGGAGGACGAGTAATCACACTTAAATGACACAAAGATCATTATAATGATGTTCCAAAAACATGGCAAAATTAGATATTGCAGAACTGTTTTCTCCTCTGAAGTGTTCCACCAGATGGTGAAGAGTGCTGAAACCGTAGATCCGAGAGAGGGGAGGGAAAACATCCCCGCACTTCCCTCACGCTCCCATCCCAGCCTGTCTCAAGTGGCACCTCACACCTTGGCTCCGTCAAACCTCCGAGCTCGAGATGACACCGAGGTGTTTGAGTGCTGAATCACGGCCTGGGAAACCCCTACTTTGTGCCATCAAAGCTGTCGACCGGGTTTATTCGGAGCCGAGGACGAACGAGCGCGTCAGCAGAAGTTGTGGCGGTAATTTGTGAAACTCTTAATGAGATATTTTCAGAGCTCATAAAGAGGAAGAGCCATGCCATTGAATTACTGCACAATGAGTGCATTTTGATACAGGAAAAGAGTTGGGCTTTTATCAGAAATGGCACTGCGTCAGTGGGGACGTGTCGGGGAGTATTTAAAGGGGTCTGACAAGGGTTGTACAAATGGGGTTTATACAAATGGGGGATGTCTGTGTGTGTTGCTGCTCTGTGAAATGGCCACAAGTGAGGTGAGTCTGCACCTTTATCACGTTCGTGTTCCTCTCCAAAAGACTTGACAAAGTTCCTTTCCACAGGACCTGCTACGTCTTCAGACGTCGTCAGATTTCTGCTATTTTTTTGTTGTTAGGAATATCTGAGAAATATCTAGAAAATTGGAATTACTTCTTAAGGGAACACCTAATTTTGTTACTTAAATATTGGTCAGGGGGTTCAACTTTTAAGAATATTGGTGAAACTCAGGTACCTGCCTTCCATCCATCCCCTCCAGAATGTCGAATCTCTTTGGAGATACATTTTGGGGAATCTATAAATGAACAGGGTGAAGTATCAGGATGCTGTGCTTTCTGCTGACCCATTCCCAGTCCCAGCTCCCTTTGGAAAAGCCTGTCACGTCCTGGGAGGCAGCAAAGTCACAGCGGGGACAAGGGCTGTGCTCTGGAGATTTGGGCTGGGATGTGCTGAACGAAGGAGAAGAGGGTGTAAATGCACTTCCAAGCCTTCCACCTTCCTGAAATGTTTCCTTTCTCAACATTTCCTCGGGAACACACGTGACAAATCCCGAGCCACAGGAAAACTCGTCCTTTTTTGCTTAAAGATCCTGAAATGGAAGGTGACTTCATTCCCAACTGGCAGTCATTCTAATTCCATGCTGAGCAAGGGAACAGCCTCTTATTCACTATGCTACAAATATTTTTGAACTGAATGTTCACAGTGTCCAAAGAACGGCCCACATGCTGCATTTGCTGCTCTTCCATTATTCAGAGTTAGCAATAAAAATCACGTAAAATTCTGCCCCCTTTCCATCTATCCCCATTCAAGGGACATTTGGAAATGGGGTTTGCAAACGGGAGAGGGTGAATACAATATCAGCAACCCACTTTATCCGTTTGCATCCAGCTCATCTGCTTAAGTGAGAAGCCCGTGCATGGATGGTGTTCAATGGCCTGTGTGAAATGAAGGGCTGATTTCACCCCCCTGCCTTGGGGACAGAGGAGCATTTGCTGAGCAGCCACTGTAGGTGACATTAAATGTCATCCCAACCATCCCTCTGAGGTGGCATCGGATGGAAAGCATCCCATAATCTAAAAAACTAACTCTGAACCCCTGGGAAGTGGCCCTGATCCCACGTTGTTCCCAAGCTGAATAACTTGGGAGAACGGGGTCTCAGGGACACCGTGCCTCAGTTTTCCATCTGCAAAACGGCAACACAAGGGCTTTGGGAAAACATCATCCCCTGACATGGATTATTCCCTTTTTAGAAGGCCTCTTCTAGCACAGCCAAATCTTTCCAAAAACTTGATTTACCAACAAAACCACTTTGCGATAATTAGTAACCTCTCTGTCTTGAGCAAGGCAAAGGTTTTATTCTCCTGTCTGAGCTTAATTATGTTTTCAGAGCCATGTCGTGGAGGCTCAGATGAAATTCTTGCTTTGTGTGCAAGAAAGTCACACCACATTTGCATTTGTTTGACAGAAGCCCTGATCTCATCCAATATGGAGTGCTTGAATTTGGCAATGCTCCCGTTGGACATCTATTTTATATTCCGCCTAAATTCCAGGCAAAATATCATTCCTTGCACTTAAATGCTGATACCTTTGAGGGAGGGAATAAAGCCTGGCCCATCCAAATGAAATCCCCCGTGGGGCTGTGCATCAGAGCTCTGTCTCCACCAGCCAGCAGAGGCTGCTCTGATGTTAATGATTCATTATTAAATCATTCATTATTTTCAGTAATAGAGCACATGGAGGAAATCAAACCCAAATATTGAAATGATGAAATGATCTAGGAGCCAGAATGCCGTGGAATGTGCTGTGTGGGAGTAGGTTGGGAAGCAGCAGTCCCTAAGCCAAGTCTTCTGGACAACCTGCTGCCCACTGGAGTTTCCAACGCCGGGATGTGGCCGGGTGGGCTCCAGGAACAGCAGAGCACATCCTGCTTCCCATGAGATGGTAAGAACTGGGATTACTCTTCTAGCATATCAATTCTGTCACTCCAGCCCTTAAAAATCCAGGGTTTGTTCAACAAGGAGAGCCGTGGATTTTAATTGGATACTTGAAATAAAAGAAATGGATTCTCTGCCCTTACTTAGCAAACAGGATTTTTTTTTTCTTTCCCAGTTATTAATTTCCTTAAATGTAAAGTGACATCTAAAATGAAAACAGTTTATTGCTTGCCAGGAGCAAAGCCAGCCTAATTTAAGAAATTCAGAATTAAAGCTTTTGAAGCATATCGGGGCATGTTTATAAAACAATTATCATTGCAAACGTTCTCTCTGCTCAATGCAGCCTCTTCAGGCCACCTCCAAAGCCTGAAACTTCATCACCAGTCGTCCCCACCCCGAAATGTTTCATCAGTTGCATAAAATCAGGTCATCCTTTGATTGCATCTTCCCTCTGTCGACCCAGGCGTTCAAACCCAAACCGAACCCACCTGGAACGCGTTCGATGCTGAAAAAAAAAATATTAACTCGGTGTTTAAAATTAAGTAGTAGGCGCATTATTAATAACTGACAGCAGACAAAGGAGCGCAGTGACCTCTCCAACAGAGCATTTAAATCTTTGCACAACATGCTCTGCTTGTGCTGGGCTGGTTTCACAAACAACAGCTGTGGAGTTCGTTAACATATGAATCCCCTTGAGGTAATTTGGAGGAGCCAAATGTGCTAAACTAAACACCTCATTAAAACAGTACTTTAAAAAACAAAACAAACCGAAAAAAAACCCCAAAAAACCCCAGCCCAACCAAACCCCAAACTAATTTCACATTCTGCTTCCACACGTGGAGATTCTGTTATGCGGAATTCGTTCATGGCTGGAAGTCGCGGGGGTTAAAATCGGTACCACGGGTTTGTCTCTGCTAAGATGCACTTGAGACTAAAGTGCCTTTGAAGTGCAGCCTGTCACAAAGAAGCAATTAACTGAGGACAATGATGTTTCCTTTTCCTCCCTCTTACCGAGCACAGGACACAAGTTTGTACTCAAACAGGCAGGACCCCATTTCTCTCGGGTCTGGGGAATGAATGGATGTAACCAAAGGGACTCTCGAATGGATGGGGCAAGGCAGAACCACATCAAGTGCCCCTGGGGTCGCTGTGTCCTCCAGGAAGGCCTCGCAAGAGGTTTTCAGGGAAATCCTCCATAAAAAAACTGCTGCAGGTCCAGGTGACCCCACAGGAGGTACAGTCCAAAGAGAGTGGGAGAAACACCTGCTTCCCTTGTTCTCGCAGGCTCCAGAGGGCTCAGGTGCCCTAAGCAGACTTTGCACCAAGAACAGCTTCTTTCAGTCCTTTTTTATTTCTCCACGATGCTGCTGGGATAATTCTGCTGGTAACAAAGTTCACGAGCTCCTTGGTGCTGCTGCTCCTCCTGGAAAACAGCATCTCCTGCCCAGGTAATGCTGCACTGGAGCTTGAATATCTTCTGTGACGTGGTTATTCCAAAAAAACCACACCAGAATCCAGGCCTCTGCTCGGAAAATCACCTTTCCTTCTCTGTCTCCAGCTGAATTTGTTGGTGACTGGAAGAAGGGACGTGATGGACACGTGTTTCGTGGTCCACAAGGAATTTTGCAACAGCAACATAGCAATAAAAAGATCGATCCCCAAAAATGCCTGCCCCCAAAAATATATAAATTAGTCACTGCTCTTTTTCACCAATGGTTTTCTCTCTGCAGCAAGATAAGTTTTAAGAGATGCTCCTAGAATTTATTAATTCCTAAATGGGAGTGCAAGTTTCTTTTAGAAATGTAGGTGTATTTTCAGATTTTTATAATGAGCTAAAAGGCAAATAACTGGGAATTTTTTTGCTCCCGTGGTCTTGTGAAGCAACAGCCCATTTTCCTTCAGGAAACTGTGGTTTAAGGTTCTCCTGAATGACCTCAAATTATAGGATGCTGCAGAGCTCTTAGGTTTTTTGGTGTTTTGCCTCCAAAAAATCTTATTTTAATGCTCCATCCACATCTATTTTATGTTTCCTTTATCAGGGAAAACATCAACCCAATTAGCAACGATAATTTGGAACTTCCAAAGGAAACCTTTCACAAGGATAAAAACAACAGAAGTTGTGCAATATCGAGGTACTTATGCATGCTCCATAGTTTTTATTTTCCTTTTTAAAGCCTTTTTTCCCGAAACTTAGGCAAGGAACTTGGTTTTAGGGAGATAAAAAAAAAAAAAAAAATCTCATGCCTACAATCTTATTTTTGTTCGCTTTAAAGCACAGCTTTATAACATGTCGGAATTTCCTCAAGGTTTTGTAAATACTCGTCTGAATTCCTCCCAGGTATTAGTGTGTCATCCAAAAACCAGAAAATACTATTTATTCTCTGCAGGATTCAATCCATTCGTCTTTGAAATCCTGCAGGTAACTGGCTCCCCCCGGGGTAATCTTCCCTCCTTCAATAGGCACGGACGCGGGAGTTCAGTCAGAATTAACGTGGTTTTAAAATTCCGAATCCTACGGTGCTGCCAGGCTTTGGACAAGCTCAGTTTGGGAAAGTCTGTTCCCTCTGCCAGTTCCAGAGGTAAATCCTGTGCTTTGGGGATTTTAACGGGCACGCAGAGTGCAGCACCTGCCCTGACTTCCCCATGTACCATCAGTCCCCCTCTTCCAAGCCCTGGTGTTGCTTTTCCACGGTGTCTCTGCACAATTATCCCTTTAACAAGTGGGAATATTCTTGCCACATTTCCTTCAGCACAGTTTTTGGCTTGGTAAATCCAACTTTCGCTCCTCCCATTGGCATTATCGTGCTGCCTTCCAACCTGGCTCCAAGTTTTGTGTGGTTTTTGTGATTTAACGGCTTTAACAGTGAAGGTTCCAAGAGCCTCCAGAGGTCCTGCCCTTCCTGGGATTTGTGCATCCCATTTTCTGAGACAAATGCTGTGTCCTTTTGGGACATCCTGTGACCTTTGGGATCATCCAAGCCACGCCTTTAGCATCCTCACTCCCTCCCTCCCAGCCTCTGAAGGTGATGTGACCAAGATTATCCATTTTTAAATGCTGCCACATTTTATAGGCTTAAATTGAGCTCAAATTCTTCACCAGTGGCAGTCCCTTCATCCACCCAGCCGGCAGCTTCTTTCTCAGTTTGGGGAATTAAACACAAACAACAAATTGATTTCTGAGAGTCTTTTTCAGAGAATTACCATAACAACAAGGACAGTCATTTACAGCAAGCCAAAAAATGCAGAATTTCTGGGCTGGTTCCTTATTTGCAACTGAAATTGTTCTAAGCAGGAATTTGTGGTAGGCACATGATGTTTTGCAGAGGCTTTATAAGGACTTCAGAATCCATCCTGCTGCCTTTGGAAAACCCAAAACCGAGCGTTGCAACTGCAGCATAAATCTTTAAACTGTACTTCTACTGGTAAGTAAAAATTCCTTTGCAGAGATGTATTTTCGACAGCAGTTGCATAAAATGCTGTTCATAAGAAGAAGGTTTTGGAATCTTCCACTCTTTTCATATATCTGGAAAGTCTCATAAATGGCTTTTTATCTATGAGCTTGTTTTTTGAAGTCCATTTTCCAGTGCTGTTTTTTGGATGAGTTAAAAAATAACCATCAGACCCCACAAAACAGAATGAGAAGACAGTGGCAACCTGAGAAGGAGCTGCTCCAAAGCTGAAGATCATTTAATGGAAAGCTCTCATTTTTGATCTTAATGCAAACCTGAGACTCTGCTGCCATACCACTGCAAGCTTAAATCACCACCCAAGCGAAGCCAAGAGATGCAGATTATGGATTTTTTCAAGTTAAACCCTTGCCTGAGTTCCTCGTGCCTCTTTCTGCCTGCAGTCAGTGCCTCCAAAGAGCAGCTCTCGCTCCTTTGACAAGAGACAAATTTGGCTCTCCGAGCTGCCCTGCCTTGCTCTGAGAAATGAAATTTCATTTGAGGAGTTTCCATCAGCTCCTGTGTTTAACCATCTTTCTCCCACGCTGGAGCAGACAGCAATAAAGGAGCAGGTCACCACAAAATGGATTAAGTGCAAACTCACACGTGTCACACCAAAGTTCGCCACTGACTGAAAGCAAAATAGAGTTAAAAGTCTTTTCAGAGCATCAGGTTTCTACAGGAACAGATAAAATGACTTCCTTTTATATTGCCATAAAGCTACAGAGACATTTCCTGTCTCTTGTGTGTTTTGAAAGGATCACAATTTTGTGCAAGGGCCAAATGAGTTAATAATAATTATAATAATAATAGTGATATTAAACCCAAACAAGATTATTAGGAGATAATTGAGAATTAATAAGCATATTTTTAAAAGAGATTACTGTGACCTTTTACCTTACAGAGCTAGGTTTAATTATAGAAATACTTTCACCTCAAGATGATTAAAATGATCAATTTTTTTGATCTTTAGTAAAACTTCCTGCGTTGGTCATAGAGTTCTATTGGGTATCTCTGTTATTCGCTAAATTAAAGAGCTAAAAGAATTTTAATTAAGGAAGAAACAAATATATTCAGCCCATTAAATGAGCAGGACATGCATGCATGAAGAAGAAATAAATGAAGAGAGGATTAAATTCTTGCTAGTTGTTCAGTGCTGAATTAAGTAATGGACTAAACACAGGCTTTTCTTGCCCTCCCTACTCAAGATTTACTCTACTAATCACCCAATTCTCAAATCCTTAATATACTCAAGCATTTGCCTTTAAGGCAGCAATAATTTAGGACTGCCACCGAAATGAATGCTTTTTCCATTAGGCAAAATAATTATGTCATATATCCCAACTGTGGCTTTGGACTCCCATCTTTGTGTGAAGGAAACCATCAGTCAGCTGAGATTTCGCCGAAAAATCTTCGTCAACAGCTGCTACACCAAAGGAATGCAAATAAAAAGCGACTTTTTCCACGTGCCACGATAATTTAGGACCTCTCATAAAAATGAACCCCTACAGGACAGGTCCCTGTCCCTACAGGACACCTCCAGGACGGGCCCCATGTCATGGCGAGGCCTGGCACGTTCTGAGGGCGGCATTTGAGGTTTTATTTATGGGTTTAGAAGGCAGTACCTGTGCAAATTTAAAGCCTGCAGCTCTGCTCGGCAGAACTAACTCGTATATTTTACTGTGGCTCTTCATGGGGTTGTGGGGCTGTAATTGTGAGCACAGTAAATCTTTACGGTCTCCGGTTCCTCGCGGGCCGCTTTCGAGGCCCTTGGCCCTCGTGAGGTGTTTTACTGCCCCTCGCTCATCCAGAGCAAACACCAAGAGTTTCTACTCTGGAAATTCTATTTCAGAATTCACCCCGAGGTAAGAATTTAGGGAAAATTAAGGGGATTAATTTATTACCTGACTGGTGTTCTGGAGCATTTGAAGAAATCGGATTTACCTCATTTGACTGAAGCTCGTACTTAGATGCTGCCACGTCGGGTCGCTCCCACCATCGCCATCACTGCACAAAGTTATCTTGAGCAAATCCTTTGACCTTCCTGTGATTTAATATCTGTTTATCTCTCTTTATCTCTCTCTGGGGAGACCTTTTGTCTGTGGGGAAGCTGCCATAAGGCCATTCCAGGTGATCCCATAGAATCCTTAAGGTTGGAAAAGACCTCCAAGATCATCAGGTCCAACCCTTGACCAGGTATCATCACACCCACTAAAAAATATTGAGAAGTGCCACATCTACTTGTTTTTTGGACCCTTCCAGGGATGATGACTCCAACACTTCCCTGGGGAGCCTGTTCCAATGCCTGTTCCACTCTTTCAGTGACAAATTTTTTCCTAATGTCCACCTGCACCTTCCCTGGTGGAACTTGAGGCCTTTTCCCCTTGTCCTGTCACTTGTTCCTTGGGAGAAGAGCCTGACCCCCACCTGGCTGTGCCCTCCTGTCAGGCTGAGAGCAATAATGTCTTCCCTGAGCCTTCTTTTCACCAGAATAAACTCTAGGTGTCCATGGAGTGTCAAGGATGGCCTTGGGATCAGCCCTGCTGGCTGCAGCCTCTCCCAACACCACTTTGAGATGTTTAGGAATTAATATCCACATGAACATCTCACTTGGAGGGTGACACCTCACCCTGTTGGTCCGGGCATTTGGGCTCGTCCTGCCCCATTTAGGAACCACCTCATGGGTTTGGTTTTTTTGCAGAAGTAGTGAGGGACCTGCTCTCACTTCTCATCAGAAGAGGTCACCTCCAGGTGATCCTTTGGCACATCCCTGGGCACCAGGTGTGGTTTTGGAATGAGAAATCTGATGGCACAAGTGCCGGTGGGAGAATCCCAGGTGTGTGAGGGAGAGGCTCAGGAGAGAAACAGAGCCACCGGTGTTTGCACAGATCTCGGTGAGAGCGATGGCCACTTAGCAAAGAAATGATTGTCCTGCCTTCACGTGGGATATGGAATGTGGAAAATGGAAAATGGAATGTGGAAAATGGAATCACTGCAAAGCCCTCACAGCTGACCCTCTGAACAGCCGGAATGTTCTCAAATGTTGGGGTAATAAAAAGATAATTTTATATCAAAACTCGTGTTGAGGGGTGGGTTCCAGTTCTGCTGCTCTACCTGGTGTGACAATAAAGGATTTTAGCACAAAGCCATATATGAAAAACATTTTGGTTTTCTTTTCCAGTTTTTCAGAAGTTTTCTCAGAAAAACAAGCCCCATTATTTACAGACTGTTTATCCTGTTGGTGGGGGGGACCCTATATTAAATACAGATCCCAAACTCCAGCTCCTGCCGGGGATCCCAGTTTGAGGATAAACTGTGGGAAAGCACCACTAGAGGTCACTCAACATTAATTGTTACCTAATTAGCACATTTTGACCCTACATTTTAGGTCATTCTACCAGTTTCATATTAAAAGCATCGTCGACTTTGACTCCTCAGCTCATTCTGCCAAAACTCAGAAAAGCTGGAGGCAGAAAATTTTCCTTCAGCTCTTCCCTCATATGACTCCTCCCAAGGCTCCCAAATCAGCTTTGCCATAGACTCTGCAGGCAGCAAATCATTCTTTCCTCAGCTTTGAGCTTAATAAAGCTGGCAGTGATGAACCTCTGGAAGTGCTGGGTTTACAGGCACTCAGCCCTGGCTGTGTTATCTCAAATAGCTGCTCACCCATTTCGAAAATTAAACCAAAATGAATTTTACAAGGGAGGGAAATGTATTGGAAAAGAATATCTTCAATGTTTTCAGGTCCTTCCCCAACCACATTGTAGCCCAGCACCTCTTTAACCACTGATAAATAGAAAAAAAAAAAAAGATCTTTGTAACAATTGACTAACTAAAAAAGAGGTGAAACAAAGTTTAGGTTTGATTAATGGGTATCTGCTGCAATATCTCTGCGTGTGTTTAATCAAAAGCAGATGTTCTATTTGCAGGGATTTTTCCGTGATCTCGGAAAACGATGGCAGCAATTTGTTTGCCCGAGACAACAGGAGAAGGGAGAGCTGATTAGTGTGCTCCACAAGGTTGGGATCACCCACTGCTGGTGCCAGGACCACATCACCGGGTGGATGTTATCAAACACACTCGGGGAACTGAACCCTCTCACATCTCAGCTGATAATTGCGTTCCACCAAAGTCGGATTTCATTTCAAACCCAGCTCATTGCAGGAGAACCCTTGGGCAGCCAAGCTCTCCTAGAGGATGCTTCATCCAAAATGACCAATTCTTATTTAATTTCTGTGTTTGGGTTAGTGCTGATCCTCTCCTCTTCTTCCCCCTTCCACTCAGCTGAATTGGCAGGGGCTGGATTAGCCACTCACTTTATCCTTATGCATGAGCATGGCAGCTGTAAAGAATATTGCAGTTTCCTGAAAACTCACTTAATGTTCCCTGAAAAATCATTTAGTGACCTCTCAAGACCAGCACGTGTGCAGCTGGAGGAGAAAACATTAACCACGATTGACCATCACCACTGTAAACGAGTGAGAAATTTATCAGAGGCTCTGGTTTTCCAGGTCCTACATCAGGGTGATAAATAAATAGATCATCAGCATCCAAAAAGTCACGTGGCTCCTCTCTCCTCTTTGTAGAGAGATTAATCTTGCAGAGGTAGAAAGCAAAATTAGCAAAAAAATAGCAAGCTCATCGTCTGGACTAATAGAATCTAGATTTGATTATAAGTTTTTAAACAGTGAACCATCCTCTAAGCTTTTACCCAAGAAGTTTGTAGGGCCTGTTGTGACAGACAAGAGGTGATGATTTTAAACTAAAAGAGGGTAAATTCAGATTCGATTTAAGAAAGACGAGGGTGGTAAAACTCAGGCACAGGCTGCCCAAAGAGGTGAAAGATATCCCACCCCCGGAATGTTCCAGGTCAGGTTGGATGAGGCTTGGAGCAACCTGGTCCGGTTGAAGATGTCCCGTGGCGGGGGGTGGGACTGGATGACCTGGAAAGGTCCCTTCCAACCCAAACCATCCTACGGTTTTATGATTTTATTTCAAGCTCTCCCGTGATCTGAGGCACCCCCTCCATCTGCTCGTGCTTCGTGTGTCCTACAGGCACCACCTTTCTGACACCAATGGAATTCCTGTCTGGCACTGTTCAATCACATCTGCCCATTAATTATTCAGATCTTTGGTGAGCCTTTGCTCCCTCTGAGGAAGTTCTTAGTTGGACACGGTCCCTTTCCTTGCTGCCTGCTGCATCCACAAAGATTCAAACCATCTTTGAATTCAAAGTCCCCATACCAGCCCTGTAATTCCTGCGTTCTAAAAAGGGCTGGATAAAGAAGGTTAAGGGCTGTTTAACAGAAACCCAGCTAAAAAGACAACTTTATCAAAGCCTCTCCTTCCGAAGATCTCTGCTGCTGGAGATCTTACTCCAGAATGGGTCAGAGAGTTGTTTAACAGCTTCACTTTCTCAGAAATATTTGCTGAACGGTCTTCGTGCAACAAAACTTGATTTTTAAAGCCGAAACTCTAATCCTGACATGGAGAAATGGAGGAACAAGTTTTCCTTTTATTCAGAATATTAGGTCTAATTAAGGAAAAAGCCCTCACTGATGAAAAGTTAATACAAAAGACCAATGGCTGAAGAGTCTTAGTAGAGAAAATCAAAATCAAATGGGCTTAGTCAGAGAAACTGTCACTCCTTTTCAGGGGAAATTACAGCTTTTGATATACAAATTGCTGCACAACTCCAGAACTCTTGAATTCCAGCTCCCTGGAGGGATCAGTTGCCCCAGCTGGGTCACCACAGGGCGATTTCTGCCAATTATACATCTCTTGTTCCCTGATCAATCTATTTTTCTGCCCATTGTTGTACCAGCAACTATTCTAAAATATTCTCAGCTGGGGCAAATAACCTCCGATTCCTCTCCCTTTCAGCTCCCCAAAAAAAGATCATTAGCACCACAGCAAAGTTCCTTGAAAGATTTCTCCCCAGCCGACACAACAATTTGCAAAGGCTTCTCCTTTCGCCCCCTACAAACCTGCCTTTTATTCTTATCCCTCATCACAAAAAAGCTCATTTCCAAATTACAACACCTAAATCCCAGGCAAATGAAGCTCCTCTCAATCCCCTGCACAGTTTAAATGGAAATATTAGAAAATAGGGAAGAAAAAACCCCTTTTTCTTCTTGTTGAAAAACATGCACAGATGTTTTTCCCCCAATATATGGATTAGATAATGCAGTTGTCAGTGACACACTTTTTTACCAGACTTTTAAAAGCATTTATTGCTGTAGAATAAATGTAGTTTTTCCAATCAATGTGAAAGTCTTCATAGAGGATAAAATCACTTCATAAACATAGTGGGGTTCAGGTGCTTTGATTTTTGCAATAATCCAATAAAAGCTCAGAATTAGCACTGAAAACGAAGGGAAATCAACCAATTCTGATGTATTAATGAAATTATAAAACACAGCTCACAGTGGGCATTATAATTGAGTGCGTGGAGATGATGAGCAGCTGAACTCATTTCCCATAAGTTATTTTTTTTTTATTTCAAACTAATCCATAAACTGCTTTTTCAATTCTCTAAAAGCACATAAAAATACCAACAATTCTTTTAGAGCGTCCCCATCAATCCAATCAGAAATCATAGGTTGCAAATGACCACCCATAGCTGTGAGACTAAAAATATCCTGCGTTATCAATCTCAAACTGCTTTTGCAGTGATGTTGGCCAGGATATTTTGCCTCGTTACTCCATGCTTCTCATTCTGTTGTTTATTGCCCTGTCATCTTTTATTTACATCATTTGGTCTCCGTCCTCTGCAGCAATTAAAAGTGGCATTTCTTTAACCCTGGTTTTGCTGTTTCTTCTGGTGTTTTCCACACATTTCCATCCCCGGATTGGAATTTATTATCACCACCAGTCTCTGTGCAATGACCTCTTGCATTAAAAAAATCTTTAAACGCCAGCTTGACTGACTCCCTTCTTTGTTTCAGTTTTTTTGCCATGATGGGATATGTGGCTCCATGCACAAATCCCAGCACACACGGTCACCCCCTCAGCAGAGAGAAACCCTTGATTTTTGGGTGCGGATTCCTTTTGTCCCCGGACATGGCAAATCCTGGAATCTCTGCAGCTTGGAAACTGTCCCAGACAGGGCACACGAGGGAGGCTGGGAATCACACATCGGGCTCCAACTCCCTACATTTAGCCACAAAATCTTGGATGTGGGAAGAAAAGAGGGGCTCAGCCAACATTATCTGGTAATGTGAAGATAACCACAGCTAAAAAGGGCTTCATGTGTCCAGAAAAGGAGCTCTTATGTTGGATTAGACTGGATTGGGACAGGAAGGATTAGTGGAGAGGAGGCCTGACAGTGAATTCATTATAATCTGCAATAGATATTATAAAGTGCTGCTTTGCAGGTTACATTCAGCCAAAGACCTTCCCCAAGAACTGTGTTGGCAACTGGAAGGAACAATTTGGAGCTCAGTTCTTAGGATTGGCTTTGACCATTCCTGAGGGCCCAGTGCTGGAATCCTGAACCCCATGGACAAGTTACCAGGAATTCAGCAGGTCCTGTGTGAGGGTGACCAGTGGCTTTACCTCTAAAAGTGATTTCACTGGCAAAGCATTTTCATCCACCCACATTCCCATGAGGAGGCACTTTTTCCTTTCATTAGGAAAAGGTTCTCACCCCAGAGGGTGCTGGGCACTGCCCAGGCTCCCCAGGGAATGGCCACATTCCCAAGGCTGCCGGAGCTCCAGGAGTGTTTGGACACCGCTCCCAGGGATGCCCAGGGTGGGATTGTTGGGGTGTCCTCTGTGCAGGACCAGGAGCTGGGCTGAATGATCCTTGTGGGGCCTTTCCAACTTGGGATATTCCACGATTCCACGATCTTTGGGAGGCAGGAAGAGGATAATCTGCATGACCTGCAGGTGTGCCAGAGAGATGCTCTTTGCCTTTCTCACATTCTTTGCCAGGTATCTTCCTCAAACATTGGCCCAGCTCTGTCCCCCAGCCCAGAGGTCTGAAATGAAATGCCAATTTGCTCCTCTCCTGGCTAACTGGAACTCGAGCAGAGATATTTCACAAGGGAATAATGATGAGCTGGTTTCCCTGCATCCTTCTCTGTCTCCATGTTTATTTTTATAGTGTCTCGTCTGCTCTGCTGAGCCGCCAGTCACCTCCTGGGGACACTGTCCCCCACTGAGAGCTCCTGGGACTGTCTGACTGTCCCTCAGCTGTTTTCAGCTCCCGAGGCTGGGACATTCCATCTGGAAGCCGGACCTGTGGACACTGTGACTGTTCAGGAAGTGTCTCGCAGTTCTGGATCTCCTCATTTCCCCCTGGCAGCTGGATCTGAGCTCGGAGGAGCTCCCTGCTAATGAGAGAGCTCCAGCCTCTGATCCTCTCCTTGCTTGGCTCTGGTGGCTGAATTGCCTCTGGCTCACCTCAATCAGCTCCATTTATTCCAGGGTTTTGAGTAGCTGCATATGAAAGCCTCGCTGATGGAGATATCACATGGCTTTGCTTTGCCTACAGACAATGATTTCATCTTAATAAAGGCAGATTTTGGCTCTGCCTGCTGCACTGTCGAGCGAGCTCTCCTACAAGCCCCACAATGCAGCAGCTTTGTGAGGAAAAAAGTACCGGACAGAATAATTTCTTTTTTCTCTCAATAATCCTGAAAAGGAGCCATGACTGACAAGTGGGAGCAAGGAGGATTTGAAGCACTCGAATTTCTTTTTCCAGTGTATTTTGTATTGAAACTGTGCGTGCCACTGCCACTGCAGGAAGGGTTACGAGAGCATTTAAAGGGTTAAGACCTTCACATGCCTGAGGACCCTTTTAAACCCTGGTTTTCTGCACTGCTCTGTCCTATCAGGTTTCTTTCTCCCTCTGGTGAAAACAGTAACTTATATAATTGCCTAATTCCTACAACTTTGCAAGGCAACAAACAGAACGAAAAAGCTCCTCGGAAACACCAGCATTACATAAAACCACACATAAATCAAATAAACGCCTCCAACACCTGAAGTGACACGCAGCCACATCGAATCCCTGCCCTGCAAACTGCTCGGCCCACGAAACAGAGCAAAGATGCAAAGCACAAGGCAAAAAAGTGCCAGTCAGCCTCTTTAGGAGGCTGCGCGTGCCACCGGCAGGGGCTGCTTTGCGTTACCGCCCCTCAATTCCTTGACTGATTTGTTCCTTAGGTGTAACAGCTGCCCACAGGTTGTTCCCACGCGGGTGAATCGAGTGTGACACACAGCCAGAACACTGTGGTGCGTTGCTTCTTGTACTAATAAATATTTAAGCCTGAAGCCGAAGCGCTCGGGCTGCAGCGCCCGATCCTTCTGTGCCGCGGGAGGCCAAAAAAAAGCGACGGGCAAATGGCTGCCCATAATGGAAAATTAAAAAAAAATAAAAATAAAATGGTTGCTAAGCTTGTGGTAATGGAGCCCATATTTTAAATTGATTTTTTTTGTTTCTTAGGAGGATTTGAAGCACTTAAATTTCTTTTTCCGGTGTGTTTTATATTGAAATTGTGGATGCCACTGTCACTGTGGGAAGGGTTATGAGAGCATTAAAGGGTTAAGACCTTCACATGCCTGAGGACACGTATAAGCCCTAAAATTCCACCTAAACCCTAAAACCCTAAAATTCTGCTTTTTTTTTCTTTTTGTTTTATTTCTATCAGCCAGCCCTGTCCCTCTACAAAGGTCAGCCCGGAATGGGCCACGCTTCAAGGCTCTTTTCTCCGTGGAATTTTTTCTAGGAAGAAGAAGAAAAAAACATCTCAGCCACTCAGGGTTGGAGCATCCTTCTCCCCTCTTCCCCCTTTCAGTGTCAAGTGAGAGATTTACCCACCTCACACCCCAGTGATGCTGGACACCAAAATATCCTGGCTCCAAAGAGCATTCCCCGAGCCCATAGCCAGCTCCAGGATTCCGGGATAAGCAATCCCAGCTTTACCAGGAACCTTGCAAATAATATTTGTACAGCTCCCAGGACAAACAAACACGGGCAGGAAGCATTTACAAACCCAGGCAGTGTTAATTGCTTCTGGGAGTGCCTGGAGATGACTCTACCTGAAAATATTTGAGGGTTTTGATGAAAACTTATCTATTGTGGCACACAGACAGCAATGCAAACATTCCCCTCATTTCCTGGCTGGATTTTGAAATTAAAAAGGAAAAGAAGCCACATCTGTGCTCAGGAGTCCATTTCCAAGCTCCCCATCCAGCTGTGTTGGCTTCCACGGCTGGATTTATTGATTAGGTAGAGTAGGTCCTAAATTTGGGGTTTGCTCCTAGAACCTCAAGGGTTTCAACTCATGGGGTATTTCTTGCTTGGAAATTAGGAATTTGTGTGGGGAAAAAAAGGGGAGAGAGGGGAATTCAATATTTCCTTCTAGGATCACCCTCCATCCTCAACTCTCCCATGAGATTTGGCTTCTGGGGACATTTTTCTCTGAGTTATGGTAAAGTCTGTGGTGTAAAAGTTGTTTGACCTGCTGGGAATATTCTTTCTATCAGAAGAGCCTCTCAGTCAGAGACTAAAATTCCAAAATAGGGTTTTATGTGGCAATATCTTTACTGATTAAAAAAAGGGAGTAAAATAAAGTTAAACAACATCTTTCCACTGGTTTTATCCATATTTATTTTATGTGCCAGGAAATTTTCATTGTTTCAGTGGGAACTGGAGTTATCTTTGGCCTCACCCTAAGTTTTATTTTTATTATTGTGAAATGCCCAGTTACTGTTCTCAACTGGTAAAAGCAAATTAACAAATGTAAATACACTTCCTCACTTCTGGGTGCTGGTGTGGAGTTATCTTGGGGAAAGAAGCTGAAAACTGCTGCTATCAAGATTCTGTGGAGGAAAAAAAAACCCATTTAAAAATCACAGTTTTGTGTTTAATGATTTATGAATCCATTCTGTTTCATTGTAAACTAGGAGGGAATTTTCACTGGGATCCTAGAAATAAACTGGAAACGAGATGGAACAGAGTCAAAGTGACTTTTTGGACACTGTGATCTCTAGTTTGGATAATAAATGTGCAGACTGGAAGAAGGCAATGAACCATGGCTTGAAAACGTATTCCCCAGAAATACATATTCTAAATAAATGTCAATTCCTTTTAACAGAATCCACAGCTGACTTTCTAAATACCTTTGTCACTGTTCCCATTAGGTTTATTTTGCTAATTTAACTTCACCCCGAGAATTTTCCCTACATTTTTGGTGGGAATTACCTAAAATCTTGTCCATACTGTATTTCTTACACGCTGTGTTTCATCCTGGGACATCTGGGCCTGTGATTTGTGGGGCAAATCAGAAAAGATTCTGATCCACCTGCAATCAGTGTGGAAATCTCTGTTTTCTTGCATCCTGACCCAGGACTTTGAGAGTGGAATTTCATGAGTAAATATTGGATTGAATTTGGTGGATCCATGAAGTGGATTTTTGCCACCCTTGTGGAGGGTGATTTAAGGGCTTTGGATGTTGTTCTCACCATCGGTGTTACGAAATTCATCTGTCCGTGCTCCCAAAATCCCTTCCAGCTGTTTCAAAAGAGCATTTATTAACATCTGCAGCAAGGTTGGTTTTGCTCCACAGGAGGCTTCAGAAGAAATCCCGTGGAATCAGTGAGAACACGTGTGGATCTCAGCGCCGGAGCTGAATTTTTTAGGATAAACTGTAAAAAATGCTGGGAGCACAAATTTTCTTCCTCATTCCTCACGTTTCTCCATCTGAAGAAATCAAAATAAATATAAAAGCGGCGAGCCCGTGCCTCACACATTTTGAATGTGGGTTAAGAAGACCAAAAAAAAAGGCAAAATAATTGTTGTGCCTCACAACACACCCTCAGAGTCGACAGCCCGTGAGGAAGTCATTTATGTCGGCATATCAACACTGCAAATCGTCAACGTCCTCTTTAAAAAACCCAATATTTCTCCTAAATTTCCTTCAGATGGGAATGACTGATCCCCAAGAAAATGCAAAAGGACCTTGAAATGAAAGGCTGCTGCAGTGGCTTGCAGGGACACGCTCCTCCCAAGTTTCCAGCACAATTATATGCTTATTACTTCGGAAGAGTTCGAAAACAAGCAAGCTGCAGCTTTTAATGAAGCTTTCATAGCAGTGAGAACTATGAAAAAGCATTTAAAGCAGCTCATCTCCTCCTCTATTCAGGCTCTCTTTCATTTCCAGAGGCAGTTGCGAGGAGAAATTGGATGCCATCCAGTTCGGGTTTATAAGGAAGCAGAAAAGGAGATAATGGCGGAAGTTTGTGCTTTCTTCCCCCATGTAAATTTGATCATCTTCAACGTTTGATCAGATTTTGAGGAACACAAGACAAAAAAACCCCAGCAGATATTTCCAATCATGCATTTTAAAAACCTCAAAAGAGCTTTGCAGAGCCTCCCTGCATCCAGAGCTGCTTCAGACTTTCCTTTTTATTATTTTGGGGGAAGATGTAGAACATAACCAGTTACTTAGGCCTGGCATCTGATTATAAAATCCTGACTCAGAGCATCTCAAAGTTCTGCTTACAATGCACAGACATACATCCAGCCCTTTGTACTGTCATGCTGCCTCCCTAACAAGCCAGAAATATGTCTGCGAGTGGAGAAGACATTCCCGGATCAGAGGAGCAGTCACTTAACAATACATCATCGAGACTGATCCCTTTGTCAGCCCACAAAAGCTGAGTGTGACCCCAAAGGAGGCATCCTGTATTGTGGGGGATGCGATTTTCTTACCCTTTTACGGCGCTATTTTTATTCCCGGCATTATTCACGGTTCCCTAATTAGAGAGGATAACGTTGGTACGCTGGTTTTTACTCCTCAGTTTGGGTGCACGCAGGTGTATTTGTGCAATAAGTTGTAATGGGATTCCTTTTCCTTTCTGTTTTCCTGTGCAGAGTTCAGTGGGCCACAACGTTTTTCTCCGAGCCTGCTCTGGTGCTGTGATCTCACAAATGCGCTCGGAAAGATGAGGCTGAGCAGTCTGTTCATTTGTTTTCCCCTTTAAAAGAGCTCATTTGAAACTTTGCAACCAAAGCTTATTTCAGGTTTTATTTCTAAAAGCGCACAGGACCCTTTGATACCATGATGATTTTTTGGCCTTTTTTCTATACCCCTTTCTATAGGCTTTTACACAGCTTTTCTATCTCCTCAGTGCTTTCAGCCCCCACACCTGTCACTCCCTCAGTCTCACACCCCGTGTCCCGCTCAGCCAGGAGCCCAAACACCCTGGGAGCCGCGGCTGAGGGTCAGACAGCCCCAGACACCAAGGGCCTCTCTGGAACACACCCTGGGAACTGAGACAGGCCCAGCCAGGGGGGAGATTCCTCAGCGTGGGGGATCCATTCGAGTCTCTCCCTGGGCAATCTTTGATAGATGTGCTCATTGGCAAGGCCTGGGAGTTGTACACACGATTTATGGGGTGGGGGCATTCCGGGGGGCACTTGGGCGCGCTGCACTGGGACGGTGTGGGGCACCAAGGATCCTAAATAAACACCGAGGGAAAAACCCCTTTCCCTTTAATCTGGCTCTTCATTTTAAGACCAGGAAAAGACAACACTTTAAGTGAAAAAAGTAACAAGTGTTGACATTGAAAAATGTCCAAACTCAAGTACCTGAATTCAGGATCTCACCTTCCCCTTTGGTGCTCCTGGCTCCGTGTGCCAACACAGAGCACAAATCCCCAGCGTGGGAAAGATGAAGCCACTGCTTTGTAGGTGCCTAAAACCCGGCCAAGGGAATTTAACCTTACAAAGGATTTGCTTGTTGCTTTGTCTGTTTGCTTTCATAAGAATTGCTGTTCACAGCAGAGTATAAAACACGAACAGAAAAAGACCAAAATGTGAGATATTTCTGGGTTCCCAGCAAGTTTCTGGACAACTGTGAAGAAACCTCATGGTGCAGCAAGGCGTTGATATCAGAGAGTACAAACTGCCCCAAATCTTCTTTTTCCAGACCTTGGAGAGTCACAGCTCTGGCATTTTTGAGGGATGTTGTGAATCAATTCCCTGCTCAGGATTTCACTTGACAGACCCAGCACAGCCCTAAATGTCAGCTGTGGAGAAGTGATTCCTGTATTTGTTTGTTTGTTTGTTTTCCTGTCCATATTTCACTGCTCAGAAGCCAACGAGGGGATTTTACAGCAGGGCTGGTGAAGTTCTCCAACTACAACCCAGCTGTAAAACACACAGTAGAGTTTTCTCCTTTTTATTTCCAGGCAATGAGTTTTGGTCCTGTCAGTTAAACCCACCTCAGAGAAGGAGGAAGAAAGAGAGAAATGACTGCTCAGTGAATCTCAGAAGAATTATGGAGTTGTACAGCCCCAGAAGGATTTTAGGCAGTTTTATATTGCCCAGCTCAGCTCACATTTATTTTGTCTGTCTCGGTGTCTGAGCTATGTGCTGGCTAGAGAAAACTTCCTCTGCTGACTGATGGATCTGAGCAATCTGGTGTGGATCTGGCTGCATCAAACAGAAGAGAGAGTTCTTAGCTGCACAGAAGGCCAAAATCTGTATTATATTATATTATATTTTTATTTTATTATGTTGTAATACATTTAATGCAAGCAAAAACTAGAGAGTCTTAAAAAAGGAGTTTTTACATAGAGAAAAACCAAAGAGTCAGTAAAGAATTAGGAATTTTTTAACTGTTAAATGCTTCCATATAAAGTTAGTTACATCCAACTGCTTGAACTCGAGGAGGAATAACTGCAGCAATCCGGAAATTTGTGCTGCAAATGTAACTCTCTTCTAGATAAAAACATAAACATACCCTAAATCAGACTAATTATCCAATTGTGCCGGGTTCTGACTATGTGAGACACTCAAAAAGTCTCCCAAGAACCTGGCGATACTCTGAGGAAAGAGTTCTGCCGGTGAAGATTTATCCCCAGTTTCACCTGATAAGGTTTTTCATCTTGTTTTGAGCAGTGCAATTTGCCCTCCTCAGCACGCTGCCTTGCATTCATATATGTAGAGAAGAACTGGATTGATTATCTTCAGGCTTCCTGCCACTAAACTCAGCAAATTAGCTGCTCATGATTCCAGCAAATGACTGCTATTTTTTTTTTTTTCCCTGGTGCTCCGGGAGAAATTGAACTGCAAAGCTTTGGCCGGGAAGCCAAGAACTCGCTCAGGAACTCCCCAAAGAGGAAGAAGCTGGAGAGCTGCTGTTAGAATCAGTGAAGAGGTACAGCAAAATATGGAAAGGTTCTGGTGTCCCAGAGAATCCAAGGAAATCGAGCTCTGTTTCTCTCGGTGCCTTTTCTGCAGAGCGAGAGCGAGTGCTGTGTGTCACATGCAGAGAGCCATGGAGGGTTTGGGTTGGAAGGGACCTTAAATCCCCTGATGGGGATTCCACCACCACCCTGAACAGCTGGGCCAGGGCTGGACAACCCTTTTCAGGATTACATTTTCCCAATATCCAACCTAAACCTCCCCTGGCCCAGCCTGCGGCCATTCCCTCTCCTCCTGTCCCTGTTCCCTGGGAGCAGAGCCCGACCCCCCTGGCTGCCCCCTCCTGTCAGGGACTTGTGCAGAGCCACAAGGTCCCCCTTGAGCCTCCTTTTCTCCAGGCTGAGCCCCTTTCCCAGCTCCCTCAGCCGCTCCTGATGCTCCAAACCCTTCCCTGGACACGCTCCAGTCCCTCAAAGTCCTTCTCGTTGTGAAGGTCCCAAACTGAGCCCAGCACTGGGGGTGTGACCCCAGAAGTTCCCAGTTCAGGGGGATTTCACTGCCCTGGTCCTGCTGGACACATCACTGCAAGTACAAGCAGGACTCCATTCCTTATGTGACCACAAACCAGGAGCAAACCCAGCCTCTGGAAATCGGGGTTCAAGCTGAACCTCGCTCCATGAAGCCTCTCTGTCTTAGGATTCTCCTCGTGTCCGCCCACACAAGGAGTGAAATGTCTCACAAAGCCACGACGCATCCCCAGTCTCAGCTCAGCTCTCCAGCCGTGGGATCTGGGACAAATCACTTTAATTTTGCCTCCTGGTTTTCTTTTCACCTTAACAATGCACTTTCTGCCACTCGGGAGAAGCTGCTCATTTCCTTCGGCCGTCGCACGGACTTCGCGACACGAACGGGAAATGAAAATCCATCATTCCTCAGCTGTACTCTCTACCAAAAAAACAACAAAAAAAGAAAAGCAGAAGAAAAAAAAGGAAAAAAAAGTTAATTCCAAGCTGGGAGGAGCCGTGGTTCTTCAAGGAGTAAAGACATCTTTCGGTTTTGAGAATATTCTGCTGCAGTGTCGCCGGCTGAGCTGAAACTGCTGCAGCTGGAAGGTGCTGAGAGCAGGACAGGCATGGCCTTGCTGGCACAGGGCCCTTGATGGGAGCACTTTTGAGGGAAAAGTCCCACTTTTCAGCAAAAATCTGGTTTGAAATGCTGCAGGGAGAGGGAAAGTCCAGGGCCCAGCCACTCTTCAGGGCTCTCGCTCAAGGCTCTGGGCACTCAGTCAAGGTTTATCTTGAGAGAAAATTTAACCAGGTTCAGATTCGCCATTTCTTTTCCCTCTGATCGTTCATTTTTCCTAAAAAATCCCCTTCTCTGAATATGAATTTGTCAGATGATTTCCTTAGGCACCGAAGGAGGAGGAGAATGAAGCTTTGTGAGCTCTGTGAGAAGCCCTGGTGTGATGGCACCCAGCCCCCCTCAGAGCAATATGACCATTTCCCTCTCATTTCTCCTCAGTAATTCCAACCCCCTCTCCTTCCTTTGTCTTTTAAATGTTATTTGTATCATTTTTATCCTTCCCGTTCACTTTTTTTTCCCCCTTCCATAAAACCCAATCAAATATTAATGTGGCATAACAAATCTGTCTCTGCTAGAAGTATCTTGGAACTATTGATGAAGCCATGAATAAATTATGAATCTTGATTTTGCTTGTGGTATATCAGATTTCACGTGTTTATTGCATTTTCTGTGAATTAAGCTCATCCAACAGAGGTTTTGGGTTTGTTTGCCTGCTTTTATTTTAGGTGGCCCTTGATTTATTAACCTTTGCAAAAGGTAATGTCTGATGCAGTGTAACCTAAAATATGAAAATTCTATTTGGATCAATTTGTGTAGTTTTTGCTATCCGGAAAAGGGAAAAAAAAGGAAAAGAACAACCTTCTGCTTATCCCATAAAAAAATAAGAAGACAAATATACTTTTTTTCCTTATGCTGTTGAGCTGCATCTTCAAATATCCCCTTGGCCTAAGGAAAAAATTCCGAATGTGATGAGTGGTTCTCACTATAAAAAAAAGAAAAATCCCCAAACCTTGGGTATTGTACCAGTAATTCTATTTTCTTTGGGAAATATGTCTCTCTTTAGCAATCTTAATCAAGATTTTTCTTCCAATTATAGACTAATTTGAAAGTTTAAGTGAGGGTTGCTCTTTTTGAAATTATAATTATACGTTAGTATTTTTTAATCTTTTTTTTTTGAGTGGGATTGATGGCAAAATAAATCTGAAGTAGTTTTTCTGGAGATGTCTGCGCTGCTGAGAGTTTTCCCGGTTTACTGACAAAGGATCTGCTCCTTTGGGGATCTCATTCCTGAAATAATCTAATCAGAGATGGGGGTTTTTTATAACACGGATTTTCCAACAATCCACCTAAGGGAGGCAAAAGAGAGTTTGGAGTTAAATCTCTGAAACAAAGAATTCCTGATGTGCAGCTGTCACCTCCAGGCTGATAACGACCAGAGCTGCTGGCAGAGACCAAGAAATCCCTGCCTATTTAGGATTTTTCACTTGTCCCTACGGGGCACACGGTGTTCAGAGCATAAAATTCCCTGCTCCAGAAATGCAGGTGAAAATGCTGATAAGCTGAACCTCAGGAACTGAGTTGGGAGAATAAAATCTACTCTTTTAATGAAAAGTGTGTTATGTATTTAGAGCGATTTGCATGTGGGAAAGAATAAGGAAGATGCCTGGGAATCCTTGAAAAAATTAATATAGAAGTGACATTATGATGCAATGTTAACCTTTGAAAACTTTTAAAATGAATTCTGAAAGATCTCTTCAAATTTGATAGCTGCAGATGTATCATGATAACTTTATAACTGTTGTTTAGGCCTATTTCTTATTAAATATTTCTCAGGTAAACTCTGTCTCGTGCTTAAAATGACATAAAGTCCAAAAGCTCTGCAAAGGCCACCCAAGGAGGAGACAACAAAAAGGGAACTGAAATCCACGAGGAGAAAGGTGAGGAAATCTGACTCTCAGGTAATGTCACCTCATAAAAGTCCTCTGAACTCACCAGGTAAAGCAGAGTTCTAAGGGAAAATTCAGTGTTTGGCTCACAGTCCTCTTAGTACATTAATAATTATTATTAAGGATTAATGAGAGTGGACAAACACCACGGTGTGAGGGCAAGGCAGGACAGAGGATTTTGGTGTTTTCTTCTTTGTTTTAAGCACAGCTCACCTGCACAACACATCCAAACAAGTATTTTTCCTTCCCATATGCCAGTAATTCAGTTCCTTAAAATACAAATCAAAGGATTAATCATTAGGAACAAATAGCCAGCCCTGATTTTCCAGGAGTGTTTCCTGTTTCAGGTGTGCAGTGNCCTTTGTTTTAAGCACAGCTCACAGGCAGAACACATCCAAACAAGTGTTTTTCCTTCACATATTCCAATGATTCAGTCCCTTAAAATACAAATCAAAGGATTAATCATTAGGAACAAATAGCCAGCCCTGATTTTCCAGGAGTGTTTCCTGTTTCAGGCGTGCAGTGTGACTCCTGTGGGTCTGGGTTACCTCTCCCACCCCCTCCCAGACCTTTAGCATTACAGATTAATAACGAGTAAAGCATTTAAAAGTTGTCTTAAAAATAAAGGGATTTTTCTCCACCTTCCCTATGGAAGAATGGATAATTGCTGGGTAATTGCAATTTACTTCTCAATCCCTTAGGAAAGGGTGCAGGGCTGGGGCAGCAGCACCTCTGCTTGGTGACTCCGCCGGCCGCCTCCTTCCAGAGCCTGTAACTGGCTGAATCCATAAAACCCCGACAATAAGGTGGAAAACGTCCAGTTGGATGAGAAAAGGCAGCTCGGGGAGTGCACGTGGAATGCAGATGAGTTTCTCCAGTGGCCCGAGCGTGGCGCCGAGGGATTTTCATGGAATGGGTGTGACAAATGGCCACTGCAGCCACCCCTTCGAGCAAGCGCAGGAGGGGCTGCTCTGAAGTCACTCCTTCAACCACTCTGCTCATGACAGAAAATAAAAGCTGGTGAGAGGACTTGTGCTACCTAAAAAATGAGTCAAATTTGCTGGGCAGCGAGAAAATGCATCACATCCTCTTTGCGAGGAGAAATCACAGGTTTCCACCTATTTTTTTCCCCCTTTTTTTCGGTAGTGCAATGCTCCCTAGAGGAATGATGGTCATTGTCTCCTGTGGATCTCAGACAAAAGAGGCTGCTTTATCGATCTCCACTCCTTGCTGCAAAGTTATAATTAAAAATAAGTATTAAAGCCGGTTCCAGCCTAACCTGGCACTCCAGAGCTGGCTGTGTACAATAAAAATCACCTCATGTTCTCCTCGTCAGGAGAGCCCTCGCTGATCCAATTTCAGAGTTCTGCAGTGGTAATTGAAGGCTGCAGGAGGTTGTTCTGCACAAGCTCAGATTAGGACTTAGCTGAGAACGTGTCAGATGCAGCCACAGCTCAGCCCCGTCTCCTGCAGATTTTGGGGAGGATCAGGACAGGGCTGAAGGTGAAAAGTCCAGCACTCTGCTCACTCGAGATTTAAGAATGTTTAAATACACCAGGCAGTGGATAGATGTTGTTTTTAATTAGCAATTAGTTATAAAAATGGTATTAATCTTTCATCATGCTAACTTCTGCCCTCCGACAGCTCGGTTGGGTTTTTCTGGCTCGGAGGAAGGATGATAACACTGCCAGATGATCTGTCTCTGAGACAGGGAGATCATTCTCTGAGTACATAAACAGTATGAATATATATGCCATAAATATATTTATAAATACGGTCAGGACAGGAGCTGTTTAAACAGGAAAGGTCAGGATTGAGCCCTCAGGAATCTCATTTCAGACGAACCGAAGCCTGCACTTCCATCGCTGTTTACACGCGCTCGCTCACATTTCACAGTGGAAATTGCCTCCATCGGAGTTTATTTTATGCTTTGCTTGCGACTGGAACTGAGTAATTTTTTAATACATTGAGTTCTCAGACCTTGGGACGTTGCTGTGCAAGGGTGTTGTACCTTTGAAAAGCACCTCAGTCCTTGTGCAGTCAGTCCTGGAATCCAGCACCGCCCCAGAACCCCAAATTTCCCAATTTTTCTGCATTTCTTTTTAAAAACGAGCAAATAGGCTGCGATCTTATCTAGCCGCTGATTTGTGTAGCTGCTGATCTTATATGCTTGGGTGGCAGATGGATGGTGCAAGCTGTAAAATACTCAGGCAAAGAAAAGGGTAGCCTGTGAGATTACTAATCAATTTTCCAAAGAACTGTCTTGCAGAAGGGCCAGCTGTAAATTGTTTCATATTTCTTTTTAATTTACACAAAACCATCTAAGGTGACCTGCTGGCATCTGTCTATGTTGACTTTCATGTATTTTATTGGTCTTTTAGCACTGCTTCTATTGCTCATCAGCCTCTCTGAATGTGTCTGTAAAGTTTCCCAAGGAAAATAAAGACGCTTACGGTGGAGATGATTTCCCTCATTTTGGGACACATTACATTTATTAATCTAATGCTGAATCTCTTCATGTTTCTGCTTTGGAAAGAGTGAATGGCAATTTAGGCTCTCTTGTGCTGGCTGCTCTGCTTCTTAATGGGACATATCCTGACAGCCAATCTCAGGCACTGGATGAAAGAAATAAAACACGGGGAAGAAAAATTATCAGCAGCCTCTTTCACAGATACAGAGCTGAGTAAGGGAAGACTTGTTTTAGTTCACATAAAATAATCTGTGGCATGGTCAGGGGCTGAACTTTGAAGTTGGGCTCTGCTTCTCTAGGCCAGGCACACGCACGTCCATCCTCAGACTTGCAGTTTCAAAGGAATGAAGATGAATCTCTTGGGAAAAGCCAGAATCAATTGAGAGGAAACATAAATCTGCTAAGCTGGAAATTTGAAAGTTACTGTTGATGGGAGAAACATTAAAAAAAATGTCTGTGTATCACTTGCATTTCCTAAATATTTCAAATGAAAGCGGCTTTGATTTTGGAGTGTGGGGAAGATGATCTGTCAGCTTCTCTAAAATCTGCTTTGTTTCTCAGAGAAGAAAGGAGAAAGTCTTGATGTTTAAAAACAATAATTGAAGTTTGTTAATTTGCAGCTCTTTGCTTTTGCCTTCAAATAATTGCACTGTAACAGCTCGAGAAGGGCATGTGAGAGTCGCTGCAGTAACACTTCTAATGAAGTGATTTGCTTTTGCTCTTAATACATCTGAAGGAATCTCAGCAAAGCTTTCATAAAGGCTCGTTGGACTTTTCTATCCGTGTCTGCAACCAAACATCTGATTATCCCCTTTGTTATTTCCATCAGGCACTAATAGTGTTTCACGTGGCTTAAAAATTGAGGACAACATCCGCAGCTGCTTCGAGTGGAAAAACTGCCTGGGCTCCCTCAATTACACCCACAAGAATCTCCCTCCTACCTCAGACAATAAAACCCATTTATGTCAGCAACAGCAAGATGCTGCTTCGATGGAAGGAAAATACCCCTTAAACGAATTTATTTTCTTTTTAGCTTCCAATGCGGCTGTAATTTTTTACAATAAGAGGAAAATCCTGGGTAGGACAAATCTGTGCTAAATATTTAAATATGGAGATTAAACCGGTTGTCGTGAGTTTACCGAATCTGGAAAAGGCAAGCAGTGAAATGATAAAGAGAATTAGGGAAGACAGAATGAGCAGGAGCAGGAATTAGTGATGCCAAGTAGCAAAGCTTGGTAACGCACTCCTGGATCCACACGGACTGGGAGGTTTGGTTCTGTGATCAGCGGCACCAAAACCTCAGGTGATTTATTCATAAAGGCTTTGCTTAGCTTTGAAGTCAGAGAGAATTTTCCCTTAGTAAGGGCTTCAAGATGAGACCCCAGACGACAAAAGGCAGCAGATCAAGGAGGGTGTAATAAGTTAGTGAAATGCAGAGTGTCACTTCTGCTCATTCAAAGTCATTTCCCAGTCCTCGGCCTAGGCCGGGTGCCAAGCGAAGCCGGGCCTTCGTTAGGAGTGAATCACAAATTTCACAAAGTAAAGACAAACTTTTGCTCGTTAGATTTATGGGGAAACAACCCCAATCCTCCCCCATGACCAGACTGTAGCTAAATATTACAATATTTACAGCAAAGGACGCAAAGCTTGACAGGGGGCTGATAAAACCACCACCAGCTCTTTCTTTGCCTTTCAAACCCCAACCACACCAGCGAAACTTCATTTTTTATCAGGCTCCAAGTCTCACTCCTAAAGCCCTGCAGAAGAAGAGGACTAAAGGTTCCTCACATCGGGATGATAATGAGGGGTGTGTGCTTTCCTCTGCAAAGACCTTGTTAACTTGACCAGGAGCACTCTTTATTTCCTGCATGTGTCTGCTGCAATGTCTACGGGAGCCGGAAAATGAAACCCCACTTCACAGCAAAGTGGTTCTTTTCCCTCTTTCTTCTCAGGGCTGCTCTCAAGGACAAGGGGTTATTAGTGGCCTTTCACTCTCCAGGGCAGGAACTTTTCAGGCTTCAGAAATTTTTACCCTGTCGAGTGAATGCGATCCATTGAATTTCTTTATTGCTTTCATGTTGCTAAGGTCTACTTCGATTTTTGAGAAAATAATTAACTGCTACTCAAGGCAGGAGAATGAAACTGGAAGCACAAGAGCAACACAAAGAAATCCTCAAATAACCTCGCAGTAGTATGAGCTGATTTTTTATTTAGCTACCAGTTCTGAAAAATCGAGGGAAATAATTTTGGATTGGCTTTAACAAAAGCATTTGAAACCCTTTTGAGCTAAAAGTAAAACTGAAGGTTTGCTTGTGAAATGGAATCCTCCACTTGTTCCGGGCTTCTAAAAACTTTGAGACTGTCTAATATTCAATTTTTAAAGAGCGAATACATTTCATTTAGTAAAGCTTTAAAATTGTTAGCTTGGAATTTATTTTTTCTCCACCAATTCTATCACCTTTTTTCTGATTAACTATCTTCATGAAACTGGCAAAGTGTTATATTAGCAACACAAGTGGATTTATCTCTGTATTTTTGGAAAAGCAATGGGAAAAAACTTTTTGCTAAGAACAATTCTGATCAACAAAGCAGAAAAGAAATGGCTATGTGTGAAAGGTAAAAAAAAATAAATCATGGTTTTCATTTTTGTTATCCAGATCCAGAGATAAAAATAAGAAATATATGTTTAATTTTGTTGTCCCTGAAAAACTCGTGTGTGGGGGCTGTGAAACAGAAGAGGAACAATTTTTCCTTCAGCTGGAAGGGGTGGTGGAGGACTGGGCACATCCTCTTATTTCTGTAGGGATGCACTGAGGAGCAGAGAACTCAGAGGAAGCAGAACATGATTTCATAAAGAGAAAACAGTTCTTGGAGGAGAGGAAAAGAGCATTGGACAAGTGCTGGAGATGCAATTCCCAGCACATCCTGGCTCTTTGGAACATCTCTGCGTTCATGCCATCCTCACTTACACCCAGGTACTGCAGTCCTCTGCTGCAGTGTTGCCTTTTCCTGGTCTTAAAATGCAGAGCCAGACACGGTGAAAGGGAAAGGGGTTTTTCCCTCGGTGTTTATTCGGGATCCTTGGTGCCCCACACCGTCCCAGTGCAGCGCGCCCAAGTGCCCCCGGAATGCCCCCCCCCCATAAATCATGTGTACAACTCCCAGGCCTTGCCAATGAGCACATCTATCAAAGATTGCCCAGGGAGAGACTCGAATGAATCCCCCATGCTGAGGAATCTCCCCCCTGGCTGGGCCTGTCTCAGTTCCCAGGGTGTGTTCCAGAGAGGCCCTTGGTGTCTGGGGCTGTCTGACCCTCAGCCGCGGCTCCCAGGGTGTTTGGGCTCCTGGCTGAGCGGGACACGGGGTGTGAGACTGAGGGAGTTACAGGGGTGGGGGCTGAAAGCACTGAGGAGACATAAAAGCTGTATAAAGGCTGTAGAAAGGGATGTATAAAAGGGGTATAGAAAAAAGGCAAAAATCATCCTGGCATCAGCAGCAACTTGATATTCACAGAGATCATCCTTCTGAAAACTGGGGACAGGACAGGCCTTTCGCTTCACCTTAGCAGCGAAAAAATATTCTCAGTGTTGTTTGCGTTATTATCTGAGGCTCAGTAACTAAAACATGCAGGTGGAAAAGTTCAAACTATTCTGAATTCCTCTGAATCCACGCATCCCTATTTCCATATAATTTGGAATGCAAAAGGCACACCCTGGGATATCTCAGCTCGAGGAAACGAGACACTGAACCAGAAATGCAATCCGTGGAGCCATCAGCTACGAGTTACCGGGCAAGGGCATTTGGCACACTGGTAACATTTTAAAAACAATTTCCAAGTTCTTTATACAACAATATTTCCCTAAGAAATCACCGAGATGTCAGCAGCATTTCAGCAGGCAATGATGTGGGACAGCAGGGGCAAGAATTTGACCACTGAATCTTCACACACAGATCGTGGAAGTGTTCAAAATTGAGTAGATGTGGCACCTCATGATGTGGTTTTGTGGTGGTGTTGGGTCTTGGTTGGACTCGATGACCTGGAAGGTCTTTTCCAAACTTAATGATTCCGTAATTCTGTGGGATGGATCACTTGGGAAAAGGCAAAGTCTGTAAATTTTAATGGCATTTGCAGCTGTCATAGCAAATGTTTCTTCACAAAGGTGTTTTAACCAAACTACTCTTTAAACCATCAGGTAAATTTGTCTTTCTTTTTTTTTTTTTTTTAGTTTCATAAGCAAGTTCCTAATTGTTCCTGTTGAAAATCTAATAATCCTGGCTAGATTTGTTGACTTACATTTTAAAAGTCTTAAAAATTTAGAAAATTTCGCTTTTTTTGTGTCATGAAGGTATCCTTGAGCTGATAGCCTACAAGTCAACTTCATGAAACTAATGGTACAGCCAAGGAAAATCAGGTGTATTTGTCTTTTCATCTCATTGAAAAGGTTCAAAATACAACCCACAGGAATTGATTGAAGTGTCAAAGTTGGTATTATAAAAAATGAAAATTAACTGTCAAAGAGTAAATAAAAGGAAGAAAAGATGTGACACATCTCTTCAGTCCTCGCTAACACAAGCCAGGGTCACCTGTCCTGAAAGCAATATTGGTAGGTGCTTATTTAATCATATTTGAAAGCCTTTTCTTCACAAAAAAATTAATATTTTCCATAAGCTACTCCAGCTTTTAGCCATTCTCACTGCTAGAAAACAGAAAGATTGTCCTAATAAGCTTTATTAGGGAATTATTTTATCCATAATAATGGATATTTTATTTGGGATTATTTTATCCAGGCAGCACAAAACACTTCACTCATGAAATTATCCTCAAATGGTTTTATTCCTAATGCAATTTTTCCAGCCCCATCCTACAAAGGGCATGGGCTTTGTCATTCCCCTTTTTACCAAGTCCAAGCAGCAACATTAAAGCGTGTTTGGGTTGGGGAGAAGCTCTTGGGCAGGGTGATGGAGCAGGAGAGGGGGCAGTGGTGCTGCTCAGGATTTGAGGATCAGCTCTCAAACCCCCCCAAACCCTCCTGGGTGTTTGTGCCCTTCTCCCTTTTCCAGGATGGCTGCAAATCTGGTGCAGGAAGGGCCTCTGAGCCCTTCTTCCCATGGCTCTGCCAAGTCCTGGCGTCTCCCATGGATGGGGATCCCCCACCCCGTGGGCTCCGAGCTCGGGCTGGGTTTGATGGATGATCCAGAAACTCTCACATCAAACTCCATCTGACTTTAGATACGCTGGTGTTTGTGCCACTCAAAGGGCAGCTTTTATAGAAAAGTTTCATTCAGGGGAATAAATTAAATCCAGACATGCAGAATGTATTTAAACTCTGGGACAGCAGAGAGCATTTGTAAACAGAGGCCCTCAAGCAGACAGTGTTTGGGCCATAGTGGAGACATCGAGGGACAGCTTGGAAGATGATGTATCAGAATTACACAGCAATCTTGTTGTCAGTGACCCAAGAGTGTTTATAGGACTCTGCTGGAGCTTTCTGAACCAAAGTGCTGTCCAAAATAACCTTGGCACGAACAAAAAAAGGAGCAATTGACTGCCATTAATCGTGGATATGTGCAAAGAGGATACAGCTCTGTGCAAAATCAAATCATTCCAAAACTCCACGGAAAGGAGGCTGCCCCATCAGCAAACGTGCTCCTTGCTTTACCTTTGTCTCTGGGTGATTGAAGAGAAGCATGATGAGGTTATTGTGGATGGAAAGAAATGGGCGAGGGCTCAAATGTCGGCAGGTCACCAAACTTTAAAATCAGAACCATTGCAAATGCTTCTGTGCACTGTAAATGTGACATGAAAAATGTTAAAACCTCAGTGTCCAGCGTGACACAACACACCAGGTTATGACATAATCCGGGAGCTGAGCAGGAGCAACTGTTTTCAACAGCAAGGACAAAATTATTTCATAGCAATGCTGCTGGTCCAGCACACTGAAATATTGTTCTTTTAACTCAGAGTGTCACAGAGCTAAACTCTTTCATTGTCACAGACACACAACAATTTGATATAGAAAATGATGTTTAAAAATGCTAAACCGTGCATCTTAATGAGTTTCAGCTCAGAATAAAGGTTATCATGTTTTGTAAGAGACAAGGGGATGGCAGGCCCGTGGCAGTGGGCACTGCATTGCGTCACCTGGCACAAATGTCATGAGAGAATCGAAGGTGAAGTGAGTATATTCTGTAAGAGATGGGTCCTGAATTTTTATATTGTAATATTATAGTCTGGTTTCGTTGCCATTGTCAATGTTTTGCTTGGGTTCAAAACCACAACAGCAGTTCAAATTTTCTTCCAGGGAGGAATTCCAAATTTCATTGGAATTCAGGGATACCATTTTACCTTGACACAAGAGCAGGGCCAGGCTTCTTAAACCACATGGGAATTTCTGGGGGTTTCGAGCAGGGTCTATTGAGGGAAGCCATCAATCAACCCCACTTGTTCTGGCCCAAATGTTTATCACCAACTTGTCCTCATTGTCTGCCACCTGACAACTGAAACCTGATTTTAGTTCCACCTCAGCTTCCTGCACCTTGGCATCAGCTTTCATCCTCCGAATTATTCCAGACCGACCTGTGCTGTGGATTATTTGCACTTGTCCAGTAACTCCTAAAGAATTACATTTAACTCCCAGCCATGATGGGAGGTTCAGCTTTCATCTGCTGCCATTGTTGCAGCCTCACAGTTGGATTTTACATGTCCCATTACATTTTGGGAATCAATAATATTTTATATATATATATATATATATCTTCTTAATTTCTCACAAAGCAGCACTTTACCACATCCCACAGGCCCCTCAGCTGACCTAGGAAAACCTACACACGTTCCCAGCCTTGGCTTGAGCTGAAATGAGTAAATCTTTTCTCTTTTCTCTCTTTCAGAGCTAATGAGCCCTCTCTTTGCCCGGGGTGTATTTGCATAGGTCCACTGCCACCACCAAGGCTGGTTTACACCTTGCTCAGGCTCTTCGTCTTTCTTCTTTGTTCTTCCAGCACTTTGCTTTAGATCAAACTCATGGCAAACCTTTGTGAAAGAATAGTTTTGTGAAAATATTCCCCTCCCCACTCCTTATAACAGGAAAATTCTTACCCAGATTCTCTTCTTTCTCGATAAAAATAAGCGTGCTCAGGTGCAGCTGGTGGCGTTACATTAATTAGTGCTGTTACAATGATTATTAATGAATTATCATCTCCTCAACGTTCTTAGCTGTGTGAATAATGAAGTATAATGGTATGGTGTTGAAATGGTACGATTGTGTTGAGAGCTCACAGCTAAATCAGATTATCAATGAAGAACAAGAAAACGAAGCTGTGGTGACCTACACAAGCTGCAAATTAGCCTAAAAATGGTGTTTTAATGAGATCCATGCCATCAGGAGAGTTTTGGGGCAGGAGAAGTTTCCATCCAAAGTAGATTTTTCTCACAAAAATCGACATATATGTTATTCAGTTATAGCATACATGTTATATCAGTACCTGTAATTCAGTGGTTTGTAGCTGCTGACACTAATTCTGAAATCCCTCAGCAACACCAAAATATTTACTTTACTGACAGTTCAGCCAACCATCTTTTTAGGTTAAAATTTCACCAGATAAACTCAAATAGGGCCATGTTAAAAATAAAACACTCCTAGCACTTCTGGTCTTCCAGTGTTGCCATTTGCCTCAATTTCTGTTTTGCTCTTCAGCTCTGGTGTCTGTCTGCTCAACGAGGGTGTTCCCAGGAATTTTGGGAGATATCAAACACCTTTTGGCCCGTTCATCAGCAACATTAACAGAAGATCTTAGAGAATTCCTTGCACCGCCTAAATATTTGCCTTTTTTTAAAAAAAAGGCAATCAATGATACCTGGAGGAGCTTTTACAAGAGTTAAAGTGTGGAACTGAGGGTATTCCCACATGGAAATAGAAGGCGCTGTAAGGAATGGAACATGTGACAAACTCAGGGGAAAGGCTATTAGGGAGCAGTGGGACAGATTTCTCCAATGTTCACTCACAGCAAACCTTTAAGAGATGGAAAACAAGAGTGCATTTTCTCCTGACATCTCCATGGGCTCACTGGTTCCTGGGATGCTGCAACATCAGAATAAGGATTTGGTGAAAATATTGTGTGGACATAACCCATGAGACAGGTGACAAAAAATTATTGTATTGAAGCTTTCAAACAGAAAAGGCAGAAGGTTTTAACCTTCTAAAAATCTAAGAATTTCACCATCTCATTTTACAAGCAAAAAAGCAAACGCCATCGGTTCATTTTCCTACTTTTATTTCTTTTTCCTTGATAATTAATCATTTTTATTAGCATTGCTATTCAAACCAGGTTTAAGAACCTGAATCAGCCCTCACCTCTGCCAGCCCACGTCACCCTCTGGGCACCTCCATGGAGATCCTGATGTCCAGGATTGCTCACAGATTCTCTGGGTTTTGTCTACACATTCCTATTTGCACCCAGGCAATTCTCCACCACCAGACACTATCAGGAACCTCATTGTAAATACAACGCTGAGCAAACTGCTGGGTTAGAATTCCCCCCAGAGTGCTGCTCTGGCACACAGGACATCGTCTGAACTCTATATTTTGATTCCTTCCTTTACAGCTGCTTTATATTCTCTCCAAAGCGATGACTTTCACACATTCTCTAATTTTATTTTATTTTTTTTTTTGGGTATCTGGCTTCAGTGCAGTAGAGCTCTACGACTCTGTGTAAGAGCACACCCAGCATCATCAGGGCTCTGATTTTCCTGGCCCCCTGGTGCACTAATAGGAGGTGTTATGACTACTACAGAGTGCAGTGCTGAAATCAGCACAAAGCCCACCCCGGCTGCAGCCGAGCTCCGAGCTCATAAACCAAACAAAATACAGCTCCACGAGAGCTGGGCTTAACACGCTGGCTATTAGTGCCTGGCAGTAGATAAATATCAAATATTAATATTTTTATTCACTGAGAATTCGGAGAGTAATCTAATTAGCAGCCTAATAAAGAAAAATATTTGCCAAGGAATTAATCACACCTTGCGATAGTTCACTCCATTAGTTTTGACATCTTCATCTGAAGGAGCTGCCTCTGCGTCCCAGTCTGGGCACCATTAAATGCAATTAATTGGGAGGAAACAGCTGCTGTTGTATCATTTGCTATGACCAAGACAGAGATGTGATTACAAAGCTTTTTGTTAGAAATATTCTCCAGACGAATTCTGATTATTCTGGAAGTCAGCGGGCTCCAGCAGAAGAGTTTTGGGAAATATGTTCTCCCCAGGATGGAGACAGGGAGGGATTTCTCTCTCCACTCTCTGCTGGCTCTAGGCCACCCCTCGATCTTGCTCACGCCTTGGGGTCTTCACAGCAGCTTGATGGGAGTGGAAATGATGATTGTGAAAAGGAAAGAGAAAAAGGAAAGATATTTTCCGTGTCTCAAACAGAAGGAACTTGCATGGTCATGTCTCAGGGAACAACCCAGCTAACAACAGGAAAACAAACGGATGAGGCTTTTCCAGCCCACCCTGTGCAAACTCTCAGGATTCTTTCCTAGAATAGACATTAAAGTCAATTTTCCAGACTGGTTTTAAGACACCCGAGTGATGAGATACCCTGAGGGATTTTTTTTTTTTTATGATACTTCTTCACCTCCTGTCCTCATGTTCAACCTTCATTTTTCTTTCTCTTACTCTTCAGGAAATTACCCCAGGTTATGAAATTAAGCACATTATATCATTTAATTGCTCTCTCCTCCGACTCTGCAGCTTAAAAAGCAGCAAAAAAACCCCAGCAAAATAGAACTAACAGATGTTGTAGTTGAAATAAAGCGATGCTAATTATTTATATTTTATGAAAAAAAATCCTATTTGTAAGTTTAATGCCACAAATATTGGTAATAATGGAATAGAGAACCTTCATACTCTGTAGGAATAATTGGTTTGATTTTTTTTTATTACAAAGAGAAAATCAGTTGCAGATTTTAAAGGAATTGTTTGAGGCCTTGCAGAGGGAGGGTACAGAAAGTGCCTGCTCCTGCTCATCCCTTTGTCCTAAATCTCACTTTTCTCCTTGTAATGCTACAAACTAATTCATGGATGTGTGAATCCCTGTCAAACACAGCCTGCCATGATCTAAGGTGTGTTTGTGCTTCTGATTACAACAGGAGAACAATAAAAACTAAACACCTCCAAAGCCCTGAGGCAGAACCTGGAGTAAGTGGTGTTACATGAAGATGAGTTTAAACAAAACCAAAATGTTTGTGCGAGATGACAGGCAAGATCCAAGGAATTATCTTCCTTGCCAGGCTATAAAATTAAGTGGAAAGAAGCAGCCATAAAACGCCGAGGAGGAAAGGTGGTTTCATTTCTGCACCGGTTTGTAGAGCTTTTAAGCTGCACACCTTTGCTCCAGCCCTACCCAGCACGTCTGCTGCCAAAGATAGAACACGATTTAAATTTCCTCCAGGCTCCCCAGCCTTTCAGCATCACTGATAGCAGAGCAACAGTAATCCTCACCTCCTGCCTCCTGCATTTTCTCTGAGTCTCTTTAGTGGCTCATATTCGTGTTTTTCCAATAATGAAGGCTTTCTGCTGATAAAACTCTTACATATTTAAATGACATTTTCAAGCAAATGTAGTCTCCTCTTCTAAACTTCCCGGCAAGACAAGCAAAAAGAGCCCAATTTAAGGGAAGGAGACTCAACCAGATGGGTAAAATACGTTCTCTGTGTGCCTGCACTGAAATGAGGGGAGATATAAAGCAGCATGAATTGGTCTTCTAAAACATCTTAATGCAGTCTCTTCGCTGTCCTTTTGCTTTCATAATACTTGAAAAAGGTTGTGGTTTTCTTTTTTTTTCCTCTGGCTGGAAGTCAAGCCTCCCTCCAATCTCAGCTGCCGTGTCCTGGGAATTTTCGTGAGTGGAAAAGCTCTTCTTGAGAAATTTTGCCTTCAGATTGCCAGAGCCACCTCATTCCCAGGACTGCTGAAACCTGGGCTTTGGAAAAGTCCTTCATCCAGGCAGAAGTTTGTGTCTACAAACACCCAAACAAAAGGCCTCATTTAGTGTCATGCTGATGGGCTCTTTAGGCCTTAATGAGAGCACTCCATGAGCCGCCTCACGGCTTCTGAGGAGCGGAAATTGAGGCAATCTTTTCCCAAAAAGTTGCCTCAAAAGCTTTGATTGCTTGGTGGAAGCAGGCCTCTCTGGTAGTTTCCTCACTCCTTAGGCTGTAGGGAGGTAAAAGCACATTATCAGCGCAAAGCTGACCACGAGGTTTTGATGGAGAACCCAAAGCACAATTCCTTTCCGGCAGCAGCTCATCCTGAATAGTTCACCTCAGGAAAACCAAGGTTTTAGTGCTGTTTGGTGTTTCACTCTTTTTGGGAATGCTGTGAAGAAGAAACAACCAGGGGAGCCTGGGTTGTTTCACTCAGGCCTTCAGGCTCTCTCTGAGGCCTGGGGTCAACAGAGAGCGAGCAGAGATTATTATGAGAGGCACAAAGAGAAAAATGGAACGATCAGGATCTTCCCCAAACCACTTTCCACACAACCAACCAGTCAATAAACAATAACAAAGGAGTATGGAAGAATTGTTTTTCCCCTCAAATCACAAGAGTACCCTTGGTCCAAGAGGCCGATATCTGTTCTACACCAGAAGAATGTGGGCTGACATAAATAATATTCCTAAATCTTATCAAGGCCAGAGTTCTGGTGCAGAGATTTCCCCATTTCCACGGATCTAAAGCAAATCTGCTGGAATCAGAGGGCAGCCTCCTTGCACTGGTGGAAGCCCAAGATAAATGGCAGGAGCTCCAGGCCAAGTGAGAAAGAACAGAGAGGGCAAAGTACAAGCTGGCTCCAGGGAGCGGGGGGGGGAAAAGAAGCTCAAAAATAACACTGAAAAATGTTTTTCTTTTCCTTTCCCATCCCTACCGCTGAACACACCAACAAAAAAAGGCTCCCAAGGGATGGTCAGAGGAATCTTATTGTGGAAACTTCACAATGCCTTAAAATGCATTTTATTTCACCCACATTCATGTGAGAGACTGGGCAAAAGAGATAAGGAGAGGAGATGAAATGGTTTGGGGAATAAAATATTAACATACGTACATGTCAGAAGCACAAATAACGGAATATCTGACATTTCACTGTTTTGAGCTTTGTGATTCCCCAAAAGCATTTCATTTTTGAATGAATTAATTAAAAGTACATTAATATCTTTCACTCACATCAGATTTTAAAGCATTTTAACAACTTGGGAGAGAGGAATTACCAATAATTACATGGTGGCGTGAAAAGGAACTTCCCCATCTTTCACTCTTTTTCTGACACTTCACTATTTCTCATTAGAAACTTTAGGAAAACATTCAACTGGATTCCTGGAACTACCATCACAGGTATTATTTTCTTCGAGGTACTAAAAAAATAAATCGATAAATAATAGTGGTTACTGAGGAAGACTGTCTCTACCTGCCTGGTGACGCACAAAACTCTCCAGAGAACAGAAATTAATGTAATTTAAAAGGATAATTTTGCATGTGCTGTTCATTTGTACATGCTTTTGCATGTATCATTGCCATGAAGCAATGAAATCCATTTTAATTTTCCACTTCTCTTGGATACAATGACAAAGTTAGGCTGATTCAGCACGCTAGGAATAATTTTGACACTTGCAGTTACCAGATGAGGTTTAATATAGGAATTCAAGCTGTCAGGGGAAATCTGCAAGTGTTTGCAGATTCATGAGTTTTTCCATAAATGTTTAAGAATTTGCAAGTATTAGAGGCCCATTTTCAAATGAAATTAAAAAAAAATAAAGAAGTAGAAGAAGAAGGAGGAAAAAATGCATTTTAAGCATTAGGGAAATTTAATATAACGCAGCTAACAAAAAATTCTCCTCATTGGCAGTAAAGCTGAGCCACAGAAAGAGCTTTGTTAGAAATATTCCTGATTTTTCTGTTAAGATTAATGTTTACATCCCTTTGTGAAGTTACAGCTGTGCGCACATCTGCATCTCCCCCTCCCAGCGCAAAAGCGGCCTGGGTTGAAGGCTAAGCTTTTCAATTCTCTCCCTACAGCATTTCCCCAGGTGGATCTACTCTGTTAAAGCCCTGGAGAAAATACCACATTGGGGTGTTGGAGAAAAAAATGTGCCAAATGGGGAAATGAGGATAAAGAATCAGCGAGATTCTGAGCCCTGGCCCCACTATCTTATTGGGAATAAGAAGTAGCCAGAAATTCATGGGAAGCCTCTGCTGCTTTTCTCTTTTCCAGGATTTTCTCCAGGGTCTGTCATCCATGCAGCAGTGGGACCAGGTGGTTGTTTCTCACAAACATGCAATAAATGATATTATCAAAAGCTACAAAAAAAAAAAAAAAATCAACACCGGAACGTGTTTCAGGGCATCTCAAAATATGCAGAGGGATTGGTGATGGAAGAGGACGAGCTGGTTGTACATTAGCAGGGAATAAGTGAAAGGATTCATGCCTGGGGGGTTGTGGCAAGGACTGAAATGGTGCAAGAGGAGATAGGCTCGGGATCTCTCTGCATTCCCAAGTGCAATGATAAAACACGGGCATTGTGTCTCTGGAGATGTTTCCCACTGGAACACACCTCCATCAAATCTGCCTCATGTTCCTTTGTGGTGAGTGAGTGCTGCTTGGGGAGTAGTTTCTCTAGGAAAAGGTTTATGGAATCTCCACATTGCTGAGTGTGCAGCATATTTGCGTGGAATTGTGGAATCATGGAAAGGTTTGGGTTGGAAGAGACCTGAAAGCTCATCCAGTCCCACCCACTGCTGCCTTCCACTGTCCCAGGCTGCTCCAAACCCCATCCAACCTGGCCTTGGACACTTCCAGGGATGGGGCAGCCACAGCTTCTCTGGGCACCCTGTACCAGGGCCTCTCCACCCTCACAGAGAACAATTTGTTCCCAATATCCCATCTAAACCTCCCCTCTTTCAGTTTAAAACCGTTTAAACATCTCCATTCCCGATCCAAAGCCTGGCACAGAACAATCAGGTCAAGGTTAAAGTTTTGCTTAACCTTGAGGGCGGACTTTAGAATTAAAGAAATTAATGGCTTAAAGCTCCTCTGAACTGCAGCATTCCCATCATAAGATGAGAAACAGGATTTAAGTCATAAGGTCAGGTTTTTTTCTAAATTAATTAATTTTTAATATCAGTTTTAAAACAAAGGTGGTCTTACTGCACATGAAAACCTGTTTGCAAATGCTTCCCGAGTAGCAAAAAATATGGGGGATGTCTGACAAAGGTGAAAGCAGCAACTCTGGCTCAGTGTTTTATATTTCATCTAAATTTTTTCTGGGTGTTTATACAGTGCTACAACTCACACATTTCAAGCACTAAGCGCAAATCATTTCTCTTCTGCCACTGAGTGTTCCCATTCATCATCTGCATTACCCTTTCCTAAAGCAGGCAAAAAATAAAAAAACATTTAAAAAACAACCACGCTGAATTACTGGTTTTTTTATGCTCTTGAAAAGAAGGAACAAAACTTGTTTGTTGTGTCAGGACAAGAGGTATCGAGATTAAATCATTGGGAAGATGATTCTGCTCAGGCATGATGGAATTTTTGGGAAGTAGGAGCTCCAGAAACAAGGAAGGATGTTTAGCTGATCAGGTCTTAGGGAAGAGAGATGGACTTGATGAGTCTTGATTGCATGACATTTTCCTAAATGATGCCCTTGAACCCATTTTTTTTCCCAGTATGTGATGCCACATTATCTCAAGGAAGCTGAAAGGTTTGTAGGCAGAAATGTCCAGTTCATCATTTAAAAAAGGGCACTAAAAAAAGGGAAACCAAAGAAAAACTGATTTCATGATCTAGATACAAAGTCACATTTTGAGGTTTTTTCTCATCATTTTGCTGAGGGATTCCTCTGCACTATGGAAATTGTTGAAAGTTTGGACTGATAAAATCTGCTAATTTTGAGATGTCCCATGAAAAGCAGACAAAATAGGTCAGAAATGAAAAAAAAAACAATTAAATCTTAGCTATTCAAGAAATAGTTGTCTATAAGCAACAAAAGTTTATAAAGGGACAAGGTCCCGTGTTCTTCAAAATGTGGTTTATATGATTTTAAAAATATTATTATATTTAGATTATTTTAGAACAGCAGAATTACTGCCAACAATGGCAGTTCACCCTGGGTAGGGCGAACGAGGTGGAAATGTGTCCGAAATCCTCAGAGGATGGTGAGTTCTCCCACACTTTTCCCTTTGAGTGCTTCCCTTTGCTGACCACAGCTCTCACTCCTGGGATGTGTGGTTTGAGCTGTTTTTGGAAGGAGCAGGATGAGGATCAGACACAAAGTCCCTGCAATCAATAATTTTCCTCTCGACCTCAGGTAGCTCATGTTTTATTTACAGGGACGGTCGCAGACATGTCAGGAGCCATTTGACAAGGCACAGATTAAAAGGAAGTTAAAGGAGCTCCGGTCTTAGGGGAAATTCTCTCCTTGGATATTGGTCACCATTCCTGCAGATATTACTCCTCCAAGGCATTGGCAGCTGCCACCTTCGACACCCTTTGCATATCCCAAGCAGTCATGGATCTGCATTCCAGGGCTCCTGCTGAAAATTAGACAATATCTTGCATTTTGAAAGTGAGACCAGCATTATGAATATCTCATTTTAGGGATGTTTGTACCTTTAAGGCAACACATTACCTAAAGGAGGTTATTTTTCCACATCCAAACCCTGTTCCCATTTTCGTTGTTCCTAAAGCATAAAAAATGGAAGAGGGAAAAGATGAACCAATTAATATCTCGTGGAGAAATGGATCTGTTATAAACACAGATTGGGCAAAAACGAAGTCTTTAATTTGTTGAAAAAGTGTGGGAGACAATCCCGGAAAGGTCAGAGAAGGTGTGAGCAAAGTGCTCCAAGTTTCATCCAGCAAAATCTAAAATACAGGAGATAGATCAGTGCCTTGCTCCATGTAGGAGCATCCAGCTTTATGGTGAATTAGGAATGCTGAACACGGACAATTAGGAGGTTCATTCTGCTAAATTGTTTTAATTATTCTTGGCAGAGACAGAACAATTCTATAAGAGTTATTTATGATTTTTTTTTAATTAATTGAGGAATTTAAATGAGGCACTCGAAACAATAGTGCACTTGATTAAATATGCACAGTGCAATTGGCAACTGAACCCTGGAGCGGAGCGCTGTGGTTGTCCAGCCTGGATGGCTTCCACGCTTTTCCTGCACAGGAATTTTAAACATGTAATGCATTTGAAATGTCACAGAATCATAGAATGAAGGTTTGGGTTTGAAGGCACTTCAGAGATCGTCTCATTCCAAACCTCTGCCATGGGAAGGGAGACCTTCCACCAGGAGAATTTCACTTGATGATGCTTTGCTTGAAGGTTTCAAACCAAATCAAGTCTCTGATCCGCTGATAAATCCTTGGAACCCCCCATACACCTTGCCGATGAGATTCTTCAGGAGCACCCAGAATTTTCCTCGGTCTTCTTCCAATCCAAATGAAAAACCACTTGATTTCGGTGGGAGCAGAATTAGGGCAGTGCAGTGACTTCTGATAATGTCATCCTGTTAAAAAGGATGGACTGATAACAGCACGAGGAGAGTTTTCTGACAAAAACATTCACATCTGAGAACATGAAGCCCTGATTGTGAAGGTCCCTTGACCTCATTCAGCATCATTTCTTGTCCAGTGAATTGTCTAAACTATGAATTATCAAATACACTATTTTCAGTGTGTAGCTAAAAACAATCAAGATTTGAATCCCGTCCAGCCAGGTTGCCTCATACAACCTCACAAACCCCTCCTTTCTAAACCAAAATAATCCCTTTATTAGTGGTGAAACAAAATGAGAGAAGAGCAATTCTGTTGCTAAAGAGCTTAAAAGATAAATAAAAGTATTCCTGTGATGTCTATCCCCCTTCAAATAATTTTTGTGCCATTTAAAAATGATGTTATTCAAAAGCTGCAGAAATATTTTAGAGTAGAACTCTGCCTTGCAAGATGGTGCAGGGTCTGTAAAGCTGGCAAGGAGAGAGGACTCTGAGATCCTAAAAAAGAAATGCTGGTAGAAAATTTGGGGGTTTGGATGTTTAAGGTTAAATAGAGCAAGAAAAGAACAGAGAAAGTAGAAAATTGAAATGAAAAATGAAAAATAGAATATGGAATGGAATAAAAATGAAGAAAAGAGAGAGAAGTGAAGAAGAGAAAAGAGAAGAGAAGAGAAGAGAAGAGAAGAGAAGAGAAGAGAAGAGAAGAGAAGAGAAACGAGATACAGAAAGTGTAAAATAGTGACAGATTGGACAGACAATTTTACTTTTTGAAACTGTTGTAGAAACTTTTATGGAATATTTTGGCTTTGTTTTCCTGGTCATAAAAGTTTTAAACCCAACCACCATCCAGCACTGGAGGAGGATGCACCTTTCCATTTCAGCAGTTTATTTTTCTCTAATCATCAGGTTTAGTAGCATCCTTCCACTGCCCCCAAAATCTAAAAATCGTAAAAATCACTGAGGTCTAAAAAAGAACTCTTCGGCTTCTCTGGAGCTGTGCTGGCTGTTCCAGGCTGTTTAATCCAGGATCCAAACCTCCATCGCCGTGAACGACCCATGAATAAGATCACATCATCTTGCCTATGGATCCATCCCAAAGTCCCCACAGCTGAGATCCTGTGGGGCTCCTCTCTTCTCTCCCACCATCCAAAAGTCACCAAAGCCACCTCTCGTTTCAGGGTGGGGTTGTTGGGTTGGTGGGTTTGTGTTTCTTTGGGTGCCGATTTATTTTTAATGGAGGAAAACGCTTCACTAACTGGTTATGTGTAGGAAACTTTGTGACAACAACAAATATTTAAACAAGTCAGATTGCTCCAAATCTCTTCATCTCCAGCTAGGAAGCAAGAAAGACACATAAAACATGGAGGACGCATAAAAAACTCTCTGCAATGTCTAGTCCACCATTGGATTGTCGCTCCTTTTCTAACCTTAGGGCATGCAGCATTAGCTAATGGATTTTAAACTAGATACAGCTCAGTGGAGAAGGCTTTTCAATTTTATATGCAGCAGAAAAAGTGAGTTTTCACACAGAATTTATATTCCTTGCTGAATTGGAGTCCATTTGCCTTTGATCATCATAAAGAAATATAAATCAGCTGTAGCCTTCCTTTTGATTATTTACCCTCTCCCACAGACCCCTCGGGCAGAAAAGACTTGTGTTTGCTCTTGATTAATTTGCTGTTGTATTTTCTAAAGGCGCGTGCTCGTTGTAGCAGCAACACGAGGGGATTTTTTTGTGCTGAAAGCAGTGGACAAGTCACATCGTTTCCTCTTATGAGTCCCATTCCAGGAGAGGTGCAGACAAGCCATAAAACCACCAAGCTTTAAACAAATGAGGTGGGAAGTGGTGGAGATGAGGGGGTTTTACAAAGCAGCTATTATTTCACATTTCTACTGGAAAAAAAACCCCACTGTAATTTCTCAGCATTGCTCATAGGCACTGTTAAACCCGGAATTACTCGATGTTAACCCACTGCACATTAATTAGAGATTGCTTGGGCTGAGGTAGACTTTTCTGGAATCTTTTTAACATACGGGGGGGAAAAGAAGTCCTTAAAAAATTCAGCTTCAGAGAAAAGGTACGGAAACCGTTGCCTCTTCCCTGCTAATTTACAGAATCCTGTAAATCCTGGGGTTTAGGGAAAACCTTGCAAAATGAGAAAGGCAATATTGCATTGTAGGGATGAGAAGAGAATGAATCTCTTTTCTGTCTGGTGAGAGAAGGTGGGTGAATGCCGATGGAGACAATGAGCGACAGGGAGTATCCAGTGGATGGCAAACCCTGAGGCTGAAGGACTCGAGGCCACCTAACACAAGAAATATTGTCCCAAAACTGCCAGCCCTGCTTGCCTCAAACCACAAAGTCCAAGCAGCAGAGTGAAAGAAGGAATTCTGCCTTTTTTCCAACCCCAAAATCCTGGAGCTGGAGTTGGTGTTTGCGTCCCAGATTGCTGCACACGGAGCTCCTGCTGTTGGTGCCATTAGCTGGGAAAATCCATCAACTTTTCCTCGTTCCAGCCCCTGTAGGTGACTAAATACTGAGTGGGTTTGGGTTGGTTGGTTTTGTTACTCAGCGTGGGCAGAGACACCCTGGGTTCGGGTGAGAACAAGGAGCAGGTGCCATGGACGTGTGTCTGGGAGCTTGGCAACAAGATCCAGGGCTGCATTTCCCTGCTCATTCCAGACCCAGGCCCCTGGCAGGAGATTGACCACAAACCAACATTCTCTTTCATTACTATTTTTCCCTGTTCACTGTTTTATCCCTCGCAGGCCCACATGAATCACCCAACCTGTGCTTTCAGGATCAGCCCTCAGAGGAAACTACAAAATGTCCCAAGCCAAGGCTCACATCAGAGCTTTGTTCCCAATTCAAGGCTTTTACTTTAACCCTCGTTGAAACAAAAAAAAATCTATAAATTTCCTACATTTTTCCTAACTTCAAGCATTAAATGCATTCCAAATTACCCCCTCTGCTATCTTTTCAACATAAAAAAAGTCAGCAGATGGTGAATGTGTTTCAGATGTGTTGACCACCCTTCCTGAATTTGCTTGGCAATGCCTGGGAATTTTTTTTTCCTCTTACCCAATGGTAACTGATGTAAAGTAGAGAAGAAAATGAGTTAACAGATGATGGATGGATGGATGGATGGATGGATGGATGGATGGATGGATGGATGGATGGATGGAGGGAGGGATGGATGGATGGATGGACGGACAACTACAAATTGTTTGAATATGATTATCACTCCTCAGTTTTATGTAAATTTCTTATAATCAATGGCAAATACAAATGTTGTTTCAAGAAAGACTATTTTAGGGGGTGCAATTAATTTGGCAGGTGTTGACTTGAAATTAGAAAGCCCTCTTCTGCCTTCCCCAGGTCTGTAATTAGGATTTTGCAAGCTTGGCTTTCAAAAAAGATCAGAAAAGAGAGTGGTGTTATATAAACACTCCCAAGCTGCATGCAAGGAATAAAAATGTTCTTCTTGGCCACATTGTTATCACTAAAGACAATATTAATGCATCCAACGTTATTAAAATATAACTATTAGTCGATATATTGATGTTGCTGACAGTCCAAATTTACTCCTGCAGAGTTTAAATGCTCGAGGCTGCATTGCTGTTGGCAATAAAGATATTTAAAGTGCAGAGAAGTTACACATACCCAGAAGCATTTTATGAGGTTAAGCTAGAATATCTAGGTTAAATTAAGTTAAATTTGGGTGTGAAGGTGAAGGGATAATTGATAAAGGAATGTCCTAAAACAAGAGGCCTTCAGCTGGATCATGAGCCACTAAAATTAGCATATTTCATTTTACAGTGGCATCTATCAGTGTCCTTTTATTCTCACCCAAGGCTCCCAGATATAATTTTAAGCAGGTTTTTTGAAGTTCTTTTTATACATCAGTGACCAGGAATGTGGAAAAGGCAGGTTGGATTTTGGGAGTCAACAGAAACACGTTTAAGAGCCAGCCTGGTTTTGCTCTCCTCTGGTAAACTCCTCCTTGGTGGTTATCAAAACATTATTTGAACTATCAGAAACTCGAATCTGCAAAAATAGCCCTGAAATCTCTGGAGAAAAAAAAAGGCCTTGTTGTTGACAAAAACAATGGTTGTGCTCCTTGCTTTGGATTGTGACAGGAGAAGTTCCAAACCATCGATCCAAAGCACTGTTGGGTTCCCCTTTGGCACTGTTGTCCCCTGGGAGACACCGTGCTGTCACACTGGGAAGTTTCTCCAGGAGTTAAAGCACTGCACTTACACCTGAGACACAGTTCTTCACCCCAAATATTTGCAAATCAAGCAGAGAAGGCTGAAGAACCTGTTATTATCTCATGTCTTCTGCCTTCTTTTTTTTTTTTCTTTTTTAATTTGAGAAATTAATTCGGATTTTTCTATTATGCAGGCCAGGGACTGCCCAACCTGCTGCTCATTCATTCTCTACGAGTACATTAAATTGTTCAATAGAGCTAAACATAAAAATTGGGGGCTATTACAGGGATTTTAAGGCAGGATTTCTGAACTGGTGGCTGTTGTTTGCCAGCTGATGTGTGCTCTGTGTGTGAGGCATCTGCCTCCACCAGCAGCAAGAACAAAATAGTGCAGGGTCAGCGCTAATGGTGCCTGCTGCTGCTTTGCAATTCCTTGGTGACAGAGATGGATTTTCAAACAAATTGGTGCTTAGATTCCAGGGGAAAATTCCTCAGCAGATCACAGCACTGTCAGGAGGGGTCAGAGCCAGAGCCTAATCTGTGACACCGTCCTGCCACCCCTGCCTGGCGCTGTCACGCTGCACAGGGAGAGCCTTCCTCCTGCCCCTGCCCCAGTGGCACGGACTGAGTGCTGAAATATTGCCCCAGCCTGTCCCTAGAAACATTTTAGTACATATTTAGTGCTTTTCCTGTTTGTGTGGTAGACAGAAAAAAGGAAACAAAGAGGAATCCCATCACACAGGAACCTGTTTGTCCTGTCCCCACCAGGTATTTGTTGTACCACAGGCCAAGACCAACAAAAAGGGAAATAGATAAATTGTCTTATCTAAGCAAGACCCAAATTCTCAGGGAGGCCATACAGAAGCAAAACAAATCTGCTGAGGTCATCCAATCTTGCAACAGATCAGAAAATCTTTAAGTGGCAAAGGGGTCTTACAGACACCGATGGGTAATTTGTGACACACTGAGGGATCCAGGGAATTACTGGGAAGCTCGATTTTGTGGCACACACAACTGGGGCACTGAGATCTGCTTCCCCCCCACCCCAGGTAGTTTTTGAAGTAGTGCCAGGCTGCACACAACTTTCTGATAACAATGTAAGCCATCACCAAAAATCTGCCAGTCTTTAATCCAGAAAGCATCAGAGATCAAAGAAGGAAATTCACGGACTGAGTGAAGGCGTTGGCTGTACCTAGGACAGAGGAATTTTGTCTCTGCTGAAAAGATAAATCTGCCATCAATGAAAACACAAAATGTGCTATTGCCGAGTTGCAGCAGCAAAGTGAGACTGTATTTCCTTGTGCTCCTCTGGAGCAGAGCGCTGATGGTCGCTGTAATCAGGTATTATCCATGATATTCAGCATCACTGCAGCAAACAGAAACAAAAAGCCCTAAAACTGGATGCTGTAGGAACTGAGACGATCACGAGATCAGGGCTTCTCTGACGCTGTCCCACCACTCACCACAGAGAACCTCTGCTTTGGGGTACCCCGTGCTCCCAGGATCCCCAAAAACCAGTGCTGTGGGGAAAATGGCCCTCAAGGGCAGGAAAACGCATTCTGTCTTGCAGGGTTTTGAGTCTGTCATTAAAGGAGAGAACCCCAGTTTGTAATTTTTAAGCTGATTGTGATGATTCCCACCCCTTTGGGGTGAGACTGCCGTGGGCACGTGGCAGAAACGCCACGCTGGTTGCAGAGGGAGTCGGCACCCTCAGGCATCTGTTGCTGGGAAGTTGTTACAGACTAATGCAGCCTCCCCCAGCTCCAGCTGCCAGTCTGTTTAATCAGATCCACTGCCTTTTGCTGCCTTTTCCACAAGCCCTAAATTAGAGCCTGGATCCCTTCACCTCGTCACCCAGGAGCTCTGGAGGCACGGAGGCCGGGGTAGGTTGTGATTATTTTGACGAGGGGATCACAGCAAACCTCTGCACTCTCCCAGAGCAAATCACACCTGATCGCGGTAATTGAGAGGTGCATTTCTTCAGACTGATGACTTCTCTCTTTGGAGAACTGCTTTTCAGCCTGGAACATTCCTCGTTTCCTTCCCTCACTGACACCAAATGAGCAGGTGTGGAGTTTCATCCTTCGCCAGCCCTATAATCTGCTGTTATTTCCGCAAGGTAGCCCTTTGAGTCAGGTATTTCAGTGCCAGTGATTCGATTCCTTGAGCAATGTTTACATAAATAAAATATGCCAGAGCAATCCAATTTGGAGCTTACGTGATTGCCTTCCCTCCCTTTGATCCCCAAACACTTGAAATGTGAATCCTCTCCTCAGCACAGATCTTGTCAGACAGAAACATCTCTGAGCTGCAGTCAGTCCAGACCCATCAGTTTTAAACAACCTTCACTCGCAGAAATAAAATAAAGTAAGAAAGGAATTAATAACCTTATTCCTAGAAAAGTGATGAGTGGAACAATTTTTTGCGGCTTTAAATTATTGATTGCCCTTAAGCATCTCATTTCAAGCCTTTTCAAAGGGGAAGCAAACAAGAATGTAATTTACAAATAAAAATCAGTTTAATGAAAAAAGTCCATAAGACAAATTGATTATGATTCTGGTATGGTTTTGATGAAGAATATTTTTAAATTATTTTGGAAACTAATTTTCGAGTTACATTCCTGAACTCGTTATTGACTGAACTTCCCAATGTACATATGGATGGAGACTAAAAAGAGAAAGCTGATTAGAGAATGACAGAGATTTTCTAAAAGGGAGATTTACTGAAACGGATCCTTACTTGCTAAGGCTGCAGAATGTATTTATATAAGTGATTCACCATACGGATGTGGGGAAATGTTCAAATATTTGTGTATCAAGTTTCAGACTCCCATAAATGTTTGCTACGGAAAGTAACGCCGACTATAAAATCTCTCTTTGCTATAGAAAGCAACGCCGCCTATAAAACGTCTCTGGGCTCCAAATCGTGCATTTAATTCGGGAAACCCAAAACGACGGCATTAACCCAATGCAGGAGCAAGACTTGGATACCTGGGTAGTAAATACCCACCGTGGGTCTGAACTCCTGAGGAGACCCTTCCTGCCAAGCCCATGTTTCCACACCAATTCCTGCATCCAGCAGCTCCATCCTTCGTGTTTTTCAGATCTTGGAATTATAGATCCTGTTAGGACTTGGCCCAAAAGTCAGTACCAGCAGCAGCAGCTTGTGAGGGGCTGAGTCTGCCACGAGAAATCCCTGTGGTCTGGCTGAAAATTCCCCATTCCAGCCTGCCTGGGTGGGGAAGAGGAATCCTCCTGTGGTTGGGGTGCAGGATCCGTTGCTGGTTAGGACAGCTCAGGTTAGGAAAGGTGGAGGAGCTCCTACTTGAAAGATAGATTTTTAAAGCTTTATTTGAACAATATCTACTAAAAAGTGTCTGTGGGGCCACAACCTGCAGCCAAAATTTCTCTAATTGGATAATTGGAATAATGTAGAGCTACCACTCTTCTCCTCCAGGATAAAAAGAGCTGCCTACCCACAGCCCAGGTGAAAGAGAGCTTGAACGAAGCCAAGACTAACAGAGTATCACCAGAACTGGACTTACATCCGTGAAATCACGGAACCTCAGAATGGTTTGGGTTGGAAAGGAACCTTAAAGATCACCTTGTTCCAACCCCTTTCCACGGGCAGGGAACCTTCCACTATCCCAGGCTGCTCCAAGAGCTTGAATGAAGCTAAGACTGACAGAGCATGGCCAAAATTCTGTTTACATCCATGGAATCATGGAACGGTTTGTGTTGGAAAGGACCTTAAAGATCACCTTGTTCCAACCCTTTCCATGGGCAGCGAATCTTTCACTACCCCAGGTTGGTCCAAGCCCCACTCAGCCAGACACTGATGAATATACCTCACTCACAACAAAACCCTGCATATTCAAATAAAGTTATTGCTAGATTTACTCTTCTGGTCAGTTTCTGCTCTGCAATAGAACAGATTGTTTTTCTCAGCATAATGAAGTTGATTAAAAAGGAAGAAATTTAGTATCTCTCACTATTTTTTTACAGTTTGGCAAACAAGAACTCGAGGACAAAATGCATTGTGACATAGCCATTGCTGCAAACGTTATCTGTTAATTTTGATAATTGAAAATTGCAAGACAACATAATTATCTGACATAGTTCATTAAAAAAAAAAATGCTGCTACTGCGGTGTGAACTTAAAAAATGCGTAAACTTGGGAACACCTTTTTGCTGAGAGGTCAGGGCAGGGTGTGACCAGCTGAAAATTGTGTCATTATTCACAGGGCTGCAATTCAGCTGGGGTAAAATATGACACACTGTCATTTACCAGGCACCAAAAAAATCATAAAAATCCCTCTGAATCATGTAATCACAGGTACCTCCAGGACAGCCTCTTTGTCCTGAAGAAGAACTGAGCGTATTTGGGAAAGCACATCCACTTTATGTCTTCATCCAAGGAAACAACCACAAATCAATTGGATTAGAGCCGTGCCTGGGTGATCCAGGAGTTAAGGTTGTGCGTGTCAGCATTTCTATTAGGCTGATAAGTAACCCGCTGTGAAAAACCTCACCAGCAGCCTGCATGGGCTCTGCAAATAAGTTGTCTTATTATTTTCTCCAAATTTTAAATCATTGGACATTTGGAACTCGTGTCAGCTTCATTTTGCTGCTGTGAGCCTGCCAACTTCAAGAACATCCTTGGGCAGATATTTATACCTGAAATACCAGGTGTGGATTGAATTTATCTGCTCGGGCTGTGAAAATGAACGCTCAGCTGGTCCCTGTTGGTGGTGATGGAGGAGTTAAGGCTCCCAGCAATTTTGTGGAATGTAAGCTTTAAAAATTTATTAATAAAAAATGATCCAGCAAGTTTAGTCATCCTGGGTTTCTTTAATGAAAAGATGTTTAAATGTATAAACACATAGAGTAAATATTCAACTAAAAATGATTCACAGATGCATTTTTAAAGCTTTTGTGACAGGTTTTAATATAAAGTTTAAACAAAATTACCAGAATAAAGCTTGTGGATATTGAATCCCTGCCTTTGTTATTCTTTTAAGAATATATGATCTGTTCAGCAGCGGAGATAAAAAAGGTATTGCAAAACAGACAAGATCTTAAATAGGCCAAATTAACCTTGAAGGGAGAAAAAAGCAAAGCTACACAAACTACAAGTGGAAACAGAAGACTCAATAAGTCACAGGTGTTGTTTCATTGCAAATTCTGAGTGCAAAGCCATCAGACGTGAGGGGAAAAAAAGGGGAACATTTCACACAAAATATTTTTCCAGTCACTCCCATGAAAATGAGGTCACTCAGGGGGTTCATTTCCTTTGACACATCAAAGTCCCAGAGGGGCTGATGTTGGAGGCACCTCTGGAGATCGTCCAGCCCAATCCCTGCTGGAGCAAGGGTTGGGCTTTGAAAATCTCTGAGGATGGAGACTCCACCACCTCGCTGGGCAAGCTGCTCCTGGGCTTGGCCCCGTTCTCTTGGGCTGAAACACAGCTTCATATTTCACCTTGTGCTTGGTGGCTCCTGGCCATCCCTGGGCACCACTGAGAAGAATCTTGGGACCATCCCAGCTCGCTCCACCTCTTGCTCCAATCCCTGAATCATCCTCATGGCCCTTTGCTGGAAGTGCTCCAGTGTGTCCTTGTCTTGTACTGGGGAGGCCAGCATTGGGCCTTTCATGGACTTCAAGAGGTTCCAGTTGGTTTCTCCAGCATTTCCAGGCCCTGCTGGATGGCAGCCACTCCTCCCAGTGCTGTGTCACCTGCAGACCTGCTGAGGTTGCATTTTGTCCCCTCCAAAGTCACTAAGGAGGAGGTTAAACAACGCCTGTACCAAGGGAAGAACCTGCTGTACCCTCATAAATAGATATAATAAATTAGATTTCTACACGAGATAAATGTTCATTAAATGAAAACGATGCACAACCTTTCTCCATTTTCCCCCTCACTGGCACTACAGAACTGAACACAAGTGCACCTTCAGAAACAAAATTAATATATTCAAATAAGGGTTTTGCATCTTGAAAACAAGCTCTAAATATCCTTTAAAATACATTCAATCTCTTTTTAAGCGATCAGGAAGGAACATTCAATTTGTTAGCCAACTAACCGAGCAAAAAAGAATTTACATATAAATTTTTAACAGTGTGTTTGGAAATTTAATCTGGGTTGTGTTGACCTCTGTGCCTGTGCTAAGCCCAGGGAGCAGCTCCACTTTTCACTATCGCCACCCAAAAAAAAGGTGCTTTTGGCAAAGTGTCTTTGGAAACGCTTTTCAAAACTGTGCCTAGGAGTTGAAAAATAAAATTTTAATTGTTCGGCTTGCGGTTCGCCCCGCGGAATATTGATAATAATGTTTTATCTAAGATAGTTATAATTGGTTTCTTTCAGGAAGCCACATTATAATCACATTAAGACACTTCAGGGCGTCTGCCCTAACAATGGCAGGTCCTGCTGGGTCTTATTACTTAAATGTGCTCGCAGTGGCTCTCCCTGCTGCCTCCTCATTTATCTTTTCTGGGCAGAGATTGATCCCAACTTTCCCCCAGTTGTATTTATTTTACTAAGCAGAGCATTGATTGATGCCATACGAGCTGAGACACCAAACTCATTTTTCTAATGAGAGATTTTCTCCAAAAAGCCGGGTGAAATTTATTTATTTGGACCGTACCTTACAGTTAATTACTCCACGCAGAGAGCAAGATAGTAACCGAAGGATCGAACGAGGAGAATTGTTCCCCTCATTTGGCAAGACTTTGCTGGGAAATTTGGGTATTCCTGGGAGGTTAATGGGAGTCCAGGCTCATGGGCTGCTCCTCCCACAGAGCCACACATGTCCAGTTGGGCTGGTCTGAGATTGTCGCAAGATATATCGATCTACTGGGAAAAAATATTTGGGAATACAGGATTAAATAACATGGATAAAGACCAGCCAGCTCTTTCTGTGGCAGCCCTACGGTGAGTAGATGTGAATGTGCTGAAGTGAAAAGGGGCATTAAATGCTTCTCCCTGAAATGCAGACACACTCCACTGTAAGAGTGTATGGAAAAGCAACCAGCAGCCTCCAGAGTGCCCCAGCCAGATTTCTGACACCATTTTAGCACTGAAATTGTATGAATTTAACCAGTTTACTTAAGGTTATTTCAAGGCAGGAAGCAGCCAAACACAATCAAGTGTGTAGAACTTTGAAGTTGCTTTAATACTTGAATTTAAAGAAATTCCTCAGTGAACCAAGGCCACTCTGGGTCACATTCTCCATCCCACCATTCCTGAGTGGGAATTCTCTGGGAGCACAGCCCCAGGCCTGCAGCAGTACCCCAGGGGTGCACTCATCTGGATTCTCTGCTCTCCAATAAAAGGCCAACTCATCTTAATTATCAGCGCCAGCACTAAAACCCTCCCTCTCCTCCAGCTTCTGGCTTTTACAAAAATGGCAGGAATTTAATCTCTCCATGATCTCCACCTCTTTGGTAAATTTCATTATAAATACTTCATGGCCTAAAAACCCATTAGTACAGATACCTGGAGAGGTAAACAGACACAAGTGTGCAATCATATATATAGATATAGAGAGAGAGTTTATATCTGTAGCTCATACATATCCAAAAATAAATATCACCTTGGCCACATTAGCAATCTTCTCCTACTTCTCCAGCAACATTAGAAAGTACAATCCTCACTAGCAGCAAGTGCAATTAAAGCTAATTTTGTCTCAGACTCATTCTCCAAATGACAAAGCACAAAGCCTGCGTTTCGTGCAGGTGAAGCACCGGCAGTTTGGAAATGACGTGTTCAGGTAATGAGTGAATTCCCTCCTGGTTTGTTCACTCAGCGTGGCCTAAATTAGTTCTGTACCTCCCTTGTACCCCGAGCCAGGAGCATATGCCTCAAACACACAGCAGTGAGTAGAAACCTTCAGAAAAATATGCAGCAAGGGGTAGAAATTAATTCCTGATGTTCCGCCAGGGTGGTACCACTCTTCTGGGGTTGTAATCCAATCCAAACTGCAGGGCTTTCAAAGCTGAAAAGGTGGGGGGGAAACATCCTAATGTGGGATAAACAATATTGCAAAACACCCTAATGTGGGATAAACAGAAGCGCTCTGAGGATCTTCTTCAGAGAAATTAAAATGGAAGCCACACATTAATGCCATTAATGGCACTTTATCCGAGAGTTTTCCTCATATTGCAGCTTCCGAGGGCTCGAGTTCCACATTAATATCTGTTTTATGGTTCCCTCTGCCCCAGAACGAGCCATAATTTCATTATCCATTCCAGACATCCCTGTCTGAGATGTATTTTCGGTGTTCACAATGCTTTTCAAAACAGAGCTAATGAACTGTGTGTTTTAAGGGATTCTGGGGGGTTTGTGGGCAGGCCTGGTGTTAGAGATAGAAAGGAAATGGCAGCAATAAAGTTCAAATGATGCCTGGTGTACAAATAAAAGTTGCAAGCAGCAAGGGCTGTATCTTTGCATAATCGTGACTCATCTGAGTTCTCTGTGAGCGGGGAGGGGGAACCATGAAATGCTGCTTCACGAGAGAAGGGAAGAAGCTCTCCCTGAGAAAGGAAGAAGTTCTCCATGCTGGGATCATTTCTGTCACCCACTCCTCAGATACATGACCCAGCATCAGAGGGAAAAAGAGCATCCCACTGAGGAAAGGACATGTTCAACACCTCATCCAGAAATTACATCCTCAAGTTCAAAATGCACATTAAAAAAAAAAAAGAGAAAAAATACAAATATTCACAATTTTCTAATTTTTTTTTTCTAGAAATTCCACATCAGTCTGATTTCCTCCATCTCTGGTTATTTTTTGTGTTTATCCTTCCTCTCTGTTTGGCTGAGCCGGCTCCTGCAGCCTCAGCTCTTTGCCTGCAGCTCCTTTGCCCAGACACGCTGCCCAGATCTGATCACAGCAAAGAACAGAGATCCCACTTACATTTCTACTTCTGATCACTCTCAAGCCTCTCTCTACCTCAGCTTTTCACATCTCCACGGTCTGTGTATCTGTGGAGATGTTTGTGATAACTCCATGTGTCTCTCTGCTATTTCATGCTTGGAATTATTTTGTTTTCTCCTCTCTAGAACATCCAAATATCTTCTTTTACACAAATATTTCACTGCTCGTTCTTACACCCCTTACATCCTTTTGCAGGTCTAATTCTTTTTTAACTGCAGAAATATTCTGCACAGCTTCCTCAAACCCTTTTTTTGCATTTGACATGCACAAGAATATCTGGGCAGATTAGACTTTTATGGGAGCAAAATGATCTGTGGCACCCGGATGTGGGCTGCAAATGCACATCAGCGAGGAACACGTCCATTAAAACCAAGGAAATTAGAGAAATTTACAGATATGCTGGGAAAATCCTGACCTTGAACTGTCTGGGGCTGGTGAGTGCTGTAACAAGGCTGTAAAGCTCCAGCATGTGCTGTATCACAGCGTGTTCTGTTATCAGCACCTTTGGAGATGACAGGAAGAAACATATTTTTTGCAGGATCAGTTCAGTCAGCCTAAACCAGACACTTAAAATAGGTCAAGGAATTGTAAGTTGCAGCACTTAGTAGTCATTAATTTCAGTGATCAGCTCAAATGCAGATGTCTGCGCTGTCAGTGGAGGAAGTTTGGCGAGACAGAGCCTTACTCAGTGGGATTTCCCTCCGAGGAGCTTTTCCCTCTTTTCAGCTCATCCACTAACAAGCGTCTGCCCTCGGCTTTATGGCAGAAATCCTTATCAAGACACCCAAAAATTGCTATTTCCGCACCAAATCAGAAGAGAGATGGCGAGGCCAGGGGGATCCCTCAGAGATTTGCAGGAAAACCCTCTGTGCACAACCCCTTTTTGATCCTCCAGGTTTTATCCCAGGTCTTACACCTGGCCAGAAGGTTATGTAAAACCTTGTCCCACCGCCCTGTGCTCCAGCCAATGTGATCATCTTCAAAGCAGGTTCAATTCTGCCTGCACAATCACGTCCTTTCCCGGTGGGATCTGTGTCACACTTTGTTTTAACGTGTGGCAGGCTGATTTTAACTTCGCTAGCAACTGCGAACACGCTCGGAATTATGTTCTGAAGCGTGCTGGGTCTATTTTGCCAGTAATGGATGGGCTGTTTCCAGAGGAAATCATTCTCCGGGTTCAGGTGTTTTCCCTGCTTGCTTAGCTCCATAACTTCTCCCCGGTGGGCAAAGTCTTCAAAGGTCACTGTCTGTGTGTGGATAACCTCAAATTGCTCCAAGATCTGCCTGCTGCTTGTCTGACATCTCTGCAGTGGGGCGTTCTCCTCCAGGTGAGGCGAGGCCTCATTATCCCTGCCATTATTCTAAGTAAGGCAATTTAGCGATGCTTTCCCATCTGGAGCTCTCTTTCCCGGCTGAAATGCAAAACAGAGTCTGAGACAGGATCATTTTATCAGGTTAGGGACAGTTCTAGGAGTTCTTGTGGGATTTTTCTCCTCAGGAAGGATTTAACATGGGGGATGGCTCCCCTTGTGCTGCTGGGGTGGATGCTCCAAGGTGAGGAACCTGCAGTCTAACAAATTAATTTTATTTTGTGTATGCAGGGATCCCAGTTGGAAGTATAGAAGAAGCCATGGAGTCTCCAAAGGGACAAGCAGGAAAAGCTGTGTGGGAAGGGCCAATTACCAACATCCACGCCAGGAATGCTGCTGGAGAGAGGGAGGAAGGTGCAAGTCCACACTGGGATCACTCCACAGAAACAGATCCACTGCGGAGCATTGATTTGCCGTATTTTAAAGCTGCTGTCTCTGTATATTCTTTAATCCTCTTGCTCCAACGGAGATTATAATTAAATATATCCCAATGTTCCCAACCCAACCAGGTGCATCCCAACCCCAGGACCAGAGGAAGACTCTGGAGTAGAAGTCGACTCTCTGAGCCTGCACAGGGCACACAGAGGTGAGAGGAGAAACAAAAGGAGAGAAGTCAGGATCTGCCTCTGTCCAGGTCCTGAATAAATCTGGGATGCAGACACAATCCAGACTAATTAATTGCCCTCCACAGCTCCATTAGTTTCTGTTGGCTTTAAGCACTTGCCTCTTAAAATTCTTGCCCAAAGCCTCTCTTGGCATGTTTTTTTTTAATGTTTTCTTTCTCCTTCGGAAAATCCTGGCATTCAGTTTGTGTTGGAAACCCTGCATTGAATAAAACCCCCAGGGAGACAAAAAGAAGGAGTGGGTGGAAAAACACCCTTTTGTTTTGAAAGAACTTGCCCTGGATTTAGCAGGGTTTCTGCTCCCACTTTTCAGAGGTGACAGGGACTGGCCTGGCTTTCATGGGAGCCTGGAGAAAGCATTTTACTTGCGGTGCCTTTAGCTGGGAAAACCCTCCTTGGATATCACCCCGAGCTCCAAATCCTCCTAACCACTAATTTATAAACTAAAACAAACAAACTGAAACAAACAGCTTAAAGAAAGACTTTCAACTTATAAGTGTTTATATTTCCATACAGTGTTACAATTTCTATCATTATTTTTAAACAGCCTGAGTGGCTTCAGAAGGAATTTCTGGACTCAGGATATTTTAAGTTCCCCCTGTTTACACTATGCTTGGGTTATTTCTTGTGCTAGACTTTCAGGAATACATTTTTTCTAGAGATTTTTCATGTATTAAAATCCTCAAAAGGAGGAGTAAATAACTTGCTACAAAAATAAAAGAAAGCCTGAAAACAAAAATATAAACAAAATATACAGCTGGAACCATAAATACCTGAAGGAAGGGAGAAGTAACAGAGAAATGAAGATGTCCAATATGATAAATACCATTCAGTATTACCCATGGCGTTCTCCATGCACACATCACTTCAAGTGCCTTTTGACTTTGATGTTTTATTACAGATGTTTGCCTGTGATTATTGCCAGTCTCCCGGTACATTCCGGTCCCTGCACACTTGGTTGTTCTGTGATGATGCTGCATTAGGTCATTTACTGTCCCCAGTTCAGAAACCAGTCCCTCACGGGGCTGGAGGGGAGGGCACAGCCCTGAGACAGAAGCCTGGCACAGCTCAGAGACAGCTCGTTAGGGTTTTGTCCAAAATAGACTTGTCTGACTTATTGCAGATTAAAGGAGCCCTAATGGGGGCTGGTGGCTGTGTTTACTTGAGGAATATGTTTGATGGTGTTGTGATTACAAAAACAGACACTTTAGCTTAGCTGACCTGTTCTGATTTAATTATTTTCCTTTGCTGTGCAGCCAGGTGTCCTCAGCAATCAATGTCAAGGCAGGGCAGGTCCCACGTTCCCGATGGCCTCCCCTGGCACCAAAGGTGCCTCCGGGTCCGAGTGACCTCCGTGTCTCCATCCATGGGTGTGCAGAGTCTGGGATGCTCTGCCTGAACTTCCTGAAGCCATTCTCGGGGCTTGGGATGAGCCAGGCTTGCCTTGGCTCCTGAAAACTGCCTGGAAGTCTGTCTAGATGGCAGGATGAGCTAAAGCTTCGTTTCTTCTCTGGAGGACTGGTTAAGCTTTGGAGGAGTCTCCCCAGGGCAGAGGTGGAGTCATCATCCCTGGAAGTGTTAAAAGACGAGTCAGTCACAGATCACAGAATATTCTGAGTCCCACCAGGACCATCAAATCCATCTCTTAAATGAATGACCCTTTGAGCTGAGTATTTTAGTGATGTGGTTTAGTGGGCAGGGGGAGATTCAGGCAAAGGTTGGACTTGATGATGATGACTTGGGGGCCTTTTCCAATCTCAATGATTCAATGGTCCTGTGGTTGATGCTTTCGTGCAAGCTTGGGGCATGCCTGGGTTGGAGCTTGTGTGGAAGAGAGCTGGAGATGATGGGAGGGATGGACAGGGCTGGCTGTGCTGGGTGCTGCCCTTCACGGAGCTCTGCGTCCTCCTGGCTGCTTGAGAGAGAGCCAGAGTCAGCAGGTCCTGCCTTCCCAAAATCCCCCCAAAACTGGGGCAAAACAGCAGCCAAATCCTGTCCTGCCCCAGCACTCACACGCAGGATATCAGAGAATAATGGAATCAGGGAATGGTTTGGGTTGGAAGGGACCTTTAAACTCATTGTCTTCCACCCCCTGCCATGGGCAGGGACACCTTCCATAGAGCAGGAGCTCAGCTTCTCTCTGACCACCTTCAAATCCTTGTTAATTTGGGAATATCGTTGTTAGTGGCAAGATTTTTGGCACAACATTTCTGTTTGCAAGGCACAGGTGGCCTTTAAGGGAATGAGACCCACGAGATTTGAAGACTCCTTTTTTCCTGCTCAACTTGAAGTTTTTGTTATTTTGCACGAGGTCCTGGTGGTACCCCAGCATTCCTAATCTGCCAGCTGCAGGTCCTTTAAAACAGAGGGGCTTAAGTCTCGTCGTTTAATTTAGTCCCGATTTGAAAGTTTTTGCAGGATATCCTTTTAATTCATTTTTAATTCCTTTATACATTTTTAATTACATTATTAGAGTGCCTGTGTTGAAATTCACCTGGAGTGCTGCACAGAGATAATTAGTTAAAGTAGAAGGAAAAAGCCTATTGTGTTCGGGGCTGTCGAGGATTACTGGAATTCAAAATATTCTGGCTTTTTAACTTCAAGATTGTGCACTAATAGGGTCCAAATGCAAATCTGCAAACACAATATTAACCTGGCAAGTGTGAATGGGAAAGAACAAAAAGCCAAGCAAACACCCACTTTCCTTGGGAGTCACAGAATGCTCATTATTAGACCTGAAGCAGTTACGACACTCTATCTGAATCTTGATTAAAAAATTAATTGCTGGCTCACTATAAAAATAAAAATAGAAAGAAAAGGATAAAGCAAACAAGAAAAGAGGTTTTCACAGAGCTGGAATGAATTGAAACGCAGTGAATTCCCAAATCCTGCAGTGTAGAACTTATTCTAACAGCCTTAGCAGTCGTTTCCCACTCCAGCTCCAGAGCACGGGTCAATAAACCCTGGCAACGGCAACAGTTCCAGACTCATTCCTATTTCAAACAGTCAGAGCTAATTTGTTCCTTATTTACATTTGAAATTGAAAACAATAACGTTACATTTGTGCCGTGGACCTGTAAATGTTAATTTTACCGATTTGTGTCTCTGAATTTTAGGGGGTCTCTTACTGAGCAGTGGAAGACGAGTTTGGTTCCTTCTGCTTCACCCAAGACAAAATTGCTGCTTGGAAAAGCTCAATTTATTTTCAATTCTTTGCTCCCCTGATGACCGTGCCTCTTAATTGGTATTAGCTCAGAGTTCAGAACCTCACTGCTCACCAGAGAGGAGTAAAGTACAAATCATGCTCGAGGATGGACTTCAGAGGAAGGGTTGGAGATTATCTTGCTGAAAGCTGATATTGGGCCCAGTTAGGAGCTTTAACACCGCTTTTCTTCCCTGGGAAAACAGTGGATTTCACTGCAGCCTGGAGCAGGGGCTGCTCCAAACCTGGCAGCAAGAAACGCTGCTCAGTTGCCGGTGAGTTGGAGATATGATAAATATCAGCAGATGTTTGTTAGAAACTCCCTGGCTCACTGATCTCTTAAGAAAAAAAAAACAACCAAACTAAAAAACAAGAAAAATAATAAAATCGTGTCGGCTGTGTTTTGTACGAGTCCTCAAATGCTGCGGGGAGGAAATGGGAGCAAAACAATACCTGGAATGGAAGATATGAAAATTTTAAAATCCCAAGTGCCTTGTTATTTATTCATATCCTAAGGCGCTTCCAAAAAAAATTTAAAAATAGGTGAAATTAGGTGAAATAGTAGACGAAATCCAAAGAGAAGCAGAAAAGATTTTTGGAATAGAGGATTTTGAAACTCGCACTCTTCACAACAATTTAGAAAATTGAATTTTTCTAATCGGACCTAAACACTGAGATTTAAGGATTAAGCAGAGATATTTCTCCGGAATTACAGTTCAGGCATTTGTTGGTCCCTCCATCTTCAGTGAGGCTTCAGCACAGACCTCATTTGTGGTGCAATATTAGGGATGAGACTTGTTTGAGGTAACTCAGCAACAGAGGGTCTCAGAATTGAAGACAAAGTCCTGATTTTCCAATGGCAAAACCATTTTTCTCATTAATTTGAGACTGGCAATTGCCTTCCTTTATATATTTCCCTTGAACCTGGATTTCCACTCTATGGTTTTACCATCTATCCTGATAAAAACAGTTCTGGAGGAGAATTTAGGTGAAAGATAATGTCCAAGGATAAAGATCAAACATGGCAGAAGAGGAAATCCCCTTCTCTCCAGAGGTTGTGAGCAACTGTATCCCACGCAAGGAACTTGAAACTGAATCTTCCTTTGGGCACTGAGCTGTCAAGGAATCCTTGGAGACCGCCCATATTCCAAATCCAGTGTTTGTTTTATCTAACAGTCAAAAAAAGGCCAAAGGTCCACTTTGAGATGAGCACCACTCCAAGCCTCCGTGATTAAAACCCACCAGTTCCCAAATCAAAGAGTAGGAAATTTTGTGGGGAGCATCAAATCTCTTTGTCTTTTGCCCACACCTCCCACAGGACTCTTAATCCCACATAATTTAAATCCAATGAAGATTGCCCAGCCCATGGCTGCAACATGGAGCTCACAGAAGGACAATTGAAAGGTAACTTCAAAGTTCCTCCTGCGTGGGGAACTTGACAGGTCCTTGTTTGAGGCTTTCTGCTGGACCATCCAGCTGTGACTGACTGCTCCGATGGACTTGCATGAGGAAAAGAAAATTAAATCCTTTTTTCTATCTTCATTTTTCCTTGAGGTAGCTTGCTTCAGCTGTGCAGCAAAACGTCATTTACAAGGATGTTACAGATTTGCAGAACAGGGAAAAACCCCTTTGGGGGGATGAAGGAACACAAGGGGGACAGGGGGAATCTCCAATTCCTGAAGGCCCCATCAGTTTCTAATGGCCTTGTCTTTCTGAAGGGAAGGGATGGACGGTGCTTCTGTGGCAGCTGAGGAATTTCAGGGACATTTTTCAGCCTGTGCATGACAAATGCTGCAAGCCAGCAAACCCAGGCCGTGTCTGTTGCTGCTGCAGTAACAACTACCAGTAAATTCGAATTTCTGGCGTGGGCCTGATTCAGAACCTTTTAATGCCTTTACAAGACCTGCTCGTACAGACAGCTGCAAAAGGGGGCTGCTTTTCCTTGACCTACGTTCTTTTCGAGCATTCTGGGTCTAGTTTTTATATTTGTGGCGAGCTGAAATGTCAGAATTTCAGATCTCCCTCAGACAGGTCATCAATAAATTACAGTGATCTAATGCGCTCACGGTTGTGCTTGTAAAAACTTCTAACCCCAGCAACTCACACTTGTTGCTCATCTGAAGCATTTTAATCCCTTGGGAGAAAATGAAAATCATCTCTGCAAAAGTGTGATTAGAGCTGGAGCCTCTCACCATCCTTCCTCAAAAGCTCTGTGTAAATAAAGTTTCTCTGGGCATTTCTGCACAGTCAGCCCACTCCTTTCATTTTGCACACCATTATTTAATTTTCAAAATCACTCCCATCGCTTTGGGTGACTACGTGTTGCTTTCCTGGGTTGTTCTTCATGTTCAGGGCCATGTTTTTCTGGCCCTGACCTGCCTGGAGCACTGTTCTGACCTCCTGCAGAGCCACGTACATGTGGATCAGCTTTGGAGCATTCTTGAGCCTCTGCTCTCAACTTCAAACAACAGCTCAAACTTCCAGCTCAGAAGTTTGTAGCTTTGGGTGCTGGCCAAAAACGATGCTGTCGAGCTGATATAAACCATCTGCTATTGTATTTACCATTTTTTGGGCTCTCTATAACTCTCTGGTTTGGAGGCAAGTCCTTCAGCACAGCCCTTGAATGCTAAGTCTCGGATGGAAGGGACAATATCGTCACAAACCATCAATTTAACTGAGCTCAGAGAAAGTAAATGACAAAACACCTCCACAGCCACCTGTGAGATCCTGGGTCTGTTAAACACAGAGGTGGCTGCACAGCCTCAGTTCCCCCAGACTTGGAAGGAAAATTGTTTTTGTGATGACAACAAAGACACAAGCACAGATTTAGAGATTTTTTTTTCCTTGTCAAAATTTACATCAATGCTTCCTTAACCAGATAAAAACATTACCAATGTTTATCAATTTCATTGAAAGCTGGATCTCAGCTGGAGGATTTCTTCAGAATGTGAACATTTCCACCAAAGAGAACACAGGAAATACTTTAATCACAGTGTTTTGGCATGGTTTGTCCTCTTTTCAGGTGGGGTCAGACAGGGAAAACACAAATAAAAGGCGATGATGATGCTATTGAGCAACCTGCTGTAGTTGAAGGTGTTCCTTGCAGGGGGGTTGGATTTGAGGGATGCAAAGATCCCTTCCAACCCAAACCATTCCATAAAATAAGAACAACTTGCTCTTGTAAATAGTCCCTCTTCACCACATGTTCTTGAAAAAGTCCAGAACAGCTTCCATGGCCGAAAACCATGACCCAAACTCCTCAGCTTTTCATAAGCATGAGGCTGGAGTGAAATGATACCCTAAGAAGTGGAAAAACTTATTTTATTCAGACAAATCACCTGGCTATCAGTTTTTGCCAGAGTTGACAGAAGGGTGAGAACAGCAGACGCAAGATGATGACTCTGGAAAATCCAAATAATAATCAAAATCCACGAGAAGTAAGAGTGTATTAAGTAATCTACTCCACCAGACTTTGGAGCATGCCACTCTCTAATCTCCACAAAAATAAAACATCAGTATTTATCTGTCAACATTGCTTAATCCACAGTCAGCACCCTCAGAAATGGGCTCACATGAAATCAAATCTGGCACGAGCACGGAGGCTGCTTTCCATCCCGCGCTCCTCCAAATGCCATGGAGTGACGTGGGATTGTATTTTGCAGCACAAATCGCTGTTGTCCAAGCACTGGGATTTAAACAGACATATTTATGTGGTATTGCTCATCTGGCCCATCAGCTAATTAATTTTCTTTTGGTTTTTTTTTAATTTTCTATTTTAGAACAGTGTTATGAAACTTTGGACAATATTGATGGATTTGTCACGGTGTGTTTTTTTTTTTCCACTGACTCGACTGTGCTTTAAGGAATCTTTTGGCTAAACAATGCAAGAGAATGGAGGCTTTTGAACTTCCAATCCTCTTCGTGTCAGGAGATTATGCACGAAGCACAGAAATTATTTTGAACCCAAATATTGTCTCTAAGGGTAATAGATGCGAAGCCAGAGCCCTTTGGCATCTCTGGCACTCACCAGCGTTGGGCTGGACACTGCAGGTCCTCCCACACGATTCTGACAAGCCTGATTACTAAAAAATGATCGAATCTTTCCACATCACGTGCGGCACAGCAATCAAATGTGAGCCTACAGCAGCTTCTCTGGCGAATCCTATTTCTCACCCTCATTATAAAAGGATAAACTGCTAAAACAAAGCCCACCCACTTTTTTTGTGGTTTTTTTTTTGCTTGCTTGGGGTTTTTAGGATGTGCAGTTTATTTGTGTTATCTTTATTACACAGTCATTTACAGAGACGATTTATGAGAGCATGGAGTGACAGGACAAGGGGGAATGGCATCAAACTGACAGAGAGTTGGTTTAGATGGGATATTGGGAAGAAATTCTTCCCTGTGAGGGTGGGGAGGCCCTGGCACAGGGTGCCCAGAGAAGCTGTGGCTGCCCCTGGATCCCTGGCAGTGTCCAAGGCCAGGCTGGACGGGGCTTGGAGCAGCCTGGGACAGTGGAAGGTGTCCCTGCCCATGGCAGGGGGTGGCACTGGATGAGCTTTCAGGTCCCTTCCAACCCAAACCATTCCATGATTATCTGAAATAAGCACGACTGGGGAGAAAAAGGGAAAGAAACAATTTAAAATATGAGATTTAAAAAAAAAAAACTACTTAGCAAAAATTAGAGCTACCTAAATTAAAGTTCCACGTCTGCTGTTCCCACCTTAGGGCCCTTCCTTCAACATTCCCAGCCGCATCTGTGCCTCCTCTGGAACCCGTGCGTTTGATGAAGGAGCCGCGTTCAAAGCAAAGCTTCACCTCCATTTGCTCTCATTAAATCCCACAGGTGGTAACGATGAGTCAGGGCCGTGCCACGGAACCCAGGCCCCCAAAAAACGGTGTTAAATGGGTGGCAAATGTTCTGTGAAGCGCTGGGGTCACACGGGCTCGCTTTGCCTCAGCGCTCACGTTTTTTAGGACCGGGGCTGGAGGTGTGCGAGCAATGTTTTATTAAGACAAATGCGCACGGAAACAGTTTTTAAATTACCGGTGTTCGGGAAACCTGCTGGGAGGTGAAAAGAGGGATTGTCCAGGGACGAGATGCATTTGTGTGCTCAGGCTAATCAGGAAGAAGGATACAACCGCTGGAAAAAGGCAGAGATAAAGGCAAACAAACCCAAATAGTGTTTTTATTCAGGATCTCCTTTATAAACAGTCCTAGGTACGTTTTTAAAGTCAAGATGAGAAACACTGCGTTATTGGACAGTAAAGACACAACACAGCTGCATTTTTCTTGCTGCTAATCAACCTTTAGTACCAAAACAGCTGAATCTTTGTCTGTTCTTTGTTTTCTGGAAGAAGGTAAAGGAAATGCTGGAAATTTCACCTCAGGATAACGTTTTCCATTCTCTGACCATGTTGGTTTTATCCCCAAACACTTTGCTGTACACACAGATTGGTAAATCATATCCATTGCTTATGCAAGGCACAAAATATCCCCCACTCTGCACTCAATAGATCAATGCTGCAGTGATTGTTTTATTAACATTAAAATCAAATTATTAATGAACAATATCAGCAGCTTCTTCATGCTAATAATGATTAATTGCACTTCTATTTTGGAAAACAGCCGACCTCCAGCAATGGATGAGAATAACATTTGGTGCTGGCATCTCTCCTGCAAAGCTTACAAATAATTTGGTACAGCAGCTAATTATCTGACAAAGCCAATCAGTCATTAATCTCTTAGGAGATTCCATGAGACCATCCTTTTAGAGAAGTCAATCATTATTAATTTTTTTTTTTTGCTCTTTTTCACCAGACAGGCTCTCCGATGTCAGCACTCGAAACCTGGGCGTGCTAAATCAGGAGCTCTCCTCAGTCTGCCTGATTATCTCCATTGGAGCTGCACCACTTTTATTAAATCCAAACATTTCTGGAGTTCTGAAATTCTTAAAGGGAATTGTGTGCAGAAATTCATTCCGAAAATGAGATATGGAAATGCTTTTCATAGGAATTTAATGCTTAGTACATAATCGAGTGGGTTTCAGCCCAAACACCAGAAATTTAGTTTGGATTCTGAGATACACGAAGGGAGTCAAAATAAGAATTCTTAAACACTCATCATAGAATTGGTCCATAAAGCAGTGGAGAAAACTTCACAAAAACTGTTCCTATTCTCAGAAGAACACTTCCATGTTAATTTTCCTTCCAAAATAGGTCACTCTTTGTTATTAAATAACTATTGCTTGCTTGATTTCTTTTTTTAGAGGAAAACTACAAGGCTGACATGAAACTTGGGAGGTATTTTTGCCTGGAATGTGCTTTTAAATGAGACCTACTTCTACTCCTTCTGGTTCTTTTCTATTTCTTGCACCAGTTCCTCTTGTTGAACTTTCAAATTCCGGAGGAGATTATGCCCTCATTTATTCCCTCTTGCTCTGGGTTGGTTGCAGAGCCTTCTTTTCCCCACTCTTCGTTCCCATCACTTTTTCAAAAGGAGGTGGGATGAAAGGGACGTATTTATGGAATCCTTTGTGATTTATTATAGACTTTTTAAAACGTGTGGAATACTGGATCAGAACCATAGGTGTATACCTGCAGGCAAATCGAGGAGCAGGAGAAGGAAAACAAGGTTGGCAAGTGGACAACTGCAAGATTTTACAGCGTCTCGAGGGGTTCCTTTTTACCCAATAAAGATGCAAGGAATGACCAAAACGCTGAGTGGAATGCAATGAAACATAAAAACTCACTGACTTTATATGTGAATACATCAAAAGAGGCTTGGCTGGAGATTATCCAGGCTGGGGGTGCTCTCCAAGGGACCTGCAGGAGATGCTCAACCTCCAGGCCACGTGCAGATCCCAAATTTCAGGTCCTCAATGACCGTGGGCACCGTGACCGTGGGCAACCTCCCTTTGTCCCTTTCCCAAGAGATGCCCCCCACAGATGATGCCCCTGATCCATCGCAGGTGTTTGGAGATGGGGAATTCATTACCACGGGCGGCTCGTCCCTCTCCTGCACCCCAGAGCCCCAGAGCATCTCTGCAAAGGTGGTACCCATGGAAACCATGGAGCTGCAGAGCTTTATAGCCCACATTTCTGACAAAGTGGTGGCAAAACGTTTCCCATATCTCTTTTAAAAGTAGCAATTATGGTACCTCCTGCGCTTTAGCTCGCAATAAAACACCTGATCGCAGAAGTTTTTTGGGAAATGTCTGCACGCAGCCGTTGCCACTCGGTGTTTTTGGCCTCAAAAACTCTGCTCCTGTTCACTTCGCTTTGCATAACTGCAGGCCAATTAATTTTCCTTTAAATGAACTTCCCTGAGCAGGAACACACAATCCCCGAGGGACTCATCCCTTGCTTGCCCTCCTCATTTGCTTCCCCAAACGAGCTGCAGGCACTTTAGGTACCCAGTACAACTGTAAATCTCCCAAGCTGGTTAGGAGAGGTGGGCTGCAGGTAGGATGCAACCCAAAATTCCTCCTAAATGCACCGGGATTGAGCCGTGAGGGAGAATCCTTGCAAGTTTGAAAGAGAAACTCAACCGCATTCCCTGGCTGTGTCAGGAGGTTGGAAGGAGATCATTTTGAAAGCCCCATCCAACCCAAAGCACTCCATGATTTTGTGATATGTTCTTCACCAGAATCCTCCAAGATTTGTATTCATTCTGAGCGTTGCCAGGTCACCTTTATTAACAGGGGACCTATCAAGATATGAACAAGGACCTCTTTTCTTGTACCTCAGCCACGCAGAGGTGACCGCAGAGCATCCATACGGTTCCTCTTCTGTGCTTGGTACAACTACACCTGGCCCAAAATATTTATTGGATGTAGTATCCCAGGAATTATACGGCCCCTGAGACAGCAGAGCTGGTGTTTCTGCCAGAGTAAGTTATGTTACAGCTAAATAATGTTACAACCCAAAGTTCATTGTGCTACGGGAAGTGTGCGAAAAGGTTTAAAAGGATCTTTGCTTTCCCAAAGGATCTATGTTTCTTCACCTTCTATCCTTGCAGTCTAAAAATGTTATCTCTATTACCTCAACAATCTTTTTTTAAGGCTTTGCTGGTTATTGCTGCGTGCTTGTAGGTTTTGGTGGCTTTTTTGCTCCTTGCTGTCTTTTATGCGTGCATGAAAAATGAATAAAAGCTGTGCAATAAAAGATATTTCATTAATAAAAGCTTTTCAGATCTTTATTAACCACTAGTGCCATTAGTCAGGGAGAGGAGAAAATTCCTCACAGTCAGAATTCCCGAGGTGATTCTCTGAGACGGCAAAAAAGGGTAAAAATGGTTGCAATAAAAAAAAAAAAAAATTACGGAAAATTCCAAAGCGCTGCCTTCACTGCCTCGTGATTGTGTTACTTACATTTATCTGATGAAAACAAACCCTTGCTGTAAATGTAAAACAACAGGATGGGAAGCAGCAGTGCTGGAGCCTGGCCCACAGTGGAACCATTTCCATCACACAGATCGCAGTTATTGCCATCATGCCCCTCATATTTTGTATTTTTGGGACTACCCGTGCGCTAAAGAACTTCGCACAAATGCTTCGTTAAGGAACTCTTGATTAGTCACGAACGCTCTACAGCCACCCAGAGATTTGCTGAATATTAAAAGCTTTCGCTGTTCCTCCTTACCATGAAAAAGATTGACACATTTAATAGGAACGAGCAATCACGTCCTTTCTGCAGTCATTGCTTTGGAATCTAAAATCCAACATCAGGCTAAGAAATATTTGTCTAAATTTCCTACTTTTGGATAAGGTTTTTTCATCCTCATTATTTACATAAACACGATATTTGTTTCCAAAGCACAGGAAGGCATGAAGCCATCTCTTGACTTGTGATTACCAAACTCTACTTTTGGGCAATTCCTGAAGCTCTGTTGAGGCTGTGCAGCAAAACATTCTCATAAACGCTTTGCAACTGCCCTGCAAAATCAGTCTTATTACACAGGAGCTCTTTAGGGTGCTGGGGAACTCCTAAAAATATTGTGTTCTTTAAAGGAAGAGAGATTCCAAAGGTTGGATGCTCCACAAGCTAAAGGATGTGCTTTGTGTGAGCTCGTGAACATGGCAAAGTTAATTACAGTTAACCAAACACAGGCATGAATGGCCATGGTATCTTGGGCATAATAATTCTGAAGAAAATGAGCCCCAACTTGTCAAAGATTTGGACTTGGACTTCAACTTCTGGCAGAGGATTTGGTTGTAGATGGACTGAGAGTCTTGTGACGATTCTTGTGGTTATAGTTCAAGCCTGAAGCAAAGAACTGTAGGAAAAAATACCGTGAGGAAAATATTCTGGCGCTCCAAAAGTGAGGATTATGTTGAGGTTCAACAGGATGAAGAGAAACGGTTTTGATAAATTATTCTAAATACTTCAAACAACCCTGCTGTGTAAACAATGATCAAATTATAGTAAGGAAATAAACCTTTGTCTTGATTTGTCTTGATAGTTTTCCTAAACAGAGGACTTCAGACATCTCTGCTGGTTCTCTCTGACCCTTTGTACCCAACGGGAAGGACAAAACCGGTGCCGTGTCGCGCTTCAACGGAGCTGCTGGCGTTGAGCACCACACGTTGGAGACACCTCATTCCTGCAAAAACAGGAGCTGCTTTCCCACTAACTGGGATCATTTTCTCGGGTTCAGTGGAGACACTCCTTGTTCATACACTGGAGACAAAGGAAGGCCCCCAGCGCTCTCAATAAACTTTGCTTTTTGCCTGAAGATGAAGCAGCCAGTATTACATTTGCAGCAGGAGCAGCCACGGCCTCTCTCCTATTGATTTTCCATGCTGCTGCAGATCGGGAATATTGCCTGCGCCTGCCCAGCTGGAGGTGTTCAGCGAACTCCCGAGATTTAAATATTTATTGCTCTTTCAGTAATTTCTCAAAGTTTCCCTGAGTTTTTCAACTTGTCTGATCTCCACCTATGGGGAGGAAAACTTTTAAAGCTGCCAAAAGCCAAAGTATTTTTAGAGAGGGCACCATGTATTGATTATTGCCAAATCTCTGTGGACTAAGACACTCTGTTATTGTCAGCATTTTTATTGCTGCCACTGCTTTTTCTTTTTTCCCCTTTAATGGTTACAAGTGACTCTAATACATTTCAGACCAAACTCTTCTACCAGCTAGAAGTCACTGAGAACTTTTCATAAGAACCATATCCAGCTTCAAGAGGCAGAAAAATGAATATATTTGCTGTGTTTCTGTTTCTATCACCCATTGCAGAGAAGAAGAAATGCTATTTCTGTTTGTTTTGACAAGCAAAGAGAATAATCTCGTTCTTCTCTTGATCTCGCTATCCCTTCACAGATTACAGCTATCGCATATGTAATGTAAAAATCTTATAGAAATTGAAATGTGTGAAGGGGAGGCAGGAACAGATCTCGGGATGCCTGGAAACAGGAATTTGTCAGGGGAATTGGGCCCAGAAAACACAGGGATAATTTGTGAACGACGGAGATTCTGCCCATTTGGAAAATGTTGCAGAGAGTTCAATTTGATGCACATCTGAAAGGCAAAGCCCTTCTCGTTCTGCTCCCCTCTCTCTGCAGCTTGGTCAATATTTACCCTCTCAAAACCAGCCCTGCACAGAGCACGAGTCCAAAAGAGTCATCGGGTGTTGGGCCCAGACCATTCATGGTCCTATGGGGAGCCCCAGGAGCAGATGGGAAAGGGGCTCAGCCTGGAGAAAAGGAGGCTCAGGGGGGACCTTGTGGCTCTGCACAAGTCCCTGACAGGAGGGGGCAGCCGGGGGGGGTCGGGCTCTGCTCCCAGGGAACAGGGACAGGAGGAGAGGGAACGGCCTCAGGCTGGGCCAGGGGAGGCTCAGGGTGGACAGCAGCAGGAATTTCTGCACGGAAAGGGTGGTTAGTCCTTGGAACTGCCCAGGGAGGTTTGGAGTCTCCATCCCTGGAGGTGCCCAAGGAAGGCCTGGACATGGGACTCAGTGCTCTGGGGACAAGGTGGGCATCGGGCACAGCTTGAACTCCATGATCTTGGAGGGCTTTTCCCTCCTTAAGGACCTGTTATTCTGTGATCTTCGTGGCCAGCAAAATTTTATTTCTGCATTTATCTTCGTGAAACAGCTTTTTATCTCTCCCGCTTTAGTTTATTCAAAAAAAGAAAATTGTATCAGAAACGTTCCCCTTTTCTCATGCCATAATTTGGCATAGAACCTGACATTAAGCAGACCTTTTTTTTTTAATAGATCCTGATAGCACATTTCTGTTCCCAAACAGACCCAGATAACCGAGGCCACTGCTGATGAGAGGCTTATCTGTGGTGCTTCTGTCAGAGAAAGTGAAGTGAAACCGCAAGCAAGCCAGGGTTTGTGTGAGAAAAAGGGGAAATTAATTGCAAAGCCCAGCTTACAACATCTCCAATAATGAACTCGTTCGGCTCGCTGCTCTCTCTGATGTTGAAATTCAGGAGGCTGGGGCTGAACCTGCTGCGTTCCAGCTGTGCGCACAGCATTCCTCCCCGCAGGCAGGATAAATGGGATTTTTATTCCTTCCTCTCCTCCCTCCGGGTCAGAGCGGGGTGCTGTCGGTGGGGATGGTGTGACAGATCAAACAGGAGCCTCAGCACGCCCAGATTTCCTGCCGAGGTTCGAGACGTGCCATTCCTGCGTCTCGGTGTCCCTCGTCAAACGCTCTGGGATGGAGGGAGGGCACTGAGGGAATCCCCAGGAGGGGAGCAGGAATGCTGCAGCTGCTTCCCAGTGGCACGTGGAGGGAGCAGGAACCACTCCAGAAATGAGGTGCGAGGAGAACTGAGCTCCGCTTGAAAGGACTTAAAGAAAACTTGCAACTGCTCAAGTTACTGGATCAGGGGTGACAGAGAGGAGAGCGGCTCCTCAGCTCCATGCCAAGGCAAATCCTTGGAAAACGGGGTGGGAATGACCCAGGTACAGACATTGCCAGCACTGGAAAACATTTCTTCTCCTCTTCTCTGGTGTTTCCTATTGCTTAAGTATGGGAAGCATGGAATGAGAGCTGGAGCTGTACAAACGCCAAGGATTTCAAAGCCCATTTGTTGACCTTCACCTGCTCTGGGGAGCACCTTTCCAACACCTCTGCAAAGTCCAAACCTGACACTGCCATCGTGCTCAGCCCTGAAAATAACCCAGATTATTTCAACCAAATTCTGGGCAGAATCTGAACTCTTCCATAAATTTTACCCACCCAGAGAGCACTTACAGAGCCGATACCATGGATCACACGGCGAGTGTCCTCACTAAACTCTGCCTAAGGCACAGCACAGGCCAGCAGGACAATTCTGAATTTACTCAGCAGAGTTCTCCTTTCTGCATTTGTTACACGCAAACTTGATACAAATAACATTATTTTCCTATTTTTTTCCCCCTTTGCCTTTGCTTGTTATTCCCAGCGGCTTTTTTTTAGTGCTATTTTGCCATTTCTCACAAGTTTCTCTGTGCCGTAATTATGCCAGTCTGCTTTCCAAATATACTTTTTTTTGGGGACTGAAATAGAAAGGTTGGGACTGCACGAAGAAAGGGGGAATAATTTTCACGGAATTATTTCGGCGACTTCGGGGACCGGGCTGTAATGTTTTTACGGCTTCCCATAGATTTCCCTTCTCCCTCCACTTGCACATATTTGGAAATCACTCAGGCAGCACGACATCCTGAATATCCCAGCCTAGGAAAAGGAGCTGCTGTGCCTACGGGAGTGGATATTTTACACGAGACAAGTGGTTATTGTCAACGAGACTGGGAATAACTCGCCGGAACATTTCCAAGCTGGCTCCAGCCCTGTGTATGCAACACGAGCAGTGATGGAGTAGTTACAATATTTCTCCAGCAGCACAGCTCCCCGCAGACGTCAGCAGGTTTTATCAGGCTCACAGGGAATGTTCCCACTGTTTATTGCACCGGGCGAGCTCTGCCTCCAACAGCTCAGGCCAGATCAGGCTTCTCAAAAGCCCTGATTCTTTAATTTTATATTTTAATGCTTTTTGAATGGTGGGGCTGAAGGGTTTTTTTAGCAAATTTTTATCAGAAGCAAACAAAGAGGCAAAATATTTCCCAGAGACTGCTCAAAAGTCCATCATTTCATATAATTTTGGGGCTGAAACGTGCAAACAACGTGATTAGGCAACATAAGAAATGCCATATAAGATAAAACCCCCAAGAACTAAGTTTCTAATATTCTGAGCAGACTTTGGGTCTGGTATTATTTAAAGCTATGAACTCCAGCTCTCTTAAGATAACCAAGGGAAATCCACTGCAGCTGCCTGCGCCGAGGTGGAGATTCAGAGTTATCTCCTCTAAAATCTCTGTTCATCAGCATGGGAGGCCAGCTCTCCTGCCTCAGCTCGGAACTCTCCCTCCAGCAAGGTTAGAGAGTGGCGTTATAATTCCATAATAAGATGTAGCGAGACGTAGGATGAGCACAGCATTCCTGATATGTGCAGGACTGTTTGGAACTGAAGGCACGGGAAGGTGCCTCGGATTAAACGAGGGCAAATTGCACAGCCCAGTTAAAAAACTGACTCGGAACTTGGTGCAGAAAAGGCCTTCAGCTCAAATCCAGCTCTCTGGATAAGTCACTTGATTTCAAGAGGGCTTTGCTGCTTAGATGTTTGTTGAAACTAAAACCAGGAGAAGAGTTTAGCAAAGGCCACCCAGCTCTCCCGGCAGAGGCGTCAGCTCTCACCTTCGCTGCCCTCTCTCCACGCCCTGGAGCAGAGATGAGGTTCTGCTCCCTGCCTGCACAGCACCTTCACCTCTCTCTGAGCCCTCAGCTCGTTTGCTGGCCGAGGGACAGGTCTGTCACCGTGCCAGCCTGGGGAGGAGATGTTTCTGCCAGAGCAGCTTCCCTGTGCTACGTGACCCAGGCACGGCATTTCTGCCATCCCCTCCCATTTCCCGCTCGCCCCCGTCCCAGGATAACTCTCTCATCACTCCTCGGAGCACAGCGGGGACAGAAATCAGATATCTGACTCCATTTCCTTCCAGGCACCTGCTTGAAGCGGGATTAGAGGGATAACGAGCTAAACCTTCCCCTGCCAGGTCTGCAAGAGGAACTTGCAGGCCAAATATTCTGTCCCACACACGATCCAGGACTGCAGTAATCCTGCCGACGGCAATTCGCTCACACACACAAGATAAAAACTGAATAAATGAATAAAGAAAAATCCATATTTTGAAGTCATAGCCCAGCAGGTGGTCTCCGTGGCACACTGGGCTTGGCAGTGTCACAGGTCCCTGTTTGTGAGATGAGGAGAAGTTCGGATTGTCCCACCATGGGGTTTGTCACCACTCCTGACACGAATCCTCAGGAGAAAGATGGAACTGCTGAGGCCTCTCTGGCTTGTGAGAGCCTTCTGCAGCATCTTATAGTATATTATTGATATCACAGAATGGTTTGGGTTGGAAGGGGCCTTAAAGCTCATCTTATTCCACCCCTGCCATAGGCAGGGACACCTTCCACTATCACACGTTCCTCCAAGCCTCTTCCAGCCTGGCCTTGGACACTTCCAGGGATGGGGCACACAGAACTTGATATGCCCTTAAAAGCAGAGGATTCATCCTTTCTAATAATAAGAAACCACTCAAAAATAGATGAAACCAGTTAGTAATAAAAGGCAGCTCTCCAGAGTGTTAAATCCAGATTATCCACCCTAGATGAGGACTGGAGGCAGCTGATGGCAAAAGGTTTTGGTCTCTAACTTCACAACTGGAATACCCTGGCTGAGCTGGTGGCTGTATTATAACACCATTCACAGACACCGTGTGGAATCACAGGCATAATAAATCCAGGGAAAGAGCTCCTGAAATCGAGAGGGAAATTCGCACTTCATTGAATTCGGTGTCAGCTTCCATTAAATTCAAAGGGACAGGAGAGTCTTCACGGGGTTACTGAGCATCTGTAAACACTTCCAAGCATGCCCCAAGTTACAGGTTTATTTTTCAGTTCAAAAAAAATTGGCCAGGCGAAGAAATGTTTATTTCTTTTTACAGAAATAGGAGACTGAAGAAGAATGAGCCAAGAGGCTTCATAAATGAGCAAAGACATTAAAAAAAAAATTGATCTAAATATTATGATATTCTGGGTGCTGTGCAGTTTAGGAACCTCATTGGATGTGGGGAACCTAATCTAATATGACTTATTCCTGTGTTTTACTGCTCTTGGCAGCACATTTTCATTCCAAGAGACACTTGACATCCTCACATTTCAGGTCTGATGCGCTTCGTGTTGAGGCTCTGGGCTAAAGGACACGTTCACAGAATCTCAGGATGCTTCAGGTTGGAAGGAACCTCCCGAGATCACTTGGTCCAACCTTTCTGCTCAAGCAGAACCACCCAGAGCCAGCTGCCAAGGTCAGCTTGGGTGGGACTTCAGGAAACTGGGTCGAGTGGATGACACCCCTGCCCATGGCAGTGGGGTTGGAACAAGATGGTCTTCAAGGTCCCTTCCAACCCAAAACATTCCATAATTCTGTGACTGTGTCCAGAGAGCTTTTGAATAATTTTGAGAATGGGGACTCCACAAACTCCCTGGGCAGCTGGTTCTGGGGTTTGGCCACCCTCAAGTAAATGTGTGTTCCCAACCTCACTGTAAATGTGTGCTCCCACCCTCACAGTAAATGTGTGTTTCCTGGTGTTCTTGTGCTTCAGGTTTTGCTCTCCTCCTGTCCTGGAGCACTGCTGGAAGGATCCTGTATCCGTCACCTTTGCACCCTCCGTCAGTGATTCACAAACATTAATAACATCACACCTCAGCTCTCCCTTCTCCAGGCTGAGCAGCCCCAGCTCTGTTTGGAGACTGCTTCTTCCTCATCAAAAGGCAAACTGTCAGCTCCTCTCCAGGCGGGAGCAGCAGGATCGCTGGGGTTTGTATTAATTAATCACAACTTTGAAATGAGAAAAAAAACCCCTCACTATGATGAGGTTAAAGAGCTCTTGTTCAAATAAAGCTTCTTGCTTAAATAGCACAGGGAGGAGAGAGGAGAGGAAAGATAGGTAAATATTTCAGTGATAAACCAGGTTTAAAGGCTGTGCCTCTCCCAGCAGAAATAGGAGAGGCAACTGCTGCAAGAGAGAAGCTGGCGCCTCATTCCTTTCTAAATCTTCCTGGGGAAGGTTATGGTCAATGAAGCATTGCAATTCCTGAGCGTGTGTGACTTACTCACACATTCAGCCTCAGTTATAAATAAATGCTTAATTGTTCTGGAGTCTGTGCGTGCCTGAGCCCAAGCACAACCCGTGGATCCACTGCTGACAGGGTTGGGGCTGGCTCAGCTGCTAAATTAGGGTTCACTTTAAAGCCTGCAAACCCCAACTGAAAGGCTTCCAGACTTCAGTCACCTTTAGGTGAGGTTTTTAGTGCAAAATTTCGCAGCAGCTGGCAGCAAAAAAAAATCTTAGAGAATGAAATCAAAAGATGACTGAAAATAAAACCAGAAAGTTTTCTTAAATCCTGGGGTTTAATTGCTGTTGAGATCTCAGAGGGCAAACATGAGAGCTGGGGAAAGGGAAAGCTCTTCTAGGCTGAAGCTTTAATAGTTATAAACCACTCAGAGTGGCAGGAAAGGCAGAATGAAGAAAGGATGAAGAAATTAATTGCAGCTGAATTCTGTGTATGGGAACACCCTGGCTGGCAGCCACTGTGGAAAATCACCTTGTCTTTTTTTTGTCATAAGGCAAAACAATAGAGAAGAATTGATTTTTCAAAATTCCATAACACTGAATAACGGTCCAGGCAACCCAGAGAGGAAAAGTAAGAAACAGAAAGGAAAGGGTAAAAAACACCTGAGTAACTGAAGCCTACCTGATGCAATTTGCTCTAGGGATTCAAAAGGAAAATCGAGAGATTACTTAGTGGTTAGTGAGAGATATTAATTAATGACAAAGGAAAATTACCTAAGTGTTTTTCTTATGTGAATTTGGATTGAAACTGGAGATTAAAAAGTGTCACAATCAGGTGAACTCTGGATTCTGATATAGAAAAAATTGCGTGTGTTCAAATTGTGTAACCTGCTGGATTTTAATGACCTAAATATTGACCAGGATAACTATTATACACAGGCACACACAAAAGAAAGGCTGTTTGATTTGAGGCAATGGTTCTTCTCTCTGAAGATTTTCTTGATAAACGAGCTTTTTCTTATCCTATTGCACATTTCGGGTTAGTCACAAATGCAGGCCTGGAGTTCAGGAGGTGTTTGATGTGGTTGTGGGAGATGGTGCATCTCAGGCTGGAATATTTGACGGGACCACTGAAGGAAGCAGCAAAAAGTTTTCCTCCATAAAGGAGGAGGAAGAGAAGGAAAACCGCGGCGTCAGCAGCTCTGCGCCTCTGTGGCTGTGTCTGGCAGGTCGGAGATGTGCCATCAATCAGGACCGAGCTCCTCCCGTGGCTTTGAATCACCCCAGGTCCCAGAAGCAGCTGAGATACCTGGCTGAGGGACCATAAAACCAAGCCAAGCAGACCAGTCCTGATTCCCAAACAGCGCCTGAAAAGTTCCATAACTCAAACAGAAACACCCTTGCAGCAGCACACGTATTTATTGCCAACCACAACTCACTGCTTTGTGTTTTATTTTACAAATTCCCCATTACTTGCTCCAGTTACGCTGAAACGGTCCCCTGTATTTCAAAGTATTTCAGGCTGATCTTGTACTTCGCTTTTCTGTGTCGAGAAATCTTCAGACAATTGAACAATCAGATTACTGAGAAGCTGTTAAGTGCCTCGTGATGCAAGGAAGTGCGAGCCTATTTAAGAACTAATGTGAAAAACGGCAAATTATATGCTACCAGCTAGGTCTGAAAGGGAAAAAAGGAGGAATAAGTCAATATGATTAGACAGGACTATATTCAATAAGCACAATTTTGGTTTGATATTTGTGCAAGAAGAATTTTATTCCTTAGCAGATTTTCCTTTGGATTACAGAAGATACCTCTGCTCTGCAAGACACATTTTGCTTTTGCAGTCCTCGTATTCGTAAGAATAATCTGATTGAAAAGAATTGGATGCACAGAAAGGAGAATTTCTTGGTTTTTTACAATGTAGATATTAAAATGGATTCTTCTGTATTAAAAACTGCAAAGATTATTTATACAAGAAGTGCCCAATCAATCATTTTCCAAGCAGAAAAGCTGTCAAAAAGAAAAATGCTGCATTAATGATCGTTCTTTGGCAACTCTGCGCAGGTTCCTCCGGAATGAGAAGTTGTTGGGTTCATTTGAGTGGACACAGCACAAAGCCATTACTTTAAGCAGCTGGTAACTTTGGCCAAGGACTAAGGGAGCGTTTGCACAGAAAAACTGAAGAAAATTACCTGCAATGCCTGCGTTTTGCTGCATTTTATTGATGGGGATTCACCAAGCCCTCGGTTCTGAACTAAATCTGAGGTTAAAAAGGTAAATATTAACAGAAGAATGCCCACAGCACCAACTGAGACGCAGGAGGTTTAAACGAGCGTGTCCTTCTTTTGCACAAACTCTGGGGAAACCTGACAGCGTCAGAGACTTCCTGGTAGAATAAGAGACTGTTTGGAACTCTTATGGGATATCCTGGTCACAATAAATTCATTAAATCCAGCTTTCGAACACCGAGGTTCTGTTCCAGCCGCCAAACTTTCGCTCCCCAGTCCCAAAAATGCCCCACTTCCACAGCACTGTCATTTCTGGATTGTACAAGCAAAAAGCTCGAGTTTATCTTCCTAAAATTCTTCCTCTCTAGATCATATTTAGGTTGCACTGAAAGCCTGAGTCTGGCTTAGAAGAGAGTGGGAAATTGGCAATGTGGAATATTCAGTAATTTGTGAGTCACGAGCTCATAAAGTGAGAAAAGCTTTATATCAGGAAATACTTTTTGTGATATTTACACAAAATACAGCAGAAACTGTGTTTTTAATAGAGTGTCCAGGATGGAAATACAACCAATGTTTATTAATACTGGAAAAAAAATATCTAAATGTTTATGATATTAAAAATGGAGTCAAAAGAATTTACCAGACTGCCCATTTCCATCGGAATTTAAGTCAATGACAAACTACTGAGACATATTCGTGAAGCCCAAAGGACTGCGAGGAAAACGTAAAAATACTTTTAATTACAGCAGTTTTGTACCATTATCTCTATATTTACAGAAGTAGCTATACCCTAGAGAAAGATGGCAAGTGTTTGTATGAGGGAAGGTGAAGAAGGTCACAAAAATTGCACATTCTGTGGAAAACGGGGGACGTGGGCACTGTAATTAATGGATCAAATTGCCAGGGAATTGTAGAGAAGATCAGAGGGTAAAAAGATAATTAGCAGATCAAAGGGTAAGAAGGCAAGTGTTGAAATAGAGTGGTGGTAATAGAGACAGCTAAAGAGGAATTATTGACCAATAATTGTATTGCTTTGGGCAATGTCTGCTTTGATAGAGCCGTTATTAAGGAGGTTTTTAATGGACTAATCTGTTTTTATAAAAGTGGAGTTATGAGTGTCAAATGCCACGAATTCACCGGAGAGCTCTGCCTGTAACCTGGTTTTTAGGAGCTCCAGTGCCAATGGGCAAGAAAAGGAATTCAGGCTGCAGGGGTTGGATCCGTGGTCAAAAGATCTTCTTTTAAATGGAAAAATAACACAGAGTGGGATTTTCAGGGATTTGGGCATTTTGTTCTTGAGTCAACAGAAATTGCAGAGTTATTCTGCAGTGGGGGAAATCCTGGGCTAAAGCCTCCACTGCTCTCAGTTTTATTCCCTTCCCTGCAGGCCGAGTTTTGTCTGAGATCCCTCTTGGCACTATGAACTAACAAGTCCCAGGCTCGAGACCTCCTGGAGAGATTTGTTGTCGAGATCTCTCTCTAGAAAGGAATTTTTGGATGTGTTGGTCTTAACATTTGAAATAACACCTACTCTGAGTGTGGATAAGGATGGGGAATGCCACAGGGGATCAGATTTATGGGACAGTCACACAAATCTGCCGAGAGCCTTGATGAGCAGAGGATCCTCAGGTGGGCTGAAGACACTGACAGTCCTTCCAAGGATTGGCAGAGGATAATTTTGGTTCCTGCTTCCATTTTCCAGAGTCCATTTACTCACAAATAACAGCAACATGGAATATGCAAAGGAAATGGCATTTGTAGTTAGCACCTAAGGGATTTTCTTCTGCAAAGAGGAGCAGATAAAAGGAATTTGTTCACATCTTTATTCTCCCATTTAGCTCATCATTAAGAGAAATCTGTGGAAAAAATGAAGGTTCTGAGGTGTGGGATTTTTCTAAAATAGTAAATACCTCCCAGATTATTAAGGGGTAGGGGAGTCACTCAAAGGAGCCCTTGTGCTTCTGCTGAAGGCAATGAAAAATTTTAATTAACGGAAAGTCACCCAATGATCCAAAAGTGGGAGTGCTGTGTCATTCCCAGAGATAGATGGACACGGAAGTTTTATGGAATGGAGGCAGTGGTGAGTGTTTGTGCATAAAATTGTGATTTTGGTTTGTAACAATCATTTTTGCAACCAGAATTCTACCTGCAATGAGAGCTGCTCTTTAAGAGCAGAGGTGGGGAAAATTCTAACTGTGCTCATCTCTGCAGCACTGAAAATGAGACATGAAATGGGATGAAGCTCTAGATAAAAATATGTTGAAAAATAAAAAAGAAGTTGTTTTTTTTTTTTCTGCAGTTATAACTCTTCATTAAAAATTAAAATAATTTAAATATATTTGCTTTAGGTCATGAAAAATGAGGCATGGTTAAGGTTATTTAATGCCTGATGTAACTTCTGCTAGCAGCACCTATAAAATTTATATCTCTGTAATTAGTGAGTGAGAAAAGTTTAACATTTCAGAAGCATCTCTTTGGATGTGTAATTCCAGCTGGTTCTCACCGTCCTGAATAAGATCCTTTGAATTACTTCCTAAACAATTCTTGATAAATGATCAGTCACATCTTTTGTTGCTTTTTCTGGGTTAAAACCTTAATTTTCTCACACACTAGAGATGATAAAATCAGATCAGTGCTAAAATGCAGGTGAAATGTAACTATTTTGTAAGAAATGGCGCCGCACAGGCGGTGCTGGAGAGAGGCTGATGAGGTGATTAAACATCCTGCAAGGAGGAATTTCATTTGGGAGATGGAGAGGTGTGCTGAGAGCTCCTCTCTGCCTACACGCTCTCACCACTTCTCACTCTAACTGAGGACTTATAAATACTTTATAAATTAAAGAAATTAACCCCAGCACTCCCAGGCTGGGGACCGCTCACACCTCTCACACCTGGTTCTATTAATAGTGGATAAAACATTAACTCCTGCAACCACTTATTAAACTGGAACAGAGTTGGAAAGATCAGGAGCTGGTGTTCTTTTCCAGGCAAAAATATATGGATTTGGAAGGAATAGGTGGATAATTTGCAATACAGCCATGATTTAGGACAATAATAATTTCCTGGCTAGCTCCAGATCCCTGAAAGGAATGCCAGGGTTTTTAAAAAAGCGATACATGTAATGACCAAATTCAGTAAATCCCAAAAGACAGCGCCCACAGCCTCTGGAAGTGTCCTCGAGCTGTCAGGGAGGGAACTTTCTCATTGTTCACTTTTGTGTAGCAGACCCTGTGCGGGAATTAAACTTCATTTTCCCTCCAGCTTCTCCCCAAACCACCCAAAACCATCAGGTGGCTAAACCCTCCCTAGCCCGGCGCTGCTTACAGCATGCCTGGAAGCCTCAGTTAATCTCACCTGCAATCCAATTAAAAGCCTCTCAAAACTTTGCACCTGCACTAATTGTAGATTCACATCACTGCCTTGCAGTCATTAAGTCCGTGAGTTAGAGTTTTGATGAGCGCAGCTAATCTGGTTTATCCACAAAGTGCTGCAAGGTTCCCGTGCTAAACCGGGATCATCGGCGCTCGCGCTTCGGCGTTTCAGCAGGGGTCAGGCAGGAATTATCTTGTCTCACCAAGCATTTCAGAATGGCTAATTATGTTTGTTCATCAAACTTGGGCCTAAAACAACTGAAATCCAGGGGAAAAAGCTTTGGAACTTTTAACGGCGAATAACTCATTTGGCTGAGGTGTTGATTTATATCAGAAAGTTCTGCGAGCGCTTTATTCTTCAGCAAAAACCGAGACACTGGGGTTGTGTTCTCAAAGTGCAGCAGATAAAATTCCACCTCCGTGCTGCTGACAGAGGTTGGGACCTATTTTTCTATGGATACCTGAGTGCACGAATGCACGTTCCCTAAGAGGCATAGGATGTGGTCTCCCCCCTCACAGAGTCAAGGTTGTCAAACACCAACCCTGTGCACACAGCTGCCAAATTCCTGTGGTGGATCCCAAGGCTGCAGTATCCAAACAGTCTCAAATCCTATATTTTACTAGAGATTTTTTTTTTTTTTTAAGAAGTTTCTTTATGCTCATCCGGCAGCAATGGAAAACTCACCTGGAGCTGTAGATGAGGATAAATAGAAACAGAGCGTGGAGAAAGAGAGAAATACTTCTAATTCAGCCAGGAACTTTATTTTTTTTCCTAATGGATTCTTGCTCCCAATCCACCCGGAGGAAATCAGCACACCTGTGGCACGTGGAACAGATGGAGCAGGCATGGCAAACACCTCCAGCTGCACAGATCTGTTACACAGGTGCTGGGTTTGGGCTCTGCCTGGCCAAGGGCACTGGGGCTTTGGCAAATGCCCAGAATTCCAGGGGCTGGAAGAGAAAACACAGGGAGAAAGGAGTCAGCTGGCAGCAGCACCTTCCAGAGCAGCCCCCAAGCCTGAGCCAAACCTGCCCATTTCATTCCTCACCCCGCGCTCTGAATCACTGTCAAATTCCTAAACTTATTTGGCAGTTCAGGGGGAGGAATTTTTGGCTGGAGTTATTGGAGCAGAGACATTGGGATACTTAATGCCTCTGTGGATGGTGTTAAACCCTCCCATTGTTGATCATTCTGGGGCAGATGTGCTTCTGTGGGGTCTTTTTTTTATTCCTTCCGCCCTTGTTTGTTTGGGGTTTTTTACACTTTATTTTTTATCACTTCCATTTTCCCCCACATTTGTTCCCCCACCTTGGTTGTGGGTTGTTTTCCATTTCTCTTCTTTGATGCTTGCCTTCCTTCCTTCCTTCCTTCCTTCCCTCCTTCCTTCCTTCCTTCCTTCCTTCCTTCCTTCCTTCCCTCTTTTTTTTTTGTGCATATATTTGTTCTTTCTCCTTTGTTTGTTTTTAGTTTTCTTTGTTTGCTTTTCTTTTTTTAATTCCCCTCTTTGGTGTTTGTTTTTTTTTTTGGAGGGGGTGTGTGTTTGTTTTGTTGGTTTTTGGGGGGCTTTTTGTTCGTTTGGTTTGATGTGGTTTTTGTTCAGTTTTCTAATTTTTATTTTTCCTTTCTTCTTTTTTTTCTCCCCTCCTTATTTATTTTCCTCTCCTTGTTTTGGGGGATTTTTTGGGGGGGGTTTATCTTCTCGCTTGTGAAATTTTCCCCCCTCCAGCTGAGGAGGACAGTGACAGTGTCAGGGGGCAGTGACAGCCCAGGCTGCTCCTCACTCTGGACACGCTGCAGGTGTAACTCAAGCACGGTGACGTTTGTTATGTCCCTCTAAATAGCTCTGCTGATGGTGCAGAACTGGTGCTGAGCCAGGAGAAATGATAAAACATAATCAAGCCCCAGAAGACGACGTTATGATGTTGATAGAGACAAATTTAAATCCCTCCTCTGTCCGTGTTACGTCCAGATTAATCCGAGTGGAATCCGCGTGTGATAGAAGCCAAACAGCTCCGTGATGATCTGAGACAGGGACATTAGAAGGGCCTATTCTGTTTTATAAACTAATTTTCTCTCCAAAACTCTAATTCACACAATAATTTTTTATTTTTTAAAAAATATTTAGATTCCTTCTGTTGAAAAGACACCTTTCCAGCTCTGAGCTGGTGGAGATGAGCTGTCTCTTCATGAAGATTTAACTGGGTACATCTCTCCATGTGTTTATAGAGTAGAAATCTCTGCTGTATAAACAGCCTGAGCCTCTACTGACCAAAGAAGGCCAAAACCCAGCCTTCCACTTCGACAGAAATCTGCCTTTTTTAGTGTGATAACATTGGAGTGACGTGGAGCCAAGGCTTGGGACAGCGAGGCCTGAGCTCCCACTCCAAAAATCCAGGCTAAGAGGGGTAAAAAACTCTGAGGGGGGGTTCACGTTATGAGGGTAAAATCTGCAGTGGGGAGCGAGCCTGGAAGTTCTGGGGGGGTCTAAGTCATAACAGAGGCAATTTTGGGTGCTGTTGAAAGCCAGAAATCTCCAACATCGGTTGGGCCATCTTTGCAGGCCAGCCCTGGATCAGGTACCACGAACATCCCAGCTCCTCCAGAGTCTGATACTCCAGCAGGAGAACAGATTGGATTTCACACAAATAATGCTTTACTGAAAGCTCATCTAAGAGAAATTTCTTCGGACAAAACATTTGAAATGCGAGAAACCTGATGGGTTTAATTGCTGGGAAATGTCTGACTTCAGTCCTCCTATGCCAGTATCTAAAATAAGTGTGAAATATCTGTCATTAAACCTGGGAGATTATAAACCCAGTGAGAACTGGTTTAGTGCCAACATTTTTGTTGGCACTACGGATCATTTTGTTCTAATCTTTCACGAACTCTGCGACTAAATTCAGAATTCTTGCCTTGGGTATCAAGGATGGTAAGGAAGAATCAACACATTTTCTCAGGTTTCACAGAGAAACCTGCATTTCTTGGCTCTCAGGAGCGAAAATAAAACATCAATTAGCAACATTCCATCTTCAGGAAGGTCCGGGTGAGATATCCCTCTAATATATAATCATCATTTTCAGCAATCAGAGTCTTTTTTTCACTCTTCATTACCTTAACAATTTACATCCAAGTACTTCAGGCTTTCCTTTTTTTTTTTTTTTTTTTTTCAGATATGAGCCCTGAATAACTACATGATATATTGATTTCATTCCAATGATAAATGGAGATATTATTTCCCAGCAGGTGAATAAATACAAAGCTGGCGAGTCACACCAAGAAAATCAGCAAAACCACACTTTGAAAAGTGGTTTAACCTTTGTTTTCTTCAAACAAAAACCACCTTCGCAGCCAAATATTTTATAAACTCCTTCACCACCTGTCCTTTCCAAAGGTTATTTTACATTTTCATTGGCTCAGATATTTTTCCCCCATTGATTAGGCTGATCAGACAGATGGATAGGGAAATATTGCTGTGAAGTGGATGGCTGAAGAAACAAATGCTGCTTTGCTGGTGCTGTCAAGGCTCTCCGTGGCAGAGCAGCACCCAACACACCCGTGAAGAGCAGCACAGGAATAAAATGGGGACAGGACTGCTCAGGAACGGACAGAAAGTTCATCCTTCTGTGTTTGTTTTCAGTATCCCATCGTTAGCCTGGAGAATATTTGATAAATGTATGTAATGAGTTAATTACCCGTGGTATAAACATGTAGTGCTACATAAAGAGGGCTTTTGGATCCCAGATAATTTCAACTTTTGATCAGCGTGTTCAAAAATGATCAGATTTTTTTTCCTCTGTGCAGCCTTTGAAAACCCTGTGCTAAAAGGTGGTTTTCCGTAATGTAGTCAGGGAAATAATTGTGTTCTCTTAGAAATAACCAAAGAGATGATAAGCCATCCTCTCTTGCAGAATTTGGCCTTCCTATATAAATAAATCCTTGCAGTGCAGGGATCCTGTGTGGTCAAACTGATTGCCAGGAAGAGAACACTCTCAGTTCATTATCTGGAGTTCTTCAGCTCGATCCAAGGAGGCATTTTGCAATCACCAGCACAGAAAATAGATGCACTGAAATGCTCTTGCACTTACAGAAAGCTTCAGGATAATTTATTTATGAGATGGCTTGTTGCTCTTACATACTACTTACATTCATCAAATTCTTGGCATTTATTCTTCCCAGTTGGGCCAGTGAAAAGCAACCAATTAAGGTGGTATTCAGGCAGAAAAATTCCAGCCCCATCCAGAAGCAGGGAAGTGGGAAGAATTATCCACGGCTTGCTTTAGATGGTTTTAACAGGTTCAGCTCGAGCAGGTGGAAAGGAGTGAGGGAGATGCCAGCTCACAGGGCAGGGAGCTCACCTGGCCATGGCAGAGTCCTTTGGGTCCTTCCCATCAAGGTCACGACGTCCCTCTGCAGGGATCCTCTTCCCAGCCTTACCCTCAGGGGATTTCTGGCCAGGCCTCACTCTCCTGGCAGTTTTTGGGGCTGAGAATCTGCTGACACGTAGATTGAGGCTTTTCTGCTGGTGTAAAAACCTGCCCCTCGTGTTCCAGTAAATGTGGGGTGTCCCTCAACCAGGAGGCAACTCAGTGGGCAAAAAAAAAATCATAACTGGAGCTTGCCTCCATAGGAGGGACTTTTCCCAGGGTGCCTGAGCTGGAAAGCTGTGAATTCATTGTTTGTGAATCTATAATTCTTCACTCCCTGAAAAATGAGGATTGTGGAAAGGCATTGGGTTTTCTAGCTGGTTTCACTGTAGCCCTTGATTCAGGGTTTCAATGCATCACTCAAGTCCTCTCCAACCATGGCTTTGTCCTACAGATTTGGCCAGAAAGAAGCAGTGATTCACATTTTTATGGCAGTCTTAAAACTTTTTGGTCTAACAAGCAAATATCGCCTGGTGTGTCCAGCAAAGTTGTTCTGTCTTTATGTTTATGTCGATGAAATTATGTCTGAAACAAGGTTTGAGCGCGGTGGAGTTGCAGTTAAAGATTAAATCTGATTGTGTTTTGCATGGAAATCCTGTAAAACTGCTACTTTCTGTTTTAAAAAATTCCATTTTCCTCTAACAGATTACATTGTTTCTTTGAAGGGCGAATTTAAGCATCAGTGTTTATAATAATACGTACATCATGAATCTCCAGCCTTTAATCTCTCCAGTCCTACTTAACCCAGCGAAGCTTCAAAGGGTGCGGGTGCCTTCTGTTTTTTTTTTATTGGGAGAGGAGGTAAGACAGAAATGAAAGATCTGGAATCAAAATTGTATCTGTAGCATTTCCTTTTAATCTGCATAACATCTTTAATGCTCGACATGTTGGGAAGCTACCTGGATATTTGCCTGATGAACAGTTCTGGGGACAAACTGGAAAGAGTAAACATATTAATTAGAGACTGCACAGCTCCTTCTTGCTGGTGTAATCATTAAATTGATTTTTCCAGTCTGACATGTAATTGTTCCAGCGATGGAATCCTGCTTTCCACTCTCGTTCTGCTTCATCAATATTTCCTGTAAAACATGAAATGGGTTACATTAATCTAAATTTGAATCTCTTTGTATGCTAATTGAAAAATAATTTTGATTATCAATGTCATCTGCTCCAAATACATTATGGGATGGTCTTTTGCCTCTTTTCTTAAACCTGGAATGACTGAAAATTCAGTGATTAGCATTTTTTTTGTTTTCATCAGGAAGGAAGGAGTGCAAAGATATCATTCTGCCAGGGTAATAAATATACTTTGGACATTTTTGGTTATATATATATTTTTTTTTTTATATATGTTTTGGAGGATTCTTCTGTCCATCAAAACCATCATTTTAAAGCCACTTCTTTTTTTTTAACTCTCAAAATATTCTGCAGGGTTCAATATACCCTGCAGTGAAACCTCCATACCCTGAAGACTAAATAATGCAAAATGGGAGAGATGCTTGTAAAGATACGGTGAAACCACAGCTTTGTTCAAGGCAAGAGCAGGATTGCCTTTGCTTCAATGGATTTCAGTGGATGTCCAGGATCTCAACCTCCCATGGAATAAATCCCCAAGTTTAAAGCATAAAGGGCACAGGTTTGGAGCAGGATACTGTCGAATGTGCACTACGTCAACACGAAACTGTCTTCTCTTTTCTTTTTCATCCCCACCTTTAAAGCCTTTTCCAAGTAACCCTGTGTCCCAAGGAAATATTTATTGCCAGATTTGTAATAAACATGGGAGCAGAGGGTGAGGATGAGAAGAGACATATAAAACCAGCATTTCACAGGGTTCCCAGAGTATTTTATGGACAGGGATCCCCTCCTGCAGCCCCAAAAGGAGGTTAACACCATGCAGAAAGGCAGTGGCCTTGCAGGAACATCCCCTACACCACCCAAAAGCTGGATAACACCTGCAGGCCGTACCAGTCACTGAGGCTCATAATTTCCTATCAGCTGTAGACTTTAGGATAAAGTTCAGACACCACTGATGATCTGTGATCTTTATTCATTCTGGACCTAACTCTCGTGGTGTCCCACCCTGGCACAGCTCACTTCCAGAAAAACCCGGTGATGGTGTTCCTGAGGTCACAGTTCCGTGCTTTCTTTATGCTCCTTTGGCTTTATGTTCTCCTGCTGCAGCAGAGCCTCGGCCCTTTCCCTCCATAAATACACCCCTTCCCCCTTTTTTATGAGCTGCCAGCGCTGCGAGTGTAACTGGTGATGTGAGAATGAAATACTTCTGTGTTTTACACATCGCTAGAGAAAATATTCGGGAGAGAGAGAGTTCACTGATTCCGAGATTTAGCTTGGAGAAGCATCCAGTAATTTGGTCGCTTATCTGCAGTTTAGCTCGACGTTTCCAAACCTTTTTGGTCTGGAAATCCAGATGGCAATTTAATGAGACTTCGAAATGAGATTTACTTCTTGGTTCCAGTGAGACCAGAAATAAAACCCAGACACTTTTTCTGTGGGAAGTCCTGTATTTTTACATGCAGTCAAAAAGGGAAAGTGTGAGGAACAAATACGGGGAAAAATGTCAATAAATTAACCACATCCTTCTCCCTCAGCTCAAAGTTGTAAACAAGCTCGGTTACAACAGAGATCAAAGGAAACTTCAGATATTTTGAAATTTTTTTTCTGCAGGCCACGACCGCCGTTAATTCGGACATGATTTGGAAGTGCTGGTAACAATAAAACCCCTTTTTCATTGTTAAGCTATGCAGAGAGAACTCAGAACTAAGGGGACAAAACATGCACAACATTCTGCCTTCCTGACTCTAAGAACTCTCCTTGGCACTTATTTAATTTAAAGATGTAGTCAGGGTCTCAGGCAAAGCCAAATTTTCCACATTAAGTCGAATGGATCGGTAATTCAGTGTATGAAGCAGCAGCAGTATTACTTGGACAAAACTGCCTGGAATGTGTTTCTTGGTTTATTCTTGATTTTGGGTATCCAGTTTTATTTATTCAGGCAGAACCTCCACTAATGAATTAAAAAGGAAACTCAAAACCTTCCCTTCTTTAATTATTCTGGTGTAGAGGTGTTTGAAGTCTGCCCAAAGACTTTAGACACTGGAATCTCTCTGCTATAGACACATCTTGAATTAAAAGTCACTCTTCTGGAGTATAAATTACGGGGCTTTTCAGTGCTTCTTAAAGATTATGGTGAAGAAGTGAGCCAGCTAGAGAAAGAAGACATCAAAAAATTCAGAGGAGCCACCACTATGAATCTAAAAGACAAAAGGGGGATGGAAAACGCTGAAATAAGAACTTGAATTCCCATTTGTTTGCTTTTTTTCCCCCAGTGATAAGATCCAAATTGAAGTCACAAGTCAATGCATCCCATTATCGCCAACATCATCAATCTCTGGGAAGCAACCACCCATGACTTAGATGAGCTGACAGCTGGGAGGCAGAAAAGAAAAAGATTAGAGAGTCCAAGCTGACCGATAATTACAGCTCAGAGCCCTGGGTGCCTGCAGAGCCACGGAGCCAGCCAGCAGCACAAACGGGGAATTTTCTATCAGCCATTGGGGCCATCCCAAACTTTACCTTAATTCCCATTAGCCCCATGCAAAGTCCAGTGAATTTGACAAGGAGCAAAGGGGAGATTCTGTAGGCAAGGAATCAGTGCTCTGAAAGGTTTAACAGAGCAAAAAACAAAATAAAACAAAGGGGGTTTTGATTCTTCAGCAATGCCAGTGAAATCAGCTGGAATTTCCTGTCATTCCATCTATCCCTTACTTCAATGGTGTTGCAGCAGAGTTAAATTTATCACCATCCCATCCTTTGAACTGCTGGATGTGCCAATAAAGTGCTAATCTTAATGTTAACGCACAAAAATACATTTAGGATCGGGATAAAGGCCACGTAGCTGTTAATTAACAAGGGATGACAAGTTAGAATTAATTTTTCTGTCCTCAACAGCTGATGATTGCAGGTACCTGCAAGTTTCTGGGTTCATTAGCATGATAAATGCCACAGGTTTTTGCTGTAGATTCTCATGGGGAGACTTTCTTCACAAATGTCCAGAAAGGAGGAAACAAATAATATCTATATTCAATATTCTTGAATCACACTCTGTGGATATCAAAGCTTTATTAACCACAGCAGTATATTCATTTTCACATGTGCTTTTAAGGACTTCAGATTCCTTTCTTTCATGTTTTCAGTTCTTCCAGAAGCCAGCAGAGCTCTCAGGGAGATGAATTATTCTAAGGGCTGTTATCTTTCCACCCCAGATGGACCCTGGCTCACGGGTTCTTCCCACTTTGATAAGTTGGGTTCATTTGCATCTCAGGGTTCATTCTCCAGTGATCACCTCAGTCCATGATGGAATTACCCCAAGTTTGCCCCCCTTGAGAGGCTTTGAGTTGACACATTTGGGGCCCGGTGTCCTTGGAGTGGGAACCTGCAGAGGTTTGTTGTGTGTGAGCAGCAGGAGAGAACAGCAGCTCCCAGGGCACAAGGAACTGCAGAGTCACACACCAGGCAGGGCAGGGCTTGGAAAATAGAAAAGTTAAAACCTAAGGCATCACAACCAACACAGTTATTTTTGTTACTCATTGGTCAAGAGATTGAACGTTTCTCTGCCTCCACATAAAAAAATCTTTTTAGGGTGGTTTTAAAAAGTAATGTATCTATATGACCAGTCTTGATTTCTTTATGGATGATACATGATGCAGTAATATCAAATAAAATAGGAAAATATGTATTAGGCACACTAAAAGAGTAATGGCAGAGTAAATGGAAAGTTTGGCTGCCTGCAGCGTTCTACAATCAAGAGGAAACGGGCACATATAAATAGGAAGGGCTTTAGATGCATTAAAGGTTGTGTTGAGGAGGTAAAGTCTGACATAGATGCTTTTATAATTAACATATGATTGCTCTAAAAGCTACTTAAAAGTCACTTACTGTTTACTGTCCCTCCTGTGTGGTTCTTTTAGCAGCAGCCAGCAGAAACCCTTCTGGTTTCAACATGAACTGGGAAATGCTGACTGCTCCCAGCTTGTCTCGGGCTGGGCAGGGTGGAGGCCGTGCTCAGGGCCCTGAAAATTGGGTTAAAATGTGAGCAGGAATTGTGTCTGTTTGGAATTGAGAGCCCATGTCCACGTCCAACTATCCAGTGTTTGTTATCAAGCTGGACACAAAACTGCAGGTTCTGACTTCATGTCTTCAATTATGGATTTATGTATTGAAACTCGAGGAGAAGATACTGAGAATTCCAAAATCATACACAAGAGTCTAGAGAGATCAAAGCTATATTTTACACAGGGCTGTTACTCTTGTGTTACTGGGAGAGCCTTATTTGTTTCTTATTATTTTCCTACCCCACAACCATAAGAATTTTTTAAAAAAAATCTGATAGGATTGCTTGAGGAAAATGTGAATTATCTAATAATAAAGATATGTATTTCTCATATATTTAACTGCCTCAAGGAACTTGTCTTACCCAGCCTGTGATGGGAACAGGCTGGTTCAGATCCAGGACACATTCAGAGCTGGCCTTTAAAGTCTTTAAAATCCCTCAGCGGGTGGCAAGGCTTGGGCTAGGAGCGGGTCAGGAATTGAGCAAGGGGTTACCAAGCACATCCATGGCAAATCCTCATCACTTGAGGCTGAAAATTCATAATTTCTGCAAAATAAGTTGTTTTGATTATCCTCTTTGGGTTCTACCTGATAGAATTCCACTTTGCCTATCTGAACCCTCCTTGAACTCGTAATAATGAGAACATAAAAATTCCTTACTTGTTCCCTGTCATCTTATATCACCTCATGTTAAGGCAACCTTCTTTTTCTAAGAATATTTCAATGGAAGGAGCAATAGAAACGAGAGGCCCTTGGAACATGAAGAAATCTCTGTATTAATGGTGTGCACTGTCCTTTGGGCATAAAAGGAGAGAGGAAATGCAAAACAATATTTCAGCGAAGAGAATTATTGCAATGTAAGCTATTATATCACACCTGTATGTGGGATTTTAAAGGGTTTTCTGTCAGAATTGTGTCATATTGTATGGGGAACATAATGGAAATACTCTGGTTTCATATTTGCAATGTTTCGGGGACTGGCAGATGATACATGACAAGGCAGTGCCACTTGTTGACAACATTCTCGCCTCGGTGCTATATTAGGATCCAGACATGATGATTCTTCTCCTTTTGCTAAGAATACGCTCGTGAATTTCTTTTAATTAAATTATGCAAATTTATGTTGTGAATTACTAAATGTGGCACAGCGATGCATTTGTGTCTGCTGGCAGATCCTGAGCAGTTGCTTCATCATCCCTCACCCCACAGGACCAGGCAGAGCAGCTCTGCTCTCCTCCAAGACGTGTCGAGCTCTGGCGATCCGCTCCCTCCTGCTCCACACGGACTTAGTTAAGCTCAGCCCATTTGTAGGATCCACATTTTTTCCCCCAGGGTTTCCCAGCCAGGTTAAAAGGAATATGTAAAAGAGTTCGGTTCTCCTGGCTCAGCACAAACTTGTCAGAATCTTCGAAACCTCCCCGAAATCCATCCGTAATTGGGAACGCTGTGATTTTAAAATCACAGAGTAGGCTTCATAAATTATTCATTTTACCTACTGATTTCGCGTCTCTTGATTTAATTGAAAAACATCTGTTGAATTGAGAGGGGATAAAAGTTGAGCCATAATACAGTCACAGACTCAGATGAGGAAGGAATAAATTATTTCAGAAGGAATCATCTGTGCACCATGACAGTTTACATATTTTTAAGGCTTACATGGTTTTTAAGACGAGCATTCAAACTGAGTCTTAGAGAAAGATTTTAAATTACTAATTAACATCTTAAAAGTGTATCTCGTTTTCGAAACGAGACTTTCCCCCAGCCGAGCTGCAGAATGCGATTCCAGAGCTGCAAATTTCACTTTATAAAATCAATTCCTTTTGAAATCCAAAGCACAGAGGCTTCATCTGTTGCTGGGCCTCGGGAAAACAGTGCCGTTCGAAAAATTTGAGTCTTCCGTGTTCTGCTGACCTGAAAGTTCCAAACAATTATACTTTTCTTGGCAGCAAAATCTCATAAATCCATCGCATACATGGCCAGGCACAAATCGGGTTGGTTTTCTATAGGCAAATCCTGCAGCCTCTGGGTTGTCAGCGGTGACACTCCAGAAATAAAACACAGGGCTCTCACGTGAGCTGGAAACCACAATCCCCTCTTGGCAGTGGCAGTGCTCTCCATATCCTCGGGAGATTACTTGCATAAAATAGAATCCCATAAATAATAGATAATATAATCCAAACGTAACATCCCATAAGGTCCCACATCTAAAGCCTCCAGAATTCTCAGTGCAGGCCCTCCTTTTTTCTTGATTTTCCTGCTCTCTCCAGCACCCAGGAACCCAGAGCCTGGTGGCACCAAGACACTTGCAGGGGGTACCAAAGAACAGAGGTTTCAGCACTCAATATCTCACATTGTGGCTTCATCTGCTTTTTGGGACAGAAAAACTCCATATCACAAAGTCCTGGCCCTTAGCGTGTCCCCAGGTTTTGTCCTGGTACAAAACAGGGTGGTGTCCCCAAGGCCAGAAGCAAAGGGCACGTTCTGGGGTCCACCCTCACCACCCCATGGACAGTTTTATCCAACACCAACTCAGTTTTATCCAACATCAACTCAGCTTTATCCAGCTGAACACCTCCGTTACAAACAGGAACATAAAGATCTGAACTCAAGGGTCCGATTAACATCCAGCAAAAGATCCTTGCACAAAAGTTTTATATTAAAGCAGCTAGAAAAGAACTGTTACCTGTCATTTCCACGACTTTGGGGAAAAAGTATTTCCAGAAGCGACACTGCTGAGCTTGTAACTTTGTCCGTACCTCGGAAGGGTTGGTGCTCAGCGTCAAATATTTTTGGTCAGTACTAGTGAAGATTGGCCACTTTATTCCATTAGTCAGGGTCCCATTTGGAGCTCTAAAGGAGAAAAGGACCACTTCATTTAGAATGAGAAATCACCTCAGCACACAATAAAGCATGATTTGGGTTTATTTAACAGTTGTGCAGCTTAAGTGCGTTAGTTTGGAATGACTGATGCATCCTTTTGTAAGTAACAGGGGAAAGAAGGCAGATAAATTTAATTTACCCTCATTTGAAGAAAAAAAATTCCCCTTTTGAGGTGTTCTGGGTTCATCAAAGGGAAAAACTTAATAAATAATCATATTCAAACAACTTTTTGAACCTGGAGATTGTCACAGAAGCTGTGAATTATTAGGGATGACTCAAGAACAAACCAACCTGCCTGTCTGAGAGGTTTGTGTTTCAGTTTGAACGCTTTTGATCCCTTCAGATGGACAAATGCACTGGGATAAAGGGCTGGGATAAACATGCAAGTAAAGGTAGAAATAATGTCTAAACTTGGGTAAGATCTGTACTGGGAGAGAGAACAATTATTCCTCATTAAGAAGGAGCTGTCATCCTCGAGGCGCGTTGAGTCCTGTTAGCGGAGGGAACAACCTGAAATCTTGTGGAAACTGGGAAGAGGTGCAGAGTGCTTGACCCTTTATAAACCCAGCTCTGCATGTGAAAGGAGCACAGCTGTTGGTATTACGGGAGTTGTGATAAATATTTATAATACAACGGAATTCGCAAGGCTCTAAGGACAGGCATCCAGCTTTTCACCTCCAGAAATGACAGCGTCTGTATGAGGGGGAAAAAAACTGTTTAAAGGTGTGGAAGAACAACAAAATGGGCAGCGTTACATCAGGGAACAAACAAAACAGAATATGATTTTCAGGAAAAGAAGTAGATTTGTATTTCAAACAGTCACGGATCACCATTAACTCAGAAGAGGTTAAGAACAGGAATGAAATATTTTATTTCAGTGCAAGCGCAGGAGCCATTTTCTTTCCTAGAAGCTGATGTCAAAGAATCTAGGATTTAAGGCAGAGCAACAGTAATTGATGATTCTTGGTGGGATAAATGAACTCAGAGCTGAGTCAATTTGGTTCTCTCTACTTTTCACTAGGGCACTTCCCAGAAGGCAGAAGGCAAAGAGGAGCCCAGGGAGTGGAGCCCATTTGGGTTCTGCTTCCCAAGAGAGGGAGCAAGGCATGAGGGGCAGGTGGGAGCAGTCAGAGCACGAGGTGCTGGAGCAATATTGATATCTCTCAGTTCATTCCGAATTAATCAAGTTTTCAGCCCATGTTTCTGCATTCTGGGGTCTTTGGCATTGGCCGCTTCAAGAACCAGTGTCGGAATAAGAACTCCAGGCTGTCATTTCCTGAACTGCTCCCTTCTTCACGGATTTTTCTTGGCTAATTCGGCTCTGATTAACCTATGGCACCTTTTTAAAGTGCACATTTATTTGTGGCTCCTGAGAATGATGACTTAAGCAGAGCTGACTTGCACTTCAGTTCAAGATCAGGACGCTAATGGTGCTGTCAGTATTCATTTAACAGCTTTTATGCTATGAAATAAATCATGACATCCCACATTATAATTTACAGGTGTGTGGGGGGATTACACAATGCCTCGATGGCTACAGATGTATTTTACTAAAAAATGATTGAAAGAACTGTCAGGTGAACGCAGCACTTTGAAGCCCATGAACCTGCTGATTTTGACAATGCCTCTGCATTTCTAGGAAGTTTACTGTTCAAAGAAATGCCCAGCAATTCCCTTCTTAGCTTCATTATTGAAAATTTCCCAAGTTAAAAAGAAACTCCCGGTCGGAGCAAAAGGGAGATCACAGGAGTATAATTTGGAACAAATTATGATTATAACCTCGTTGTTCCCTCACAATTACTGTTCATTCCTTCTTGCTAATAACTTCACGATGAGAATTGCAGTGCCCAGAATAGGCTGTAAAATTCCCCGTTCTTTGCACCAAATTCAGAGTTGAATAATATTCATACAGAGCAGTGAAAGCATGGTGGGAATACCCTCAGTGAGCAGACAGGAATCCAATACCCTGCACAAACTTGTCGCTGCCCATTTCGGTTTGGATGGACAATCTTCACTGATCGATTACAGAAACTTGTTTGCATTGGAAAAAAAAAGTTCAGTTTGCATGGAAACCTCCATTCTATCATCTTTTACCAATTCCTTAAACCTCTGCTCTTTCATGTTTTGGTGCTGCTTCGTCACCTCTGCTTCAGTAATTCCAGTTTTGCCACTTCCACGCCGTCACTGGGGCATGATGGTGTCTTGAAAGGGTTTGGGCTGTGCATCTTCAGGACTGGTCTCTATTTTGTGGTTTTGTCTTGCCAAATCACCTTTCTTGGACAAGCTTTATTCAGGGAAGACCTTAATTTTGTTTGGAGAAGATCATCAAATGGTATGGCTTGGAAGGGACCTTGGAAGACCCAACTCCCTGCAATGAGCAGGGACATCTTCAGCTGGACCAGGAACATGAGCTCCCCTGAATATCTTAGAAGGAATCTGGTTCCTTTTCCACCCCTTTTACTGCTTGCAGGAGCAAGCCTTAAGGCAATGAAGAAATACAATTCTTTGAATCGCTCCCAGAAAAGAAATGCAAGTGAGAAAAACAAAACAAAACAAAACAAAACAAAGCAAAACAAAACAAAACAAAGCAAAACAAAACAAAACAAACTCTAACCACCTGTGTTTAAACTGAGGTATAAATAGAATTTGCCTCCTTCCTTCAGCTATGTTTTTTCTTTGCGTATGCCCTGAAATTACGGGCTGGATTCTCTCTACTCTGGTAGTGGCACAGCAGCTCATTTATAGTGAATGATTTTGATAATATTTTGATAAAGATAGGTCTTTAAGTGGAAGTTTCTTGGTTGTACTTGTTGCTAAGATCAGCTTCTTCCCCCTTTGGGTTTTTTTCCATCCACAGTTGCCAATAACTTTTAGTTTTCCACATTAATTTATAGCAAGTGTATTAGATTTGATACAGGCGTGAAGAGAGTTTTGGAAGAGCTTATTCACCAATCATTTCTCTGTATTTAATATTCATCTTCAGCAACTTTAGAAAGAGAAAGTTAATTTCATTCAAATGGAAAATGCAACATGAACAGAGTTCTGTTAATCATAATAAACATACATACATTACCATTCTCATTAACATGATCAATACAGCCTGAGATACAACACCAGCTCACTGCATTTCTATTAATATTCACACAGCATTACCTTTACAAATGATTTATCATACAGATACACGAAAAAATGTAATTCATCATCTGACTGGTTTTGGTAAACATTCAGGATATAAAGTACCTGGCAAAGACTCCCTTTATTTTTGGGAGTGAGCTCTGAACAGCAGAGTGAAAACTCACAGAGTGAATTCCATCATTTACCACAGAGGTTATTCTTTTGCACTGTTAAGTTGTATTTTGAACGAGGTCAGAATGGAAAATACTCTCTGCTAACTCTCCTGAAAATATTTTTAGGCTGCTTTAGGATTTACCTTTGTAAAACCACTGTCCCACACTCCAGCTTAGACTGTTCCAAGCTTTCTCCGTGCTCCTATTTAGCTGCTCTGTTTGTGACTTTTGTTGTGTGTTTCTCCGGAGGACAAGAAAAACAATCCCACATCTCAGTGCCCACTAAGATGAAGGAAAATTAACGATAATTCTGCTGCATCCTGTGCTTCCCCTGTGCAGGAAGAACTGAAATCCAGTGGAGACCTGTCCCTCCCAGTGTGACTGCATTGGCTTCCCCCTGGTTGGAACTGCTGGTGCTCGTTTCCAATTTGGCCCCATTTCTTTTAAAAGCTGGTTTAAAGGCAGGAGAGAGGGAACGTGAATCCCTTTTATTGGCTTTTGTGATTCCTGGTAGCTGTTGGGCAGCACTGGCAATCAGCTGGCTTCCATGGGATGGTGTTTTATGGATTGTTACCGTGGGCACAAGATAACCGGGAGGGGCAATAAAAATAACCCCAACTCTTGCAGATTTCCTGCAGCTGCGGCACAAAACCTCTGAGAATTATGGAAACAGTCAGCTCAGCATCAAATAAGAAGCACAGTGTAAAAGTTTCACCCCAAGGCCAGCTCTGGGAGTAAGGGGTGGTTCTGCACTTGTCTGACGGTTGGATGATTTTAAGGTCTGTACCACACAGATGATCTTTTTCTTTCTCTTCCCACTTCTGGAAGAAAACATTTTGTTGTTTTCCCTCTTTCCCACTTGGCCAGGATGACACTCCTAATTAGCAGGAATGCTGATGAGGAGCACCAGGCCCTCCCGTGCTGCCTCAGTCCCCCGCCCCGGAGGGATGGGAACTGTTTGTGGCATTAGTCAGGCCAGCACAGGCAGATGTCTCACATGATTTCTAAAGGCCAGGACGTGTGATATTTATACCTATGCTCATTTTCCCATCACAGCACACTGGCTGCCAGGTTAATCTCAATTTGGGGAGGTGGTGTGGTCCCCGGTGGGGTGATGGGGTAGCGACAGCAGAAGGTTGTGTAAGGCTCTGCTTGGATGGCGCCACTGGGAGCTTAACAGACACTTCCCAGCCCAGTGCCATTAAAAAGAAAAGCAGATTTTACTGTTAACTCCTGGTTGAGTCTCTCAAACCCTCGAGCACTTTGGCTCAATCCCAGTTTTTCATACCAGGCCGTTCGTTTCCGATGACTCACTGCAAAGCAGACACCAGAGAGGTCCAGGAGGTTGAAAACCCAAAGTCCTTAACCTGAGGAGCAGTCCCAGCTCTTGGAACAAAGGAAATGAACCTGCTCTGGAAAGTTGCCTTAGAAAAGTTAGAAAGGGAAAGGCTGAAGAAATGCCTGTAAAGTTGGTAAAAAAAAAAAAAGGTAACTGTAAAGCATCCCCTGAATCTCTAATTACTGAACAAAATTTTCATTCTGAGACTGAGGCCCCTACAAATCAGAAATTCTCTGTGTGAATGTGCAGATTGAATCTGATGCAATATCACCACCAATTGGGTCGGTATTTCTGTGATGCAGTATAATGAACTTATCCTTAGATTTATTTTTTTTTTAAACTCAGGCAGTTATCCAGGATTTTTGCCCAAGTCAGCTGCTCTTCTACCACCTACTGAAGTGACTGGATGGGTAAAATCCTTCCATGATGCCAAAATATTTTACACTGAATTATACACTCTGAGGCTGTTTGCTATGGGAAACTCCTAAAGCAAAGATGAGAGGGGCACTTTTCTGTCCATTACTCAAAGTTTATGAGTTGGCCTATCTGGAATAACAAGCAAAGGGAAGTGACATTCTTTATCCTCCTAGACTAGTGGGACAGACAGCAGCTATCAAATCTATAGCTGAAAAAATAATAATAATTTAAAAATTAATAAAATAAAAGTTATTGTTAATAATAATAATAATATTAATAATAATAAAATAGCAGCCAAGCTTTTAAAACTATTATACTGAAAGAGAAAAGCTCAGGCAGGGGGATTGTCAGCATGTGGAATTCTGGGTGATTGGAAAGCATCCATGATTTTCAGTTTCATAAACTTCCTTGGAGTTTTGCTCTCCCCAAAGGATCCGTACCTGTGGCACTGTGAAGAACTGGGGAACTTGGGGGGAAAAAAAGATCATATTTAAAACCATTTTATTTACTGGAATTTAATTATTGTGAGAAAGTAATGACGGGTTTCTGAAAATATAATTAATTAAACATTTCTCATATAACTGATTTAAATTCTCATATCATTGAAACCAAAAATTTCTCACATAATTCTCCTTAATAAGGTGCAAAAAAATCTTGATTTTGTGGCATTTGAGCCTTCCTGAGATCCCCACGGCAAGGAATGAAAGGGCTCCTCTGAGGAGCACTACGAGTCTGAGGGATGTGCAGGCTCGAATCCTTCAAACTCCCTTTTTCATCAGCTGGGAAGGTGTGGGAAGTTCATTATGCCCTGCTGCACTCCATTCCCACTCCCAGATCACACACACCACTCCATAATCCAGTCACTACAAAGTGTCCCCGAGCCAGAGCGAGGGGAAACTGCTTTGCAAGTTCTAGCCTGGGTAAATATTATTCCTTCTGCTGATCCCTGAAGAAAGGAGCAGGATCCAGCTGGCAAAGCCCTTAGCTGACAGAAACTGGAGAAGAACCTTTGCAGCTAGGCTTTCTTACACCTTCACAGGCTAAATAAAGCTCAGGATATTCCTTCCAGATTCCAGCCCGGTGACAGCAGCTGCCCGTTTCAATGCCTTAAACTATAAATTATCGTGGTATGTGCTATTATGACCAATATCAGTTTCAGGAAATGAAGCAATAAGCTGTTCCTCCTTTTGTTTGGGTGTTATTTGTGTTATTTTGTGCTGTTTGTTATGGTTTTTGTCCTGCCTTCTGCTCCAAAGAGCCTCATGGGGCACCCATCGAGCTGAAGCAATTCTTGCTCGTGCAGGTCATGAATTCCTGCTATAAATAAAGCAGGCCTCAAGATATTGGTCATAAATAATGAAGTATTTGAGACATTTAAATGCAGGATGTTCTGCCTTAGCTCCTTGCTGTGCATTTAGGAGCTGGGTGCTTCCAACTCCTGGCTCCTGGATGGGGGCCTGCTCTGGTGTCAGGAGAAATGACGAGCTCGGGCCAGAGCTAACGAGCCCTTCAACCCCTGCCTGCATTTCTGACCCCCTGGGCCGTGCTGCACATGGGTGTCCTTCACTCCGAAATGTTCCAGCCAAGTTTGGGGCTGCCTCAGGAGCCCCAAACTCCACACGGAGCACGGATGAGACGGGATTTTATCATCTGAGGTGTGGAACTGTCCCACTGCTCTAAGAGTCACAGCGATGATTTCACACCTTCTCCAGGACTCAGGTTCCAGTGTGAAAATCCACATTTCATGTTTACATCACTTTTGGATAGACATGAGAGGGGCAACGCTGCAGCTTAGTCCTTCTTCATTCTGAAGGAACACTTTTACCTTTTTTTCCCCAACGTTCCTGTAAAGTATTTTGTAAGATCCTTCTGCCCTTTTGTGTGGCATCAATTTCAGCTTTCAAGGGCCACTTTTCAAAGCCGTTATTTCTTAACACTCTTGGCTGCGGCAAGAAATCAAATGGAACTACAGTTTTTAGTCTTAACTTGAAGAGGTTTGAAGAGGGGCATTTGGAAATGGAAGAAGGTCCTGAACCCCACTGAGACCTCGAAGGAGGAAGTACCTCCCATAACAGGTAAGTAAAAGAATAAGTAGAGAGGAAGGCACCTGGCACTTGCCCTTTTAGTCATCCTCTGAGGCTGTTTTATCTCCTCTGCAACCTCTCTTCCTCTTCATGACCCGGAAAAACACAAACTTACACAATATCTTAACCAGAATTACTCCCTGGAACAAACCAGGGCTTCATCAGGAGCAAAAAAAAGAGGGCGTGAAGGGAGAGAAAAACGTCTTTATAGGCACAAAACCATTAATACTGGGTTTTAAATTCCCAGTGTCTTTGGCAAAATTTGTCAGCCCAGCTGGTTCTGGGAAAGAGTAAACACTGTGCTCATGGATATTATTGCTGGTTCCGTTCCTTCCTTTCCCTCCCATTTATAAAGTCCATCCCAGGCACTCAGAAATTGTGGGATAAATGCGTTCAACGCTTTCCTTATCTCCAGAGACTAAATTTGCAATTGAGACTGTGTAGTTGATACTACACCAGGATATGATATTTGAGATTTGTTTTCAATGGAAATTGCCCTAATCACGGTTTATTTTCAGGACGGATGCTCCACAGAGCCCTGCACCAACCAAAATCCTCTGGATCTGTCGTGTCCTGATGGATTTCATCACAGCGACATTTTTCTTTATATTTTCTACTACTGTTTTATTTCTGTGAGTGGGAGGAAGTGCATGAGTCACAAACTTTCACGACCATGTAATCTAGGCCAAATTGAGCAGTCCTAAAAATGAAACTATTGGGTAGCTTTGGGGAGGGAGGGGGGGGAAATTTGTGTTACTGCTTCATCAGAAACAGAACCACTGCAGCTTCATGCTGGGAAATGTAAACAAGAAGACAGAGTGCTCTCGACACCCCAAAAAACTATTTTAAAATATTTAAAATATTAATATTAATAATAATGGTGATAATCTAATATTTTCTTATGGCATACATTCATTGCAAGTTTGACATTTACAAGTGGAAGTTCCATGTAGCTTCCTTGGATAAACAAATTCAGATTATGTCCCATTCTTGTAACATCTTCTGAGTCTGTTTTGAACTGCAGCAAGAGGAAGATCTCCAAGTACCAACAGGCGGACTGGGAGCTGTGGAAGGGGTGCTCTTAAGAAGAATCAATATGAAAAGAGAGGAGGAACCTCTTTAAAGTTCTCCTCTTTCGAAATTGAGGGGCGTTTTGCAGAAATCATTGTTTGCAGACTACTTTACAACCAGGGAAAAAACAACTGTTAAAGCTCTGAGCATTTCCAGTTGTACAGAAAATTCACTCGGAGGTTGCACCATGAATAAGATGCACGAGAGGCAGATATTTAAAACTTCATTAAAACAAAAGACTTTGTTAGAATTAAGAAATCACAGTATTTGAACAGCTGTTCCTGTAGGAAAAGGATCTCTCGGGTGTAAATTTGAGGGAACCCTCTTTAGGGTTTCTAACTCACAAAATTCAGAAGTTCTCCTATGTTCCTGCAAGGAAAGGTGGAGGACACAGAAGGTCGCCAAAGGTGCCTGGGAAAGCAGAGAACGGCTTTTACTTTTATAGTCTTACAGAATTGTGTGACATCACCAACCGCGAGCACAAAACGCCCAATTTCTACCAACACGGCTTCAGATTTTTGGGGACAGACTCTCCCAAACCCCAGCGCTGAATTTCTAACTGCATTTCCCCCCCACTGCCTTCTCTCGCTGCTGATTGAAAACAGAATTAAACACCGTATTGAGCTCCCTTCAAAAACGTGGTGTTGGGTAACCTGTGCTGCTCCTCATTTCCTCTCCTGTCCCCTTTGCCACTTCCCTGGAACAGCCAATCTCTGGCGTTGGGGAGTAAATTAAAATGTGCACTGAAAAGTTTCCATTCCCTCCCGTGAAACTTCTCAGCATCACTTCAGATTAGTGTTCCACAACCACCTGGAAAAATGGGGTCTGCAGACCTTTGGAACTTCCATTTCTGCCTTCTGATGATGGAACGAGGGCGAAGCTGCAGAAAAGCAGCACAGAAGAAGAGTGGCCCTTAAAAAGGGGCTTAACTGTGGGTGAACGTTAATTAGAATTTCACGGTGCCTTTTGGAACCGTGTGCTCACATGCCTGTAAAACACATTCCGTCTGAAATGTCTGGCTTTGTGTGTGAACCTGCCTCAGACACAATTTATAATAAGTTCATGTGTGCCCTTCCTTTATTTCTCTCTTCACAGATGTGTTCTCCCCCTCAAAATGTTTGCAAGTCTTTCAGACATTTTCTGCTTTCCTATTTCAATCTCTTTTTGCTCTTTCTCTCTTCTTTGTGCATTTCTTGGTCACCTGATGTCTTGCAGCAGTTACATTTCCCTCTCTTGCTTTTCCATTTCCCTTACTTCCCATCAAACACTGAATTATTTCCACCCAGGCTTCTTACTCCCACTCCCAAACGGGAGGTGGCAATTACACCGTGGTTTTATTTTGCTCTTGAAGCATTTGTTTCTCTTCGTGCCTGTCCTTTCCCCGGAATGTGTCTGTGCAGACTCTTTGCCAGGCCCTTGGGACAGCAGGGAACGCTGTCCAGTACAGGCCGTTCGACCCATCTCAGTTATTTTGGCCTTATCCAAAATTTGGATCCATAGAATCACTGAATCAATTAGGTTGGAAACGACCTCCAGGATCTTCAAGTCCAACTGCTGACCCAGCACTGCCAAGGCCACCACTGTCCCACGTCCCCAGGTGCCACATCCACGTGGATTTTAAAGCCCTCAAGGGATGGGGACTCCACCATTGTCCTGGGCAGGTTTTACCAGGGCAGGACAACCCTTTCCATGAGGAATTTTTCCTAATATCCAACCTAAACCTCCCTCAGTGCAATTTGAGGCCATTTCCACTTGTCCCATCCCTTGCTCCCTGGGAGCAGAGCCCGACCCCCCCCGGCTGCCCCCTCCTGTCAGGGACTTGTGCAGAGCCACAAGGTCCCCCCTGAGCCTCCTTTTCTCCAGGCTGAGCCCCTTCCCCAGCTCCCTCAGCCGTTCCTGGGGCTCCAGCCCCTTCCCCAGCTCCATTCCTTTCTCCACACCCTCTCCAGCCCCTCAGATCTCCCTCTCCTCCAGGGCTCAGGAGTTCACCTCGCTCAGCCCCAGCCCTGTGAATCACCACCGATGGTTTTGATCCCGCAGCCTCTGACAACTGAATTTGAGCTCACCCTGCTCCATAAAGCATTCCCAGTGCTCTCTCCCGGGCAAACCTCTGCATTTTAGCTCCAGGTTTGGGTTTTATTCTCGCTCAATGACTCCTACAATATTTGGACATTTTCTTAATAGATGTTCTCATCTCCTGTTTGAAAACAATGGTTTGACTCATCTGCTGGAGGGAGGAAAATCCGTGCGGACGGGATTGCGTTCGCTGCGCGTACGGAACGGAACGAGGCAGCTTCTTGTAACTTGCAGTATTTGTAACAAAATTAAACCAATCTCAACAATTCATATCCCAGACTTATTTTCAAAAGCCATCTGAATCAAATACTCCCGTTTTCAATTTTGAAATTCAGTGACAGCTTGTCAGCTCACAAGCCAGCGAGAGAGAGAGAGATGCCTGCCAAGGTGAGTCTCTGGTTACTGATATTTTCCATGATCCATTATTTCCTGATAGTTTCCTGAAAAGGTGTTTCCATTACTGCTTCTGAACATAACAATGGATGTAAACCCTGGTGAAGATGATGAGTCACTTTTGAGAAATCAAAACTGAAGGTGGAAAAAGAGAAGTAAGTTTTCTTAAAAATTGAACTTTTATTTTTCCCTTTTTGTTCAAGACTATAAATTCTGAATTTTTTTTTCATGGCTCAGAAATTACTCAGAGGAAAGGCAGTGAATGTGAGAATAAATGTGTCCTTCTGGGTCAAAATGAAAGCTTTGATTTTCTTTAATATGGGGAAGAAAGACTTTCCACACACATTTTTGTAATTTTGGGAACCTCTCTCATGCTTTGTTCATATTCCTTTTTGGTTTTAAATCCAGAAATATTTTCTTCTGGATTCCTGACCTGATCAGGAAAAATCACTTTTTAAGATGAAAAATTAATTTTTCCAGATGAGTGTGAGATCTCAGGAGCAGCAGCCTCAGGGAAAGGCTCCTCTTGGTCCCCCTGAGCTCTGGCTCTGGGATGTTTGAAGACCCTGTGAGGATCAGAGCGGCTGCAACCCAAAAACTTTCCTCTCTCCCTGTGAACACAAGCGAATGTCTGGCAGAAATACAGCCCACAGTAAATTTCTTCCCTTGAAATGGCTCAGCGGGACATAAAACTTCCAACTTCCTGAAGTAGAAGGAAATTAAAAGTGCTGGGAGTCCTTTATTTTTATTTTTCCCCGCTCTATTCAGTCCTTCCCACACCCTGAGTGTACAGGTCCCCAGTTCAAGTGCTGCCTGGGCTCTGTACGAGGCTGTTGGTTTTGTTCTCACTGCTCTGAAACGACTCTCTATAAACAGGTTGTGATAAGTTGGTAACAAAAGCACTGAAATTTATTATGTGTCTACCAGTGGAACATCAGGGGAAGGCAATAATAACCAGACAAAGTGCTCCACAGCTTTAGTGGGACAATCAAAGCCTCACAAATTCCCCTAAAACATAGGAGGAAATATTTCAAAGGCCTCACTTTATAGAAAAAGCTGCAAAGATTTGTTTCGGCAGTTGTAAAACTGGCAGGGAGACAAGTTTTGCCTGTTTCCTTTTACCCGAAACATTTTTCACAGAGCCTTAAAAAATATTATCTTCGTGTGCTCCGTTATATTCTCGCTTGAGTTTTCAGCTCATCTGGTTTGTCTGGCTCTTGTTACTTTGCACCTCTCATGACTGAAGAATTACCAAATCTCATGGATGAAGGAACGGAAAAGGCACCCAGGGATATGGGATCCCATGGAATTTTCAGGATAAATAAAATTTCCCCTCCCCAGAGCTGGCAGAGCACCCTGGGGCTTGGGATCGGTGGGACCTGTTAGTGCCACCTGCCTGCTTTCAAAAGCTTTCTGAAGAATAACAAAAGTGAAAGAAGAAGGAAAAAAGAAGAAGAAAAATGAACTTTAGAAATGTTTTAAAAGAGAAATTCAAGTTCTTTCACTGGGGGTCTAGCTTAAAATCCAGTGTGCTGGAAAGAATTCAGGAGAAGGCCACTGAAAATTAACAGTATTGTTAAAATAAATGTTATTTCCACGCAAACAGAACCGGACTGGGCCTGATCCAGCACTTTTCATGTGACGCCACACTACAGTTTCCTGCTGAATCCAATCTGCCCATCTCTCTTTGTCTAGGAGGATATCTGGTGTTTTATCAATTGATTTTGAGGCCATGAATTGATATTCAACTGCCAATACTCTTAAATGCAAGAAGCAGCTGAGGACATCCCAGGTCAAGGTGAAGGGAGAAATTGAACCTCAAGCTGTAAATCAAGAACTTTGATTCTGGAATCTGTTCTTACAACCCAAATATTTTATTAGGCTTGATTTATTCAGACAGCAGGAGTAATAAGTCTCTTTCTTCCCTCGCTGATATCCCTTGCTGATAAACAGGGATTTCTCAGGGTATGATGAAAATGTTGCTCTTTCAAGGCTCAAACGTATGAAAAATAAAAGTATTTTATAGAATATCTTAATAGCACTAGGAATGGTTGGGATACTGGGGCAAACTTACTCGATACCCAAATTCAGTCATCTAAAGGACTTTTTTGAGCAGGATCTTCACAGACCGTGTAAATATGTGGCAGATCCCTAAAAATGACACGATTCCCTGGGATCCAGAAGAGAGATATCAGAGTCCAATAGCAGCACCAACCCCAAGGCTCACGGGAGAAATCTCTGTTCCTGTCTCCTGCCGAATCCTCTACATCTCCCTTCCCTGTTTATATTCAAAAATAGAAATTCTTTATGCCTGTAATTTTCCAGGAAGAATGGTCAGTAATCGCTGATGGTTATTTTTAGCCGGGATCTGAAACAGGAAGTGCCCAGAGATCTGGAAAATTGCACCCAGTACTGCTGAGGGTGGTGGTGGACTGGGAAACCCTCGGGCTGACTGACAGTGTCCTTTTAGTTACTGAGAAATGCAGAAATCGAGGATTTCACCCTCTTGGGATGCTTTGAAGGAGTCCCTTTTTGTCCCTAACATCTTTTCTTTTGTCCTTACATGACATTAAGGATTTCTCACAGGTTTTCTTGCTTTTTTCCCTCCAATTCTCTCTCCCACCCCACCGTGGGGGGAGAGGGCAGCAGTTTTGTGGGGTTTAGCTGCTGGCTGGGCTTAAAGCATGGCAGAAAGAGAAAATGCTCCTAAATTGCATATTTTTAACTTTTCATACCACCACTTTTATTCCTCACATGAGAGCAAAACCCAGAGATCACTAAGGTCAAAGTCTGGGCTTGAAGGCCCCTCATGAGAAGCAGCTCTGGCAGCTCTCAGTCCCTCCCAGCCAGAAAACACCAGGAAAAACACGATTTATTCCAGTTTTGTTGACTCTACTTCATCTCCTTCCCTCTGCAGGCTGCTCTCCCCTCCCTTGTGCTTTTGTACTTCAGCACATTAGAATATTAGGTCAAACACCCTCACTAAAAAATGTGCTGTACAATATTCCTCATTTTTGCTTGATTTTTCTCTTCATCTACTGGAGACTTCAGTGGTAATTTTCCCCTCAGAGGTTTGCCCTTTGATCATGCCAGAGTTTCTTATAAACATTATGTCAAAACAGGGCTTCCCCAGCTCCTTATAAATGTTTGCTGTGCTCAAATGCGCCAGGAAAAAAAAGGATCACTTATTAATCTTGGAATTATTGGGAATTTTTATTAATTCCCCGCTCCTTGCACGCTCTGAGTAATGGGATACAGAGCTTTAGGTGTCTCTGTGCTGGGTAATGAGTAAAGGGTCACACAGGGGGTTAATCCTGATCTGATCTTTTACTAACACACAAATTGCAGGATTGTCCCATTTTCCCCAATAGTGACGGTTTGGATCCTCGTGGAGGAAGCGGAGGGAGGGATTATTTGCTGTTTGCTGTGGAAACCACTTGAAATTCAATCTGTGGGGTAATCTAATTATAGTGTGAATGATGATCAGAGTAGGTGACAGGACTGTCTTCCACAAACTTAAACCTGAATGTACCTTGTGCTGCCTAATTTTAGGAGCTCCGGTGACAGGAACAGTGTTTTTCAGAGCAGGTTATCGAGATTTATATAAATATATACATAAAAGTTATACACATGAAAATTAAATCTGTACATAATCCAGCGGAAACCAACAGTTCAAAGAAATGTAAATATCGCCCTGCAAAATCAAATATAGACCTGAATTTCTCTTTTTCCACTAAGAAATAGTTCTGTTTATGGCAGGACGTGCTGCCTCTGGTGGAAGATCCCGGCTGCAGGCTCCTGCAGGGCAGGACTGGAAGCTGCAGGATGGAATAAGGAACTTTCACTCACTTTGCTCTCCACCAAGGCCCTAATGACACCAGCCCCAAAGAAATGGTGTCACAGCACACCTTCATGCTGCAGGAAGTGTCCCCGAGCCTTTCCCAGCCTCAGACTTCATCCTGGGAATGGATCAGGTGCATTTTTGGCACTGGTGGATCAGCCTCGCAGCTCCATTCCGGGTGTGCACCCCGCTGAAAGCTTTGCTCTGCACCCCAGCCTTCCCCACCAAACACACACGGAGGGGTGTGCTCAGGCTCTGAGCACAGAGGGAGGCAGGAAGAGCTCGGGGATTAAATTTCAGATTAAATTTGACAATAATTAAACGCGTATTAAAGCATTGTGCAGTGATGAGTACAGCTATTGGTACAGTTATTTTCTGAGTTTTAATATGTTCATCTCTGCTGGTGAAAGAAGCATTACAACCTCCAGGATATAAAGGGGATGGGAGTTGTTGAGGTAATTAATCCTCCTACAAATCAAGGCAATCAATCAATCAATCAATCAATCGCACCTATTGATAAGTAAATCTGTTTAAAAAAGGGAGGCACATAAAAATAAGCTGTGAGTTCACCACGGATGATGAAGTGAAGGGACAACACAGGGCTGGGGGGTGGCAACCACCACGTTTGGGGTGTCCTGGAGCCAGAGAGAACCCAAGCAAGGGGGGAAAACATGGATTTGGGATGGATGGTGGAGCCCTTGGCGCCTGGCAGCTCCCTGGAAAAACACCACAAAGCACAAACAGCACTTCCCTTGGACGAATAAACAGGGAATATCAGGTTCAATTGGAAGGGAGAGATGACACCTGGAATTACAACTCCGTGGGGATGACGGTGTTTAATTCTGGCAGGGAAAGTTCCAACGAGGTGTGGATGAATCGCAGGTTTAAAGGTGGAGAGTTGTTATTTGAGAAACCACATGTTAGGGAAAGTCTCAAGGGTATGACCTGGCTTGTTTAACAAACAGGTGAAAAAAAAAAAGGGATGAAGGATTAATTCAGTAGATCCTCAATAATCACTCTCTATGTGGAACAAAAATCACGAAATAAATCTTACAAATTGTCAAACAAAAATATAACACCTGGAAAATGTAGAGGTAGAATAGGCAAGTTCCGTCTTGAAACAACGCTTACTTTTATAATTGTCACCATTTTAAGTGGAATTAAGCTTTAAAACAACCTAACAATGTTTGTTCGGGAGTTTTAATCAACGAAAACCTTTTTAATCAGTGGAAACATTTCAGTCCTACCTGTGTTTTGTGTTATGTACAAGGTTGGGTGGACTAAATGAGCACAGTGGTCTCCTCTGGTTTCTAATCTATTAAGAAAATTAATTAAATCCTGTTCCAATGTTGATTTCGGCCTTTACAAATCTATATATCCTTGACAACTCAAAGAAAAGGTCCACCCTAGAAACAGAATTAATGCAGGATTTTAACATTTAAGTTAAAGAAACGTTTTTAGAGTGTGAATTAACCGTTTGGCTGTGTGTTCTCAGAGGCAGAGATTTTTGTATATATAATTTTCTCAGGAGAGAGCACAAACCAAACTTCTGGAAAAAGATATTTCCCCTTCCCACCAGGCTTGGGACTGATCCTACAGGACTGTGCAGGGTGGGGGCTGCTTTTGTTACTGCTCTGAAACGTTCTCATTTCAAACTGAGCATCGCAGTGAGATCCCCCAGCCCTGCTGAGAGGAGCAAGGCCTGCCTCACTTCTCCTGACTCCAGCTGCAGAGGGGTTGGATTTAATCCATTCCAAACACCCAAATGAAATATTCTTATTTGCTCCTAGTGCAGGCTGGGCCATATTTCACTGCAAGATTGTGAGTGGACTGGAGTTGGAGAGTGATTTGTCACGGGCCTGCACTCGCAGCGCACAGGGGAGGAGAGGCTTTCTGGAAAGCACCTCCTGAAATCCCAACCTCTTCATCATGAGAACACAACACACCTCCCTGTTACACACCTGAATGTTCTGAGCAAATTACATTCTCGGGGAAATTGGGCTTTTTGCCACTACTTGTACAGCTGGAAGTCTTTTCCAGCATTTGAAATATTTTGTTTCTAACATTTGAAGTCATTACCTGCCTTTGTAACAACCGCTGCCATGGCAAAGAAATGTTTTGCGTTTGCTTTTATGGGTGGATAAACATTGTTTCCTTAAGCTTATCCAACTCGGGCAGCAACATATCAACAGTTTATTTTATTAAAACGGTGCTTTGTCAGAACTAAAATAGGAATTCTGGAGAAATGAACAATTAATCTGCTCCCATCATTCCAGTCAGGCTCCAAAGCAGCACTGAAACAGTCGAGCTTTTTCCCCTGGTGAAACAACCAACATCCGACCGACCAACCAAACTTCCAGAGTAAACTTACCCAGTTTTGGCAAAAGTTGCCCAGTATCTCATCATGGAGCGGCTCAGGAGCTCCTCAGCTTTGGTGTAATTCACTCTCCTCTCCAGGGGCAGCCCGAACACAAACTCGATCTCGTAGCCGTGCATGACCCCCATCCACTCCGGCCAGGGCAGCTTGGAGGAGCGATGCTCAAAGAAATAAAAGAACACGTGGTGCCCCGGCCGGGCGAAGCTGGTGGTGAATTCCATCATGGGACAGATGATGTTGTAGTCCCCGATCACGTCATCGATGGCATCCCGGTAGTGCTCCGGCTTTTCCACGTTTTCCCAGTCGGTGTAGTGAAAGGTGATCGATTCTATGGCGAGTTTGCTCACTCCTGGGAAGGCCAGAGTTAAAGCTGCTTCAAACTGGGTTTTATTGATCAAGCCATCGCTGTCCTTGTCGAGGCCAGGGACTCCGTACGCCAGAAATGATGAGCCTTCATCTTTGTTAACACCCACCAAGATCTGGGTCTGTTTGAAGAGACCGTTCTCGATCAACACTTCCGGCATGTCCGCCAGAAAATCGCCATCCACGCTTGGACTGAAATACACTTGTAAAAGAGAGCCATGTGGAACCACAAACATTTCACTTTCCAGTATTTCCTTCGGGTTCTTGTCTTGGAGACAGAGAATGAGCTCAGACTCGTTGCTGGTGGGACACTGGAGCTGTTTGGCCAAAGCCACTGCTCTCTTCCTGGCCTCAGGAGCTGTGATTGCAGCCCAGGGGGCATTTGCAGAGCCACTCTGCAGGATGGCCCTGGTGAATAAAGGGTGGCTTTTAGGAGAGAGGAGGTGATAGGTGACGGAGGCCGAGCCAGCGCTCTCTCCAAACAGAGTCACGCTTTTGGGATTGCCTCCAAAGGCTGCTATGTTCTCCTGGACCCACTGAAGCGCCAGCCTTTGATCAAATAAACCTGCATTTCCAGGAGCTTTCTGGTTTCCTGGCAAGGACAGAAATCCCAATGCACCAGTCCTGTAGTTCATGGAAACCACAACCACTCTTTCCACCCTGGCCAGAAACTTCCCATCGTAGACAGGCAGGGAAGTGGACCCAGACTCGAAGCCACCACCATAAATCCACACCATGACAGTGGCATTCTTGGGCTTGGGAGAAGGAATCCATACGTTCAGGTACAAGCAGTCCTCACTCAGGTTGGTTTTTGGGTTCCACATCTCCGACCCAGCAAACCCCGGGTAAGCTGTGTCTATAGGCTGGTAACAGGAGTTTGCGTGTCTGGTGGCATCCCAAACATCTGCCCACTTCTCCCGAGGTTCTGGCTTTTGGAACCGCAGCCTCCCGATGGGGGGCTGTCCATAAGGGATTCCAAGGAAGGCTGTGACTGTCCCCCCCAGCACCTGCAGGCTGCTCCCTCTGACTTTGCCGTTCTTGGTTGCAATGATGTTCTCTTCAGGCACCACCTTCCTGACAAACATGGACAGGAGAAGGAACCCCATCAGAAATCTGGCAGAGAGACTTAAACCATTTGTCCAGACCATGATGCCTGAAACACAGGACAAAAAAGAAATTCAGAATTAGTGTTGCAATATATAAGTACCACACTGGTTCATTAAATAAGGGTGTAGGTCATCCCAGGGGCACTAAAAATAAGAAGGTGCTGCTGCACAAAGCACTGAAGTTTTTAACTGTAAATTCTTGTTGGTTATTTCTGTTGCAAAGACTGTGTCTATTTAGTTAGTATTTGGTCAGCACTTCAGAAAAATTCTCTTGCTAAAAACTACAGAACTGAAGAAGCCAAACCAGGAGAGATAAAGTCATACAAGCAGGCTCTGACCACTTCGACCAAAACCTAAGTGAATAATTTCTTTCCTGGTCTTGTTTATCTAGAGCGCCTTAACCAAGTTTACAACCAGCAGAGTCATGTGAAGCATGAACGTCATATTTAGAATGAATATTAAAATGCTAAAACATCAAAGATTTTTGAATACATGGCAATGGTGCCTAACAATTTGGGTATGGTTTGCTCTCTCCTTCCTGAGAACTTTTCCAAGTGATAATCAGTATTACCTTAAAGCTATGGATATAAATGTTGATTACATATCCCATTTAAGCACTCTAATAATCTTATTTACCCCAACTTTTTCAAATAAAACCTCAGTGCCGTCCCCTTGAAACTGAAAATTCACAAAAAGCTTATTTGCATAAATCCATTTCTAGGGTTTACATATCTGAAAATGCTCAACAAAGCCCCTTTCTATGTCTTTTTTTTTCAGCTCCTTGCCCTGTCACACATGGCATGCTCTGTCCTGTCCCTTTAAACAGGCCATTCTTTGTTAATGAGGAGCACTCGTGTCCTTACAAGGCATGAGGATAATTTCTCTGGAAAATACAGCTGCGGCCTAATTTGAGCTCCTCCCGCTCGTTTGCCTGTTCTTGGAAAGAAAACGCAGCAGAGAGGGGAGAAAGGGAAGATTTTGTGCAAAGGGGGTTCCTAAATTTGAGACAGCATCAAAGGAGCAGGGAGAAATGCTCAGGGACGATATTCTAGCATTCATCTAGACAGAAAATAGATAAATTTTAGGAAACATAAACATTTAAGCTCCGGTTGTTTTGTTAAAATAAAATAGATGAGGTGGTGAATGGGGGCGACAGACTTGAGAGTTGGTCTCACACTCCACTCAGTCTTCAGCTTGACTGGCAGAAACCTGCAATTTGCCCCATTTTTTGGTAAATATTAGAGATGTGAGTTGTCAGCTCATGGGGTCCAGCAGCTCCCAAGGAGTTTGGGTCAGCACGACTGGCCCTGGCACGGGCAGGAGGTCACTCACAGCATTCAGTGGCTTTTATCTCCCCCTCCCTACGTGCCAGGCGTAGAAAAATGGAATATCCTGAGTCGGAAGGGACCCACAGGGATCATCCAGTCCAACCCCTGGCCCTGCACAGACACCCCAACAACCCCACCCTGGGCATCCCTGGCAGCGTTGCCCAAACGCTCCTGGAGCTCTGGCAGCCTCGGGGCCGTGCCCATTCCCCGGGGAGCCTGGGCAGTGCCCAGCACCCTCTGGGGGAAGAACCTTTCCCTGAGATCCACCCAAACCCCCAAAGAGACCAAAACAAGGGCCTGTATTTACAGTAACCCCAGTTTGCCAAAACACTCAAGCCTAAATCCCACCGTCTTTGAGAGAATTAGGCATAATTTACCCAATTTGCTGAATATTTCCAGCCTGCTAAACCAACACAGACTCGGGATTATTTTTTTAACTCGGAATGTTTCATTTTAAAACTTCCTCAAGAAGATTTAAGAGAGGCCATGGAAGGAGAGGCGAGAAGGGTAACTTGGTTTGCTCTGTAAATCTGCGCTTAAAAATTCATCAGTTTTGAGCATCCCAGGGCATCTCCAGCCCCTCTGCAAAATCAGACTCAAAATCCTGAAAAGCCACCAGGGCTGGGAGAAGGATAATGATGGAGGAGGGATGGAGGAGCGATCCAGTTGGGTTTTGGAGCAGCCAGCACCACTGTGAGATGGGAGAAGTTATTCCTCTAAATATGTTCTTGTGGCACTGTTACTTCACTGAATTTGTGAAGAAAGATCATGATCAAACCACAACAAGATGGAAATGATAAGATATTTCAAATATTGTCTCTATGAAGAGAAAATGACGCAAAAGAAAAGCAAGATACTTTAAAGTTCTTCAAGACTAATCCATCTCAATAGTAATTAAAATTAATTCTCCCCCTGCACTTTCCTATTAATTAAAAAGGGATGGGAGGAAAACAATGTAACATTGCAAAATGCAGAGGTAGAAGTTTTAGACAATAACATTAGTGAGAAAAAAAGGACAAAAAATTCAGTTCTGTACCTTTTAAATTAGCTCTGGCATTTCAAAGAAAAAGTTGGATCGAGCTTGAAAAACGCAGAAGTTTTGTGCTGCTGAATGAGAGGACTCATCTACTCTCAGGTCACTCTGCTAATATTAACAAAAGCAGCAAGTGACACAGGACTATTATTACACCTCGAATGCCTGGCAAATATTACATTTAATAAGGTTTTTAATGCTGCTTGAAACCAAACTCAGCAACGTAAAGCACACCGAGCAAAACAAACATTACTCGATTATTACAATGAGAATAAAAGGGCCAGAAGATTGCTTTAGCTCATCAACACCAGCCCAGCAGAGTTATACCGTGCAAGGTATTTGCACACTTTAAAAAGCTGCTGCTGCAGTAGTTTCCCCCAGCAAAAGTTAAACAGGCTCCACTTTTGCATTCTTATTCAGCGAGGCAACGCTATTTATTTCAATGCCTCTTTCCTCCCCCTCGCAAATCTCTACCCGGGCAAAAAAAATCTATACACCAGACTATATAATCGCCTCTTAAACAGGAAAGATGGTTGAATTAATAAGTGATTTCGAGCTCAGCTTAATTTACTTAGCCCAGGGTCCCTTGAATAATGCCAAGGTCTGCTACGCACGCTGCTCGCTCGTTCCATTTGCGGAGCAGAGGCAGCTTCCCCCGGAGAGCAACAAATGGGCAGAGCAAAGATCCCAATCCCCGCGCAAATCAAGGCGAGCTGTAAATTATCCTGGCAGGCAGAGACGTGCAAAGAGAGAATCACTTACCCCCCACTTCTATTACAAGAAGCACAAAGTTTTTAAGAGTCTGGATCTCGGGATCCCTCGGGGGAGATGCAGCGGTGCAGCTGCTGCTTTAAGCCCGTAAATTGGCCGGTGCTGACATTATAATCAACTCTTTCTGACATGGAGCTCGCGAGAGTTGGCAGCAGCCGCTCGGTCCGCAGGCAGCCTCTGCCTCCCATCCCACATCTGCTCCCAGAGCAGCGGGATCGCCGTGGAAATGATCCAGGGACAAAGCCAGGCCGGGCAGAACCAGGCACAGGGCTGGGGCGACACTGGGGTTTGTTCCCTGCATGGGGCATCTGTCTTATAAAAATAAACAGAAATGCAAATGTAATAAATCAAACCTCTCTTTCATCTTGCTTAGAGCACTCTCTCACCTGTATTTGTTTTTTGGGTTTTTTTTTTTTTTTTGCAGTACTCAAACCTCAGATTTTCACTGTAAATAAGTATTTATTTTTGGTTTTAGCAACTGTGGCAGATAAAACAGGAATGTGCCCTGCCTGGGCATGTCAACGACTGGCAAGCACCAGCTGCATCACTTGGCTCCTGCCCACCCAGGCCACGGCACAGATCTGTGCTGTCCCCTTCTGATGGTGGGGTTAAAAACGGGACCCAGGTGCTGTCACATGCTGGCTGCTCTCTTTTCTTGGGCTTCAAACGGGAAATCACCCGCGGTGCTGAACACACCTGATATCCTCCTTTTTTTCCTTAGCCTCCTGAGCACTGTTCCCACCAGAATTCCTCCACGCTGCAGGTGCAAAGCCAGGCTGAAGCACAGCTGGGGGACCTGTCCTACAACGCAATATTAAAATGCAAATATTCTGCAAGGTACAGATGGAAACAGAGGGGTGGAGAAAAGAAAACAATTCCACACACCACCCTTACAAACTTTCTTGTCAAACTCCCTTCCCTGAGCCACCCCACGGAATCAGAAGGCCACCCCTTGGTGCTGGCCCTGCTGCCCCCCCCAGCAGCATCTGCTCTCTAGCTCTGCTCTGAAAAAAAAAAAGCAGTTTTTCCACAATTTAAGGGTTTTTTTCCTGCTGTCCACATTTGCTTCCCCCTTTAGAGCCGAACACAATTACTTTGCCTGTTTAATAATCAAACTACAGCTCTGTTTCAATTACACAAAAGCAATATTTGGCAACGCATCGAACAGGAATAAAGCCGAAATAAAAAGTTAAGGATGAAGTTTATAGACCTTAATATGGAGATTACAAGTGGGGGTTTTAAAGCCAGCAACGGAATTAGTGTTTTAACGGAGGAGAGTTCAAGAAAGCAGGGTCATTTCATTCCTCCTGGTAATTTTACAGCACCTTTTAGGATCAGACATTCCACAGGTATGTTCACTGCAGAGAACGTGTCCCACCCTGAACCTAAACCACTCAAACTTGCTGATTTATGAGATCCTTTCAACCCAGGCCTTTCAAGGATTCCATGATTCTGTGATAAATCCCTAAACTTTCAGCACAGAACTGTCCGATGCAGTGGGATTTCGGAACCCTTAGCCAGGATTGTCAACTCAGCAGCGTACTAGAAATACTTAATAATAAAACGGGATTCATTCAGAATTATTTCTGGTGACAACTCTTGCTGATCAAAACCTTTCAAGGGCAGGAAGCACTAAATGGTGCTATTCAAACGGAGGCAGCTCTCGGTGTTTCAGCATTTGCTGCCTTTCTCTGCTGCCTCCTCACCCCATTTGGGGACGTGGCCAGGTGACACACGCTTCCTTCATTTCCGTGACATCAGAGGGATGAATCATAAACCCCAAATCTTGTTAGAGGCCACTTTAAAGCAAATTTCAGATGCTTATGACGACGCTTGTGCTCTCGACCTCTTTGCCTTGAGCAGCAGAGAAGCAGCAGGAGACTCAAACAGTAAAAATGCTGCTTCTGGCTTCATCTGTTTTCAAACATTGTCCGTTTTTTCCTTCATTTGCTGTCAGGGCTGTGCCTTTTCCTCCCTGCTCCCCTTCACAGAGCCCAAGGAACCCGGAGCAGCCTCCTGCTCCAAGGCATTGCTTTACTAAATGCAAAATGTGGAGCCTTTCTGACAAGGTGACCGTGGGATAAGCGAATCCTCTGTCTCAGGCTGTTTCCAAGGCACCAGGAAACTCCGAGTTCAGCCTTGGGGTTACCTGGATGTCTTCAGGAAAGAGTGGTGACGCTGTCAGACCTCTCCACTATTATCCTTCAGCCTAATGTCGGACTATTATGCTGTACTTTTAAAGAAAACTAAACCAAATTCTATAAATTTTTGCCCTTTAATTAACAAATTACCATATAAATTAACCTTTCACAACTGTGTGCTGTGAGAGGAAACACTTCTTTTGGTTATAACTTAGCTTGCTAAAAATACCTGTGCAAAAATGGGAGATAAAATACATTTAACGGCCTCGGTGATTGTGGGGAGGGTCGTGGTTTTCTCAGGGATCCTTTGGGAGAGTGGAAGAAAAGGAGGTGCAAACCAGTGGGTGAAATGTTTTATATATATGTGTATATATCTATATATATATGTGTGTGTGTGTATATACATATATAAAAAATTTTTATATATGTGTGTGTATATATATTTTTTTAAATGTGTGTGTATATATATAAGTGTATATATATATTTATTTTTATTTATTTTTATATATATGTATATATATA
>VZTA01020405.1:157216-167655 GCA_013398855.1 Mohoua ochrocephala
TATATATGTATATATATATATATATATATATAAGTGCTGTACACCTACATACATTTATGCATTTATACTCCTACTTTTTATGGGTTTTGCCTTCGTTTTTTTAAAATATCTCCATCTGCTTATCAAATGAGGTTTTATGAGGTTGTGTCACTTTTTAAATTTAGGGCAAGGTTCTTAAAAAATCACCCCAAAACATAAAAGTGTCCTTCCATGACTTCATGTGGACGTGTGCAATCATCGTCACGTTGACGTAGGGATTTTGGGACAAGAAATGTCCAAGTGTCTGAAGACATGAGAGCAAAGTTCAGCTCTAGGGAAAATTGATATTTAATCATCTAAGAAGCTTAGAGAACAATAGGTATCATATATAAATACATAAATATTTATGGAAATACATAAAAATATGTGCTATAAAACCAGAACATTTTGTTAGGATGTAGTTCATTGTTAACTGCCCTTCAGGATGTTACCTGAGTTTTATTAACACCCTAAGTCACACACATTCCATGTTATCTTAGAATCATGGAATCCAAGGATGGTTGGGGTTGGAAGGGACCTTAAAGCTCATCCAGTGCCACCCCTGCCATGGGCAGGGACACCTCCCACTGTCCCAGGCTGCTCCAAGCCCCGTCCAGCCTGGCCTTGGGCACTGCCAGGGATCCAGGGGCAGCCACAGCTGCTCTGGGCACCCTGTGCCAGGGCCTCCCCACCCTCCCAGGGAACAATTCCTTCCCTATATCCCATCTCTCTTCTCTCTCAGTTTGATGCCATCTCCCCTTGTCCTGTCACTCCATGCTCTTGCAAATTATCTCTTCCCATTTACCTTCAGGACTGAGCAGAGCTGAGAAATCTTTGAGAGAGAAAAACATTTGGAAAAACACATATCTCAGATGTTTCTAGTGGAAAACATGAGCCTCTCTCCCAAGGTGTTCTCTGAGCCTGCACATGAAGAATTCCCTTTGCCAGATTTGGTCCTGCCCTTCCAAGCCATGTACAGCTCAAAAAGAGCACCTGGGCTCCTGCCAGGATAACTGGGCTGAAAATCTTTGCAGGTGTCACCTCAAAGTAAAGGATGTCACTCACCAAGCATGGGCACGTCTGAGGAAATATTTACATGCTCATGGTATGTAAAAGTAGGAAACATCCTCATTTTTTTAATGGCTGGGAGGGAAATCAAAAGGCGAATTATAGCCAAGCTATATTTGATGCCATTTCTGTGAAGATGTGGGGAGGCTGTTTTAAACTTCAGCCTTGGTAAACTCCCCTGGGAGGGCTCAGCTCTCTCTCTGATCCCTGGCTGGATTTTCATGCCGAGCATCTGTGTGACCTTGGCTCGAACCTCTGAGCAAACCACCACGTTGTGAGAAAAAGCTGCGAGGGAAACAAGCAAACTCAAGCTGTACAAGCTCCAAAAGGTCAAACTGCAGACAGGGGGAAGATTGCTGAGAAGGGGACAGTTAGCAGCTCAAGGACTCGCAGGGAAACACATCAAAGCTGCAAGCTGTGAAATTTTCAGGTAAAAAAAAAAAAAAAAACCCAGAAGGTAGGAGCTCAGCAGCAGCAGCAAGGAATTACTGATGCTCAGCTCTGGGGCTTGCAGCCACATTATTCTACCGTGAACATGAGGAAATAAATCATTGCCTTGTCCTTCGAGCACATCCTGCTTGCAGAGCATCTTTTCATGCCCAAACACGGTGACCCCTGAGGGTTACACCTCTCAACTCTTTCCGTAGTTCTTTTTCCAAATCTCATCCCTGTTATGAGACTCCCCACCTGTTTATCCATGGGTTTAAATCAGGGATCCCCCCAAACAAACCTGGACACAGCTGAAGGTGATTGTAGCTGATGGCCAAACCCATTCAAAATTCTGCTCTTATTCTGCTTATTCCAAGAGGCCTCGCCCCAGAGAGGCTTCCAGGACCAGCAGAAGTTCCCAACAATAGATCTGAAGAGTAATTTGATAATATCAGGAAAGGTGTCTCAGATACACACCATGAAAATGGGTACCAATTTATTAAGTACACAGAAGACACTAACACTCATGTAAGCCATTAAACATGATTATATTTTCCCCTTATTGGTTCAATTATGATCTGCTGTACCTTTCTCCTTATTACTCTAATTGTAGATCGGTGTAATCTCCTCTTTATTAGCACAATTATGGTCTGCACTTGTATAAATGGCTCGGAGAAATCAGAGCCACTGAGAAAACACAGCCAGTGAAGAGGGAAAGCTATTATTATTATTATTATTACTATTATTATTATTATTTCTTTTGAATGTTCACATATTCTTAATTCCTTGTGGTATTACATAATTGTCAATTTTGCCTCATACAGGGACCAGGTTCAATGAAGAAAACAAAAAATGATTAATGTGTACTCAATATGACTTGCACGCCATTATTACAGCCCGGTGTTTAGCTTGCAAGGAAAAACTAATTAAATTATAAGTTAGGTTTCACAGATTTCTGCAGACAATTAATTCATTGACTGTGTAATTTCTTCCATTTCTGCTCCCTGTTTCTTTCCTATGGGTAGTAAAGCTCTAATTGTTTAAAATAAAGATGTTTGAATTCCCATGATCACCTAACAGCAGCAGCCTGAAATTCACTGCTTTGTGTCCTCCCATGCCCAAACTCTGTGAATAACTGAGAAGTTCGGTGGATCAATGAGCTCGTTTGAATCTCTTAAGTAGAATTTTTATCTGAAAAGTGGAAATTCTTCCCAGTCCTCCCAATTCTCACTATTTTAGGCTTTGTCTAACATGATCCTCTGCCTTTGAGTTTCTGCACCCACGAGAGAGATGATGTCTCTGAAGGAAATGCCATCAGGATGTTCAAAAACTGCAGTTTTCAGATTCCAATTTCATCCGGCATGGTGAAAATAGGAATGAAAAAATTGATCCTGACATCAGGACCTGCTGGGACCTGCGGGTGGGAAGTTACAGAGGGAACAAGTTCAGTGTGTCCCAGTCTGCGATCCCATTAAAGGGTCACGGCTCCTGAATATGTCACAACCACGGATTTTAGTGGGAATAAGTGGGTGTTTCTCGTGAGATAAAACCTCAGGTCCACTGGTGCCCTGTTGTAGGTCTGAGGCTTGTGGAGAGGAGGTTTGAGAGGTGACTGCAGCCCCCGTGCAGCTGGGCTGCACCTTCCCAGAAGCTGTGCTCCAGCAGGAGGAAAACAGCGGGGATGGAGGGATTTAAAAAACATGTGGATGTGGGGATGGTTTAGTGGTGGGCTTGGCAATGCTGGGTTGGTGGCTGGACTTGATCTTAAAGGGCTTTTCCAACCTAAATGATTCTGTGATGTGTTGGTCAACATCAGCACACGCTTCATTTTTCCTTATTATTACTGCATCACGGCAAAACTAAAAAATATTCCAGAGCCATTTTGCTTTTATGTTCTCTAATTCCCAGCAGATTTGATCCCTTTGGCTTTTTTGTTTCATGAAAGAAAGATAACTTTGGGTATAACAGATGACCCTGGAAGAGGTTGTGCTTATTTTGTTACCACTGGGGCACCACACGCCGACCTGTTCCAAAGGGTCATGCCCAGATCCCATTGGGAAACGGGCACAGGGAAGGTCATTCCTAGCAGAGAAACAAACTCCTCAGGCTGGGTGACTTTTCAACAGAAGGCCCCTTCGTCCTGTGGATGTGCAAGCGTTGTGAAAGCACGAAAATCTCATTATAAACACCTGTGCAAGTTCTTCGGGAAGACGCCGCGACGGGCGAGGAGCGGATAATCCATCACGGGGCCATCTGCTTGAACAACGGCCCTGTCAGAACAGGTGGCTTCCTGCTAAAACACACTGGGCTCCCTCAGGTGTTGCTCTGTGTTTATATATTGAGTACATAACATGAAGTGAAAGGTAAGATGATGCGCGCGATGTGACGCTCAGCACGGATTTTGAGGGCACAAGTAAAAATTGTGAGGCCATATTGATTCCAAACCTCATCCACGTGGAACTATTAGGAAATATTTTATTATAGAGGAGGTAGATTTATCTTTCATTAGTTTAGTAACGGTACATCCTGCTCGTGATCGTCCTGCCCTGTGCAGATCCCTGATGGTTCGTGCACCCCATAAACTTCTCTTTCCTTCCTCCCGCTTCTGTTTGCACGATGGAAACCGTACAAGCCTAAAACACCAACTTTTCCAATCCCTTGCCCCCTATCATGTTGGAGCATTTTAACTCCAAAAATGATCCTTAAGTGTGTTTTTCCTTAGCAGGAGTTGCAAGAGGTTGAAATAGGAAAGGAAAACTTCAGTGCAGTGCTGGAGAACCTGGCAGAGCTTGAGGACCTCGGCTGGGGAGAGGAGTTTTAGTGGCTGCAGGAATGTTCCGATTCTCTGCTCATCTTCTCCCTTTTGCCTGGAGGCAGGTTCAGTACAAAATGCATGAAGAGAGCCCAGGGCCTGAAAGACTTTCTGTTTAACTTGTCAGACCAAGGAGCCTGGGAAATTGAAAGATGTGCCCAAGATCATAAGAAAGACTGGATTGCACTCAGACACCCAGAACTTCAGGACACCGCCATCCTTTTCGGTTTGTTTTAAATACTCCACTTTTATAGCTGCACTTTTATAGGTTTTCTCTCAATAGATCACGAAAAAATAAGGACTTGTTGACGGTAATCTTGACTAAAAGCAGCATTTCCATCCGTTTTCCACAGTAAACAGAAGTCAGCCCTTGGGATTCAGAGGAATCTAGGAGTCACCACAGGCAGCCACCAAAAGATGTTACACAGAATATTCCTGGGCCCCTGAGCTGGCAGCCACCCCCTGCGGAAGGAAAACCACTTGGGATCAGCCCGCCCAGGACCTGCCAGCGCTTCCTGTTGGAGCCACCAGCACAGCTGTGAATCTTGTGTGCACAATAATCAATCCAATGAAGGTCGTAGCAAGAATTCTGTCTGGAAATGGATTCGGGAGGCACAGATGGAACCTCATGGCACAAACCCCCGTGCCTCCATTTTTGCCAAAGCAGCAACTCGCTCAGGCTGGAGAAAGCCCACAGGTGGGCGGGCGGGTGCTGCTGAGCTGAGCACGGATTGCCTTCCCTCGCCTCTCCCAGGGGAGCACAGCTTCCATAAAACACAACCACAGCATCATTAAGGTTGGCAAAGACTGTCAGTCTATTTCCCAGTGCCCCCGGAGGAGCAAAGCGCCATGGCGAGGACTCGCTCGGTGGAAAGCATTCCAGTGATTTTAATTTTCGTGTTCACGCAAAAGAAAAAAGGGGAAAAAAAAGAGTAAATCCCATCACCAGCTGCTGAAAACACCGGAGGTTTTGAATGTCACACGAAGAAATGGAAGTGCCTGTGGGGTTGCCTTTCTGATTGAGCCCATTTGTACCTGTATCACAAATGAGCTGCCCTCCCCACTGAAAGGGCTTTTACCAGTGGTTAGGAATTAACCACTGAAAAGGGAAAAACAATTTGCTCACCTTCCTATGCTGCTTTTCCTCTCCTTCTCCTCCTCTTTTTATTCCACGTCCCGCTTCCCCAAATTTTAGTCACTATTCATGTTGCCAAAAAATCTGCAGTGATATCCTTACGTGCAGAGTGTAAAATAATACCTCTAGTAAACGTGAACAGCAGCCACAAAACAGCAAAAAAAAAAAACAAAACACCCACACAAGAAAAGCAATCAATAAAAATCTGTACAGAAATTAAGTATTGGTGCATGAAATAGGAAAAGGGCCTGAATTGGAGTGTTTTATAGAGAAACCTGGAAGCTATTCCACAGAAGATGGGCAAGGAGTAAAATTTATCCAATGTTGCTGGGATAATTAACAGAACAGACAGGAAACAAGATGTTTGACCTAAGGGAATGTAAGTGAATGGATCCAGCTCTTTCTGTGCTTCCCAAGTCATCGTCCTTCTGGGCTTAGGTGATCCCAGTGCGTCACCACCCAAGTGATTTTCAGCCACTGCTGGGACAGGTGTTGCCACGATGGGTGCCTGGGCAAGGGGGAATTTAGTTTGTGCTGAGCACCTGGTGCATGGGAAATGGGGATTCAGTCTTTGGGATCAGCACAGGGGTTCTCCAGAGTGGGAGAAATAATACAAATTAAAAAGTATAAATAAACAGAAAGAAAGCAGATCACCATCGGAACCTTTTGCTCGGAAAGCTGCACTGGCTCACTCCATGGCTGGATTCATGCAAAGCTCAGCTACGAGCCGCCTCAGTGGAAAAAACCTTTCCTTTTATGATAACTGGCATCTGGTGGGAGCAGAAAGATGGGACCCCTCCAGGGAAACCCACAAAGCAACATTTGTCAGCACATACGGGACATCCCCACAGGAATGTCAGGCAATAGGAGCTGTGTGGAAAGGTTTATGGGAAGCCCTGAGGAACTGAGAGGTGTTTGCCTGGGACAGAGCCAGCCAGAAATGGGGTCTGGAGTTTTTGGCAGGAGCTGGAATCTCACCAGCGATGAAAACAAGAGGTAGGATGAGGGCAGGCCCTGAGGACGAGTCTTTCTAAAGGCACAGGAAGGGCTCTGGCACCGTCAGGATGAAATGAACCCACCCTAACCCGGTTATCAGCATTGTGTCCCTTTGACACGATGCCTGGAGAGTTTCTGCACGGGGCAGCTGCTGGATTGCATCATGTCAGAGCTCAGGATGCAGCTATTAATGGCTTTTAACGTGATCCCCTGGATCCTGACAATACCTGCCCTTAGGCAGGCCTTAATCACCGGATCGCAGATATTGATATGCTTAAACCATTAAGCAAAGGCTCAAAATGCTCTTAATTTACAGGAAAATGGTGAAACTTCAAACCAGAGCATCCACAGATCCAGTGCACGCGGAAAGAAATCTGAATTTTCATTCTCCGGGTGTCCACCTATTCTTGGGTCCATGACTGAGAGTTACAACCAGCTTTTCAAAAATATAACCAAAAAATATTGCCGCTCGTTTTCCTGGCAGACTGCTTGCATCACTTTAATTTAGGAAGCAAACCGTGTTACAACCACCACAGACATGTAAATGAGGCAAAAAAACGGTGCTTGTTTTGTTGCTTTCCAAATTTAAGCTGACCTAAATAATTTAATACAAAATTTGCAGCAGCGAGAACACAATTTGGTGGACAAATATGGGAACACAGTGAATTTGTACTACAGAATTTCTACTCCTCTGGGTAAAAGATGATTCACCATCTGTGCGAGTACTGCAAGGGCTGGTGCAGCCTCCACTTCGGGGACAAACACGGCACAGACCCTCTCCATGATCCCTCAGTTAAGCTTGGAAAAAGGAGAATTATCTTTTATCCCAGCATGAAAACTGGGATTATTCTCCGAGTGGGTGTTTGACACCCATTTGTCAGGATTTTGCTCCCTACAAGTCCCTGAAAGGGGCTCACACCCAGGTGGGGGTGGGTCTCTTCTCCCAGGTGAGAAGTGACAGGAGCGGAGGAAATGGCCCCAAGTGTCACCAGGGGAGGTTTGATTGGATAACAGGGAAGATTTCCTCGCTGAAAGGGTGAAAGGCAACGGAACCATCCCTGGAAATGTTCAAACAATGTGTGGGTGTGGCCCCTGGGGACACGGTTTGGTGCTGGCCTTGGCAGTGCTGGGGGAGTGGTTGGACTGGAGGACCTTGGAGGGCTTTTCCAACCTCAATGATTCCACGATAGGAAGATGTCCCCAGTAGAGCATTAAATTATTGCTGACAAATCCTTCCTGCAAATGTGAAAATATGGGATAACTCTGGGAAACAGCAAGGGAAGGAGAGTAGAGGATTAACCCTGTCAGTGCTGCCCCAGACATCACCCAGCACCTGTGGCAGGAGGGGCTGTGGAAATGTCGGCTCAACCCAGCTGATCTGAGCTTCTCCATCCAGGCATCAACAGTGTCTGCTGCTCCTGAGCACAGCACAAATCAGTGTCTGAACGGATGGCTGATAATTACAGAGTGATCAAAGCACGTCAGGCAGGGAGACCTGACATCCCTGTGCTCACCAAAGGTTTTTAGAGAGCTGAAAAATATTCTGGTTTCTCCAGTGCGAAGCAGGGTGTGTGGGAAGCTGGCACAGCTTTCATTCAGCGGTTTGGTTTCTGTCCATGGTTGTGGTTTGCTGTGGCACAGCTCAACGTGCTTCCCGTGGCTGCTCCAGAGGGATTCAGGAGCTGCATCGCCTCCCTGTGCTTCAGCAGGATACAGGGAAAGGCTGTGAACAGCAGCATTTGGTCTTTGATCATTTTGTCCTCTAATTCAGCACTCAAGGAGAAGAAGACAATTCTTTCTTTTTTCTTCTTTCTTTCTTTTTTCTTCCCATTCTACACTTTTCCAAAGCTCTTTGGACAATTTTTCAGAAATATCCTCACTGATCCTCAGAGTGTTTTGTCCTATTTATGTAGCAATGTGTTTCCTCTCTAATGAGCTGATGCCTAAAGTGGCCACTAAAACACAGAGACCAGGCAAGAATGAAGAGAATAAAAGGAGGGATTTATTTGAAGGCCTTCAAAGGCTCACCCTGGGCAGTCCAGAGGCTCCACCCCAGATGGACCCTGGCTCACGGGTTCTTCACCCTTTGATAAGTTGGGTTCATTTGCATCTCAGGGTTCATTCTCCAATGATCACCTCAGTCCATGATGGAATTACCCCAAGTTTGCCCCCTTTTAGAGGCTTTGAGTTGACACATTTGGGGCCCGGTGTCCTTGGAGTGGGAACCTGCAGAGGTTTGTTGTGTGTGAGCAGCAGGAGAGAACAGCAGCTCCCAGGGCACAAGGAACTGCAGAGTCACACACCAGGCAGGGCAGGGTTTGGAAAATATCAAAGTTAAAACCTGAGGCATCAGAACCAATGCAGATTAATGAGTATTTTCACGAATCTCAGCAGAATTCATACACATTGGATCACAATAACGTAAATGAAACTTAAGAGAAAGCTTAAGAGTCGGTTTAAATGCGTGGCTCACACTTCCACGTGGACTCCAGTGCTTCCTTGAGAACGGTTCCGAGCCATCCCTCAGCCACGGACAGGGCTAAAGGGCAAAGAGGACGCAATGAGACACCTCAGCATTTCCGTGTGGAGACAATCCTGTAGCAATAGGCACTGCATAAAAACAACGAGCCTTTTGCCCCAAAGCACTTGAGTCCTTCAGTGCCTGGAGAGGAGCCTTTGAAAATCCCTTTCCTCGCAGCTCCAAAGCCACACGGGTGAAATCAAAGGTTCTTTGTATCAAGGTGAGCAGGAGTGAGCAGTCTCTGGCTTAGATGAATAACCCAGACAAGCTGTGGACTCCCAGTCCCTGGAAGGGTCCAAGGACAGGCTGGATGGGCTTTGGAGCACCCCGGGATGGTGGAAGGTTTCCTTGCCCATGGCAGGGGGTGGAATGGGATGAAATTAAAGGTGCCTTCAAACCCAAACCATTTTATAGTTCTATTATTCCATGAAAAAGCCTTGCCCAGTGTCAGGAGCAGCACCAGCACTGCACTGGAAACCCCTCTCTGGTCACAGTCAGTGGCTGTTGTCCCATCCTATGTGACCAGAAAATGAACTGGATATGGAGTTTGCAAGATATTTTGTTCAGCACCCACACCTGCCTGGCTGGCAATCACACAGCCTGAGCTTCACAAGCAAGCAAAACAGAAAATGTAATTAATTTGATGTGAAAATTCAGTCTGAGCACATTTGCCACCCGTTTCATTTCACTGCCACCTCAGAAGTTACACTCTGACCAGTGCCACTTTCCCTGAAGACACAGAAGAAAGAGAATAAATATTATTACTGGTGTCTGAATATTCAGCCTGTGTAAATGCATTACATACTGTGCTTGGCTTTGGCATAATAGAAAAAGGAAGGCAAAATTCCATTTTTTTTTCTGATCACACTTTCCTTTTGTCTCCCCTTTTTTTTTTTTTCCCAAATTTTGCATAGCACATATTGCAAGATTTTTTTTCTCAGTTATATCCCTCCAGTCGTTATCTTGAAAGCAAAATTCAGACATATCCAGCACCCTGAGGTTTCGGAATCAGGGATGTTGGGAAGGACCTGTTACTTTATCTTTTTTGCATATGCCCTTGCAGCCTGCTCTTTTTTATTTATTCTGAAAACCTCGGGTAAAATGGAATCTTACACATGAATTAATGAACACGGGCTTCAGCTCTGTGCAGGCAACGAGCCGGGTTCTGGGGAAGGGAGATTCCTGTGCAGATCCCGATGCACTGGAATAACCATAAACCACCAGGTTGTGCTGTTGCCCTTAAGCAATGCTCATCATCTCAGAGCTGTGCTCAGCTCCCGCCTGCTCTCTGTCCGGGAAGACCCTGAAATCCTGGAAAACCAGTTCCCACAGACTCGTTTTTCCTTGTGATTATCCAGCTCAGTGTTTTTCCCTGGATTTTGGCTCACTTTGAAAGCCACCAGCAGCGTTTGCTGGCCGTGAAATTCAGGTGGGAAAAAGAATAAAAATGAAGAGTAAAA
>VZTA01020407.1:0-88665 GCA_013398855.1 Mohoua ochrocephala
TCAAATCACCAAAATAAATAGCCTAAGGACAAGCTGAGTGCCCAAGGGACAATAGGAGCACCGTGGATCCACGACAATGTGCTTTGCTGATAGCCCTCAGGAGCAGCCCCTGCATGTGTAGGAGCTGCTCACAGGCTCCCAGGGGCTAAAACAGTGCTGCTTGGCACAGTCTGTGTGAAGGGGTGCATTTGTTTGTGGCACAATGCCCGGGCCCTCAGCCTTCTGCCACCAATGCCCTGGCAGATAGCAGTGCAGAGAAGCTCCTCAGCCTCCAGCCTGCAGCCACGGGTCAAGGCTTTCCCTCGGGAAAGTATTTAAACAAAGTGTGTCCTGGCAGATATCCCAGAAGTGTGCCCAGTGTCCTGCAAAACAGCAGGACATTCCCGAGCAGGGGTCACTGTATGTGTGGATGTGTATTTATAAGTGTGTATATATTTAGATACACAAACAAATATTTTACACATTACTTTGTAGTTGATTCACCGCCTGATAGGGAGCTCTGATAAGAATAGTTTTTAATTTCTTTTACTAAGTATAGCCTTTTCTTTCCTTCATGGGCTGTGAAAATCTCAGAGACTAAACTATCTCCAGCATACTATCCAACCCAGACATCAGGGCTGCATACTTTTGGATAAGCACCTACTTCACCTGGGAAAAAAATAAAATATGTCTTTGCAGGCTGTTTTTCAGGATTTTTTTTTTATTATTATTTAATGTATTATGGTGCTACAGCTGTGTAAAGCTGCTCTGAGATGTGGAACATCAAGACAATCCTTGGAGAGGTGGGTTAATGTGCAGGAGGTGGAGATGTGGTCAAAGGTTTGGTAATTTTATCATACAGCTTCTCAATTCAGTGCATAGGTATCACCACCAGTTACATGCTGACTTGACTTTCAATGGTGTCTTTAAATTTCTTGGACAAACAAGAATTATTGAAAGCAGGAGAGAAAATTTTTCACAAAAAATTGTGGTTCTCGGTGGTGGTGGGATCTCATTTGCTTCCCCTGTGGATGTTTGGGAGGTTCTTGTCCTGAGGCAATGCAAATTAAAGGGTAGGAGCTGGGCCTGCTGCTATTGACATCCAGGGGGGATCTCAGTGACTTCAGCACACGTTGTGCTCTGCCTGTTGGTGTCAACAAGATCCATGCAGTCTGGGTGATGAGGGTGTGGCCTCATGTTTATCATAACCTGATAAAGTGAGGAAGATGAGAGGTGATAATGAGAGGTGAAATGCTTAGTCAAGTTTCTGTGACTTTTGGTCTTCTCACATGTGCTGAATATAAAATATTGCACCAGTAAAAAACATCTACAATATCTAAGAAAGTATTTACCAAGTGACCAAACTGCTATGAATTAAGTTCTAAAGTGTATTTCAATTTAGCTTTCTCCTGGGTGAACTGACAGCAAGACAAGTCTTTTTAAAATAGTGTTTGTTGTGTACTAAGATTTCTAGCCTGAGGGTTAAACACTTTTTTTTTTTTTTAATGCAGAGCTGCTGAAAAATGACTAAACTGAGAAGGAATTTAAAGGAAGTCCCTCTCTGTTTGATCTGCCTTGGTATGATTCAGAGTAATGTGACAAGCATTATTGCATTTCCTGCATTGCTACCGAGACCCAAATCCGGACTGTGTTCTGTGCTGGACTCCTCTGTTGCACTGGGAGGGTCAGAGTTATTCCTTTCTTGTCGTGCACCCCATTGAGGGCTTTCTTGGAGAAATAGCCTGAGTGACTACGCACACACAGAAGTCAAGCAGAGTCCACGAATTAGCAACTAGTAGGTTTAATGATGGGCTGGAAACTCTTGGGGAGCATGGCTACACCACTGAGAAGTCTGTGGAAAAACTTTCAATCTACACCAAGGAGTTCAGGATATATTTATGCACCCAAAGCACAATCATTTTGGCAATTATAACTGACATGCAGAAGGTCCATAGCTCTGTTCATGTAGGATTAAACCACTTGTGATATACAGTACTCCTAACCAAAGGGGTGTAGGTGTGGGTGTGGGTGTGTTTGGGTGTGTGAGCGAAGGGGCTCAGAAGCATCAGTGAGGCTTTGCCAAAATCAAAGGAGGTGCTCATTTGCTCCAGGAAAAATCTTTAATATGCTTTCTATTTTGAAGGTAAAATTTACAGAAATATTTTCCAAAGATTGTGTTGTCTCACTGTGGGGTCAATATTTTGACCATGATAGATAGTAGCAGTATTACAAAATATATTTAAACATTTAGTCCATGTACATGCAGAGTCAGTCTTACCTGCCTAGCTCACTGCTGTCCACCTGGAGTTTAGATTTAGACTTCTTATGCACAGAGATGACAGTTTGAGAGTGTCATCATCAAGAATGGATTTTGTGCCTAAGTTTGTATTGTAAGAAAACCTAAGTCTAAAAATGCTTTATCTCTAATCCAGCTGAAAGTCCTCCTTTTATGTGGAAGTTCTCAAGTGAAAAGGATGCAAAGACTATAATAGTCAGAGGACAAATAAAAGGATAAGAAAACCATCTTAATACTGGAATGAACTGCTATCTGAACCCGTGGACATAATAACACACAATTCGCAGAGGTGCAAAAATTCAGGTTGGGAGTATAGAAGATTTGCAGAAATGCCAAACAGTCACAGACCAAATTCAGCCGGCAGCCAATTTCAAATATTTCCAAGCTGAAAAAGTCTTTCAGAAAACTGGGCTCATTTTGTTTGTTAACAGAGGGAATCAAACAGAATTTCAGGCCTTGTTGTTGTGCCAGGCTGCAGTTCACAGGCATAAAGAATTAAGCCATTCTTACTAGAGAAAAAAAGTAAATTAATGAGCTCTTAATAAATAGTTTAACAGGCAGTGTCAAAATATTGTGGGCTTACAGTAAATGACATGGCAGTGACTTATGCTAGATTCCTCTCTGAAAGCAAGTTCTAGGGATTGCCAAAGGATGCCCACAGACAAACACATAGTGGGAAAGCAGGGAGTGAGGCCGAGGCTCAGCTGTACTCCATCCCCTTTTCAAATATTGACATAGTCCTTCTGCCCGGTGCATACACAGTGCGTGGGGGTGGCTGTGCAGGTGCCTGTGCCTGCCCTCACCTGGAGGTGTCTCGGTGGTGCAGAGCTGGAGAAGCCATGACAGGGCTGCCTCCCCAGCTGGACGTGTCCCAGGGCCACAGTGACCTCGGTGCTGTTGGTGTCTGGCCCCTGCTGTGCTCCCAGGCACGGACTGAGGGTGGTAAGCTGTGTTCACTCGATGCAGGTTTGGGCAGAGAGAAGGGGGTAGAGGAAGCAGATAAATGTGACTGCAACTGTTTCTGCTCATTTTCAGATCCGGTGAGGTTTTCCTTTGCTGTCACCTGTACGTTTAAAGAGCTCTGTGTTTCTCTTGTGATAATTAGCAGAAACCCTCAGATCAGATCTCGCACTCCTCACTTTGCTGCTCCCATGGGTAATGCTGCAGGAGGCAGTCAGTTCTGTTTAACATCTTTATAAATAATATGGAGCATTCACAGACAGCTCAGGATGGTGTTCATTACTGTTCAGTATTTAGTCCCTTGGCCAAATCATAGTCAATTTGCTACCCCTGTGGTCAGCACAAGACTTTCCTGCTCACTGTTGATAGAAAAGATAGGAATTTAAGAGAGGAAAGATGGTGATGCTTTATTCAAAGCAGGAAAACAGAGCAGACATTATAAACAGCAATAAAACTGCCACCATCAGCTTAGCAGCCGCATGCATTTGGATTAGAGTACCTTAGAGTGTGTAACAAGCATCTATTTCAAATGCATTATTGAGGGCACAGCAGGCACCACTCTAGGTAGATCTTGCATTTGAAAAAGTGTTGGCAACACCCAAGCAACAAATTTTCTATTAAAGTACAAAGCACATAATGTCCGTGTGTGGAAATCGCAGTTTTATTTTGTCTCGGGCATTTGTGTCCAAAACAACTTCAATAAATGGAATATTTAATGAGATTCTATATCATTTGCCAAAATTGGTCTAAACTGTGCAGGTATTCTTCTCCTCCGTGTTGTGTTTCTATTGAGAAAAGCAATGAAATTAGATTATTATGCTTTCTTTTTAAAAATAGTTATTTTTTGTTGACTTTTGCCCAGACACATTACATCCTCTTTATTGAGTCTGCAGATGTTGCAACTTAACTACGGTCGTGGCTGATGTCATTTGTATTCAGGCTTTCATTAGTGATGCTCACAGGTTTCTTCCTCTTCATACTTTCACTCATCATTTCATTATTGATTGTAATTGAATTAACCAGATGGCAACTGCCAAGTTCACGTTTGCTGCTTACTCCAGATGACAAAACTCAAAATGCACTCACGCTGTCATACTTGTTGGGATATTAATTTCTGCAGTAAAGCTTGTGCTAAAGGCAGGATTATTGCCTATTATTAAAATGTTTGCTGAATAGTAACAGAGCAATCGTTTGGAGATGCTCAAAGGCTGAGTTTTTCACTGAATTTTATAAAGAAGCCTCACTGTGCTGTTGAGCACTAATCAGATATTTCATTGTTGAGGAAGAAGGTGTGGTGAGCAAGCCTTTGTGAGAGGCATGTGTGACCCCACATGAGCCAATGGACAGCCTGTCTTTTGGGAAATAACTCTGGGGCAGGAAAGCAGTTCTTAGACACTTCAAAACACAAGAATGTAATTGTCAGTGTAGCTGACATTGTCTTAAATGGCATTGGAGTTTTACTCCAAGTCATGGTGGACCTGGGAAAATAACAAAAGACTCATATATCAAAGTTTTTGTCACACTTCTCCATCCTTGTTGAAAGTAGTAGGTTTTTTTGCAACACCCCATAATCATCAAAAACCAAATGTGTTACTATAATTTTCAGAGATCATATTTTTATTCCCATTTTGTAAAACATGTTTAAGAGTTTGTCTGTATTTTTTTGCTTTTCATGAAATACATAATTTCATTCCCCCCTCCCTTTTTTTTTTTNAGAAAGAGAGAATAAAATGAATATAAAATTTGGACATAGTTTTGATAGATTGTATTAAAGCTTAAAAAGTATTAAAATAGACAACAAAAATTTCCCAATTAAAAATAATGATCACAACATTTACCATTTTCAGCCAGACAGTTGTATCTGTCTATAAGACTCTTACTAGGAAAAAAAAAAAATCCAAAATTTTAAATGTGTTTCATCTTTTGTCAGGCTGAAAAAATAATAAAAAAAAAAAACCCACTGGAAAAGTCTGATGTAAACAACAATGGCATGTAATTTTACACGTCAAATTTTCTGCCTATGACATATAGGGTCATAGGATACTAGAAAGGCTACATATGTGGTTGGATGCAGACATTTCCATTTTTAAATGATAATCATGCTTTTTTTTTTCTGTCAAAATTAACTTTTCCTTGGGAAACTTACTTGTTCATATGAGCATTATTTCATTGGAGGACCATTCTCATGGAAAGTTCTCAAATCACACTGATTGCTTGCTTTCTGCCAATAAGTTTGATTTAAAGCATTATTATTACAAAGTTTCCTGCAACGCCTATTAGCTGTAACAGCTTGATTTAGCATTTGACAATTTAAGTTTAATTTTTATTCTTCTCAGCTTGAATTCAAGGAAAAAGTTGAAGAAGCCAAGGGAAATTAAAAAAAACAACTCTCTTTGAGAGTCACAGATTGATTTTTCCTTCTGACATTACAGAAACTACCCTATTCTTAAGTAGTGCAAAAGATCTTGTATCTTGTAAGCTCACTGGAGCTCTATCACAGCATTCTCTTTCTCATGGCAAACTTAATTTTTGCTTTAAAGAATAACATACCAACGGGCTTTTAGATAGTCTTTATATCCAGAAGTTTTCTATGCCCAGAAGATCTGGATCCACACTGGTGTCCTCAGCACAGGCTTGAGGTGCTGAAGTGGGGGCCAAAGGAGATCTGAGAGCTTCACCTGCAACAGCGCTTGGCTACTATAGCAGCAGCAGCATTTATCTGACTGAGGTAAAACTAGCAAATAAATGAGAGGGGATTTCCATGCCAAGGACATTTCTGATAGGCACTTCCCAGTTTCTCCCTGGGACACATGTGTGTGCTGCTCTTCTTCCCGAGGTGAGGGGCTGTTGATAATTCTTTGCAGACCGAAGAGCACCTTCCATGCTGCCAGCCTGAAGGGAACAGCAGCCGTCGGGGCATGAAACAGTGGACTTGCATACAGAGATATTTGTGTCCCAAACACTGCACAGATGCCATATACTAAATTTTGTGTAGTCAGGATTTGCAAATGTAAAGAAGATTTGGATAAAAATAAATATTTAGCAGGGATTTAGCTAACTGGGCAATCTCTTAGAAGCTAAAGCTACACCGTAATAAAAATCGAATGGCACAGATATATTCGCAATAATTACACATGCAAAAGTTAAACCATCATGTTTTTTCCAGTCATTGACACTCAAATACTCGGAACTGAGTTTTCACAGAGCATCCTATGTCTGCAGCAAATGTAAAGATTCATGTAAAGATTAATGAAGGTTAGAGTGAAACAAACAGGAAATACACTGTCTCTTGTCTTTTCACAGCTTACAAAGTCACTCTCTATTTCCCTTATCTATTAGGGAGCATATGGAGCTTAAAGATTTCAAAAAATATATATAGCAATATGCTATAGAGTGGACAGAGCAAACTATAAGAGACTTTCTGAAACTATGTTACAAAGAATTTATTTGCTGAAACATAACTCGACATTTATTTATCTGACTGGGATAATGTGTAAGCCAAACCCAAAACCTTTCACAAACAAATATTGCCATTTGTACAGCAAGTAGTAATTTGTGCTTAACACAAACAAGCAACATGGTTTAGCAATTTTATGATATTATTTGAAAATATGCATGTTTTCTATGCTTCCAGAATAAAGTTAAAAATACCATAGCAGGCCCTTTGGGATGATAATGTAATTTATTAATGCACTTTATTGAGGTCATCCTTTGTATGCTAATTCATCCACCAAAATTTTCATTAGGCTTTTAATTCCCTTTCTATTAGATAGTAATGGTTTCTCATGGTTCCATCATTATGGAAATACTGTATCAGTCAAACAGCAACTTGACAAAATTAATATTTTTTTGAATTATTCATTTTTGAGACATGCAGTTGAAAGCTTCATGACAGAAAAGTATATCATTATGTCAATGGGTAGTTTTTTACAACATGGCCTTACTCTGAAATGCAGATTCAATGAGATTTCTTACTTTCGAAAATGTAACTATGTGTCTTACGGGACTGAAGCCCAGCCCAGTTCAAATGGCAGAGTCAATCAGTTCATATTTCTGTCATTATATTGTCATTTGTAATAAAATGTACCATTGATTCTTGAAGTTTATATCCTGTCATTTATCATATATATCAAAGTTAAAAAATATACTCTTAGCAATGGACAGCCACAATTTTTTAAGAGTGTTCAAACACTAATTTGCAAAAATATGTTAATACAACAACTTTAAATGTCTAAAAATAGAATCTGCTCTATTTAATTGTAATGGGGATTAGTCTAGAAGCTAAGATCTGCAGATACATTTCCTGTTGTTAGGTCCTTCCGGCCTATTGTAGGATACTACCTACTTTGAAACCAGTATATGTTTTGTATCCCAAGATTAGGTACTTTAGGCAATTAAACTTTTTTATTCTCTTCTCTACCCTTAAAGAAGTAAACTCAGTCTGGCATAACAGAGACATTTTTGCCCCCCAGATATTAAGCTTAACAAAGAATAATTCATCTTGAGTCTTGGAAGATTCATTAGTGCCCAAACTGGCAAACTGTAAGCAGGTACATGAGAAGACAGTGAAAGTGATATAGAAAATTTCTTAATAAGGACAGTCATGGCATGATATGATTTAAAAGGTAAAAGTAACAGAAATTAGATAGATCCTTTCTCATGATACTGTCACATGATTCATCTGTGACCATAGCCATTAGCCCTCTAGACATTTAGGGGTAAATGCAGTTTCATTGGGTTTTTTTTTAACACTCGCCACAGTTACTGCTCTAAATATACAATAGCACACAGAGAACATGTCCAAAATGAACTTCTATAAAATCACAATTCAAAGGACTTCCCACTTGAGCATTAACTTTGAAATCATTACCATACACAAAAAAAAAGATCAGATGTCAGATGTAGGGACTACAAAATGTATAATCTTTGAAAACAACATACTAGAGAAAAAAAGTCTCTTATTGAAGTTCTGAAGTGAACAAAAATTCTTTTCTTATAACTGTTAGAAAATTTGGTATGAAGCTTCACCTTTGTTGTCAAACCATTTTATTTGACTGTAACTATCATTGTTCCTACTACAGTGTGTTTTATAGAGTTTATAATGTTTTAGCATTACTTTTACAAGCTTTTTTAATTAGACATTTATAATGACACTGGATGAATGCTATGCTTTTACCATTTGTTCCCTGTCCTCTGAGATGATGAGAAAACATTTGTCATGTTCTTCATCCCGTTACCAAAAAAATCTCTATTTTTTATAGGCTATTGTAACAGCTTGCTTCCACAGTACAACAATGACTTAGTCTTTGGAAAGACCTGCAGGAAATATATATGATGTTGTTGCAGCCATTTACTTTCTCTTATGTTGCTTCCTACTGGCCGTGGGCCTTTCTGCTGGAGGCAGAGGTTGCAAAGGGGGTGTTCCCATGACCTACTTGGGATCTAGATTCACATTTAAGCTCTTAGAAATCCCCTTCCCCTGTTGTGTAGTCCTAATCACTTACCTGCCTGATTCTCCATCCAGCAAACCTCAGAAACCCTCAGTCATTACATAACCACACAATGTAGCCATGCCAGCATGAAGGTACTGAGCTGGTGCTCCAAACTTCCAGAGAAGTCCAAATAAACAATTTGTACAGCTATGTCATTGCTAGGTACACATCCAGTAAATATTTTCCAGTCACTGAATGGGCCTCAGACAAGGCATAAAGAATGGGCTGGTCTCCATGTTGAAGCTGTTCATTTCAGTAGATAAAAGAGTTACATTAAATAACTCCCGTAGCAGAGGCTGTTGACAGGCAGAACAGTTGTTGACAGATATCCTGCAGCAAAGTCCTAGGAAGGTTCTCCTTGAATTTTAAAATCTTATACTGCACAGGGAGAGATCTTTGGGTATGTGGGCATTCCAAATTAGTTTTAAGCACATCCAAGTTTGTAAAGAATGTAATAACGCCTATAAGACAATTGATACAACTGGAAATAAAAACCCCCAAGCTTCCCTCCACACACTAATGTTGACCCATGGAAGAGCCTATGTGCTTGACACATTGTGCGTTTTCCACGTAAGTTGTTCTTATAATAAAACTGTTAAGTGTTTTAACATTAAAACCTTCCTTGCTTTAGACAGCCACAGACAGAACAATACCTTTCATACTAACCTACATTAAACTTAGTCAAAACCATCCCATTCTTCAGAAAAGATGTAAAGGGACTGTTCCTTTCACAAGCTTTATTTTATCATGGAGTGGAGCCACAGCTGGGAAGAGACAGAAGCTGCTTTATTTGAGCACCGAGTTTTGTCTTTCTTTACTTATCTATCCACAATAAACTTGAAATCTTTACCTGAGACCTGGAGTAACTACCTCAAATCAAGCCCCAGTGACAGCCAACTGTCTGACACCATACATTGCACTGCCCTGGGATTTTGTAGTGCTTCTGAGTCTAATTCTTTGACAAGGAACAGAAAAGCCCTCAGGGTATGGCCACCTGGGACCCTGTGCTTCTCTGTGCTCACAAAAGTTGTTGTTGGCTCTAGGGCTCTGGTAAGGATTAAAGTGCAGTGGGTATACTCCTTGGTCCATTTAAATGTGAGAGGCTGTGGATTTGATATTATTACCTTTATTTATGCTGAAAAATACCTCTCAATGTAAAAAGATGCTATAATATGTTGCTAAACTGAAACTAGGGTAGCTACTTAAGGGGTGGATTTACGCAGGAGCTACAGAAAGTTAAGTGCACAACTCTTCCATTTTAGAAGAGTTTCAAAATCATAGATAATGCTAGGAAATTAGATTTCTTAATGCTAGGAAATCTTCGAAGATATGTAACATATTATGGTTCCCTATAATTTTAGTCTTTCTTCTGCTCATCTGTCTTGATGTGAAGCTGAGGTCATACAATGTGAGAATGTGAAAGGCTGGTCATTATAGCAGAGGGTGCTGCTGCAATCCTGCTGTGTCCACGCTAGTAACAGGGTCTGGGGCCTCTGCTGCCCTGTGTCAAAGCTGTTACAGCAGTGATGATGGCTACAATGGCTTCTGCTACTTGAACATCTACTTAGGGAAATTTTGTGCGGTTACCATGGTTTCTGGAAGTTGCACTTTTTTTTTTTTTTCTTTAAGGCACATTTGTGATACAGAAAAGAATGTAAACTTTTTTGGGCCAATGGCTGGCTTTGGAGCTCACATTTGAGCATAATATATAGTGATATGATTTTCGCCTGTTAAAAACATTCTTATCAATTCCAATTATGATTTTAGACAGGGTGGAACACCAGTTTAAATAACTGGAGGCCAGACTTACAGGCAACAAAGACTCAAGTTCTTGCACTGAGTGCATCCAGACTGAATTTACCATTTCTTAGTTTTGCCTTTAGGATTAATTGAGAAACAGAAATGTGATCTGGACTAAAGGAGTAGACTCTCAATCTCTTAAAAATAATTTGTGTAGAGAAAACTGTCACAGAACAGTTTACTAGACATCCTTTTGGAGCCAAAGGGATTGAGCTGCTCTCTTTCAACAAGAAACAAAGAAGATCTGACTACAAGGAGCCATAAATAGATATTACTTGCCCGGTGGCAATTTGGTAGCTATATTTCAACACTTTCAGATGATTTTTGGCAAAAAATTTGTAGACAGGCAGTCTATAGGCAAGTCGCAGTCACTTTTTAAAGCAACAGAGAGGAAAATCAGAAAAAGTTTATATGCAGCATTCAGTACTTGCATGGTACAAATTGATGTGAACCAGTCACTTGCTAAAGCAGCTATAGTTTGATTTTAGATCCTTTCCTTTCTAATTGTATTGTTCAGACACGATGTGTGCCATGTTTTATCAAATCATTCTAGATAGTAGCTCAAAAATATTACATCACTGATGACATAATATGATATGATAGGCCTGAGATAATCTCATGTGATTCCATGTTTAACACAAGTATCATTTTGTATAGCTGAAGACTGTGTTTTAGGTCAGTTAAGGCTAGGTTTTTTGGGTTTCTTTTGGTCCAATTGCAAAGAAGTCTGCACATGCCGAGAGCAGGGAGTTTGTGAGGTGAAAGAAATGACACCACTAGGGGGTGTCACCTCTGGCACGGGGGAAAGAGTGGGATTTTTCCCACTAAAAGTGGGGATCAAAACCAAGTCCTTCCAGTGCTGCTCACCACAGCTGATCCTGACTTGCACATGTGCCATTAGCTGTTCACTATCCAGAGCAGAGGGATTCTCAGCCCTCCTACTATGCAGGTGCTGTGATGCAGCTGCTCTCTAGGCAAGTGCTTGTAGGGCAGCCCCAGGAGCTCAGTGCCATGTTTGAGTCCCTATTACATCAAAGTAAAACAGTTATAATTAGTTCTGACACTTCTAGTACTTACTGCTGTCACATACAGGGCTTATGAAGTCTAACACCGTAGTATTTCTGGGTGAATCCTTGCCCTCTGTAGCTTGGGAAATGCAGCAAGAAGAGTCAGCAACCTAAGTGTTTACTGTCCAAAAGGCTAAATAGGTTTTTTTTTCCCCCTTCTTTTTCTGAGGGATTTCAGTTTTAAATTGTGACCTGGTATTGTAATAAAAGGTTTTGATGCCCCCAGAGGAGCAGATTTAATTGACCAAACTATTATGCCAAACTATAATGCTTTAGTCTGTATCTGAAACAGTGGTCTATGCTATTTTTGTGATGACTGATAAGAAAAAAGCATTTTATGTGTGACTGATGTTACCGAATTCAGGTATCTGCCTGAAGCTGATTTGTATCTCAAAATTGCCTACTTTTTCTGACAAAATTCTGGAGTCTAGACAACCAGTTCTGATGCTGACCTCCACATTTAGATGTTTGAAGTAATGTCAAATGAGTCCCTTCCTTTGGTTTTAAAAGGATTCAAGTCTATATACGGAAACTGTTATGCACTGAATAACACAAGCCTAAAGCAGAATGTAGGCAACAGTAAGACACTTCTAGCCATCAGCTGAGCAGCATGTTTCCTTTCTCTTCTGCAGATGTGACTTAATCAGAGTTTGAAACCAGGAGCTATCCCAGGCCAGGGTAGTGCTTTCCCAGCTCCTCCCCAAGCCAACGACTCTTACGAATTCAACGGATCCTTTTTCTGAGCAGCGATCAGGGAGCTGTGCTCAGTGCTTTTGTTTTGCCACAAGGTTTTATCCTTTGCCTGCAGTCAGTAATAAACTCAAAGGGATTTGCACCAGTTATTTTATAGTACCATTCCAGTAAAAATAAAACAGACCCCAGAAACTCTAAAGTCTGTAATTCCTTCAAATATGAACTTAAGTGGTATCGTTATGGATTTAACTTTTTACTTTTAATTTTTCATATGATTTGTTGCTTTTCCTGGAACGCATGAATGAGCTGTATATTACATATGGACACATGTGCTGTGTATTACATGTTGCTATATTTTCTTCATATCCCCGAAATCTCACGAAAGTGAAAAATAGGCTGATGAGGCTAGAATAGAATGAGACTTTGAAACGAAATATAATAATCTTTCAAGTATCATTAAACAACAATTTTGATTACAGTTGCCATGAACTGCTCATATGCTGCTCTAGGCAAGGAAAGAATGGATCTTTTTTTCCACCTACAAATATGACTGAAAACAGGAAGAGGGGATAAACAGTCCAGTTTTACTCAGAATTACTTGACTAACTGGTGTAATTTAGTCACTGTATAAAACAGATGGTTTCCTTTCCAATCTATGGGTAATGAATATCGATAGCAATTTCATTGGTGTATTGAATGGCAAGTATTGTAACTGGTCTGAAAGAAGCAACGATGTAGCACAGTGATGGTTTAAATGATTATGGGTAATAATGAGCAAACAACTAAAGCAAAAGCTCCGTCCTGCGGAAGTTCATCAGAGTTTTGCCACTGACTTAAGCAGAGGAGTGGAGGGCTGCATCACATTTTCACTTCAGACATTAAGAAAGTAACATTTATGAAAAGATTCTGAGGGTCGTTCTACTTAAGTTATAATTAATTGGACTTTCCAAAGAATTTGAAATATCGTTTTCTTAAAAGTATAGTGCGTTCTCACTTTGTATAAGGTTATCATCTGCCTTTAGGATAGTGCTCTGTATTGGCAGATAACGTTAACATTTTATATCAGTTTTACAGGGAGGTCTGGTTTATGAGGGCAAAAAACCCCACAAGCCTATAGTTTTCATGGGAGAAAGAATACTCAGGCCTATTTCAGCCAGGCAATACCTGCACAACTCTTAACTCAGGTATTTAACATCCCATTGCCTTTTATGCTTACAACAGCCTGTGAGATAGGGACGCTTGTTTTGTTTTCAAATATCTATGTTCAGGTGACAAAAAATAAAAGCGCTAAAGACACAAACTATGAAACTTGTCTATATTCATTCAGAATGTCTGTGAAAGAGTCCTAAACCCAAAACCTTACTTGTGGACAACCTTGTGTTTTTCTAGATAATTGTAGATCTGAAATAATGTATTCACATCTTCCTTCTAACTCTTCCCATAATATAAGCAAGATGGTATTCAAAATAGCAGGACCAATATGCACAGCTCATTTCATTAACCTCTTGATATTAGTTTATTAACAAAAAAAGATAACTTTTTTCATATACCCTTTTGTCATAGATTTGTCTGAATTTTAGATTTTGCTTCCTATTTTAGGAAATTTACCTAGTCTTGAAAGAGAGTGTTTCATTGTCTGAAACCCTCTAAATTAGTATTTGCCACTTCTAATTATTAGATTACATAGCTGTCTTACAGTTAATTGGAGAGTGGCTCATACTGTGTAGGTAACACCTGTCACGGTAAGAAGAGGATTTAGACAGCTCTGGAAATAAAAATATGCTGATACTTTCCTCATTAAGCCATGGAGAGATCTGCAAAACTGAGACTTCCATAAACCAGCAGGTAGTTATTTAATCCATTAACCAATCATTAAAATAATAAAAAGAAAGAGTCCATCAATTTTAACACACTGATTCCCACTGCAACAGAACTGATAGCTTGTGTAAAGTATATATATTCCAGCAAAGAAAGTCGACCAGAGAGGAAAATCTGCTCTAAAAAAAGAGGCAAGTCTGAAAGAGTGGTAGAACAGTAGCTTTGCATACCAAGAAAGACATATTGACCATTCCCTCAGTGCTATCATGACAAATTGCATAATCTAGGGACTTAGCCACTTGAGTAGTTTACGACAGTGGGTTGGTCCTTGCTTACACGCAGTAAGAGCTCACATAGATGTAATTGAGTCTCATGAAGTTTCACCACAGGGATGTGGTCTTGTGCAGTCAGCTGAAAAACTGGAATTTTTTAAAGTCTTCAGTTTGGAAATTGATAGGGACAGCAAGAAATTATGCCAGAGGCTAAAACTGACCCACATCTATTTGCACGTAGGCAAATGTTCTGTGTATTGATGCTTTAAAGTACAAGTAAAGCTGTCATCCCGATTCACCGAGTGAGGGCTACCACAGCTTACACAGCTGCTGAAATGCAACTTAGTTAAGAAGAAACTAAATCTTTCCCTTGTCTGAAGTTAGAAGCTGTGCTTTATCTGAATGAGAAAAAAGTAATGCATGTGTCCCCTACATTATACACATATATATAAAAGGTCGTAGAGGCTGCTTTTTCTTAGGAGGTTTACTTATTTCTTTCAGTTGGTCTTAGTGAATTTATCAGATTTATTACTTGATAACAAGTGTCCTTAACACCCAGTTATGTTTGTCATAAATTGAAAATGACAGTAGAATTCACATGTGATGTCACTTCTCTTAAATCAGTGGAGCTCCGCTGTATATGGATTATAATTCCTATAATTAAACACATGAGGTGCAAGTAATGGAAACCCTGTAACTGAAGTCCAACTTCTACGTAAATGACTTTGTAGGTAAGACTGGGTAAATACGGTGTTGGTGGTGTTCCCAGATAGCAAGATTCCAGTGTTTTCCATGAATAATACTAAAGTGAGTTTTTAAGGGCAAAATGACATTGCAAGTTTAATATTTTTACCAGAGATGAGTTGAATAACTATCCTCTTGTTGATTACTTACATGACCACAGAATTACTTATCATGGGGTCCTGAAACTGAAGATGGACCTAAATTCAAATGACTGGGAAAATTGTATCTCAGGATGGGAAAAAAGGTTACAAGTTAAAAAAGAAACAAAAATAGGGTCATTATTTGTTCTCTGGGGATTGATTAAGTGTGTCAAAGGCAGTCAGCCAGCAATCTCTCAGTCTCTTCTCTTCAGTGGGAGGTAATGAAATTTAATTAGTGAGAAGAGACAGCTTTCACACTAAGAAAAGGAGTGGAGAGAAAACAGGAACATCAATGTGCACAGAGAATAATGCTACAGTACATAACAATCCCTATTAAAACTGAATTAATAGCCAAAGCTGTTTGGCCTCTGCTCTTCATTGCGGGGCATTCTCACTTTAAATAAACCCCCCCAAAAAGGAGGTAAAGCTATATTTCTGTTATTAATGGTATGAGGCTTAGTTCTGCTAGGGCTGAAGGCGCAAGTACAGCTCTGCTCCTTCACAATTATATAAACCCTTCCAAGTTCATATTAAAGCGTTCACAGATTTTTTTTTTTCCCCCCATTAGAAGCAGCAGTTTGTTTGTTTGGGTTTTTTTTTTCCCTTTTTCTTCTTTGGTTTGCCTATATTGTGGACTTATGTGCCCTGAAGTTGAAATAAATAGGAGTTTAGATTAATCCAATTTATATGTTCCTGGATGTCATTGAGACCCTCCAGGCAAAGTTTGGTAAAATGCACGTTGCTGATGCATCTACAATGTTAGCAGGGCAGGACTGCATCAGAAGAGCTATAAGCCTATGCCTAGGGCCTCAAATTCCTTGCAATATTTGCTTCTCTCAGGAGTGAAATTCTCATTAAAACGAAATTCTCGTTGCTGTTTGCATGCAAGAGCTTGGAGGTGTGATCAAAACATTCCTGAAGGGATAGCACATGCCAGCTGAAATGGGTTCCTTAGAGACACCCAAAGATGCCCCAGAGGAGGGGGGGTCCCTCCAGCCCAGCTCAGCCAAGCCACCAAGCTCAGCCAGCTCACCCAGCTGTGGATGCCCCAGAGGTCACAAAAATGGGGGTAGGTGTCATCTGCTGGGTGTCAGTCAGCTGGGACCCCTCTCAGTGTTCTCTCCAGGGTGCAGACCAGCCCCACTGCTGATCCCTGGGGGCAAGGTTAATGAATGAACTCTGTGATTCTTCAACTGCATGTGCTTCCTAAAAAACTAAATCTCAAAGTATTATTTGTGCACAGATATCCTTTCCTTTCTCTATTTTCCCTCAGATAATCTACCAAGACCCATAATAGTTCTCTATCATCTGGAAATACAGACATTTTATAGATATGTGTGTATGGTGTCTTAGAAGAAAAAACAATTTGTTCCAAATGTCACAGTGTGTTAAGTAACCATTAGGCTTTTTTTTTTTTTAATGCATAGAGTGGAAACAACCATCATTTATTTCCTTCCTCTCCTTCAGGGGAAAGGAACCTCTAGGGATTTAATTGTCTAACTCTCCTTGAATTTTCTGAGCCGTCTTCCCTAGGATGAAGCACTGCCTTTCTCTGGTAGTGCTTTTTGAGAAAGAGCAATCCTTGCCTTCCAATACTCTGGGTACTGCAGAGGCAGATCCTGTGCCAGGCATCTCATAGATGTCCTTGGGCTCCTCAGGCAGAGGCTGGAGTCTGCTTCAGCAAGGCCCGTAGCTCCTTATGGCTTGGGAGTCTAGAAATAATTCTAACCATGAACTAATTTTGTTCTTAGATTTTACTGCAGAACAGTGATTCAAGTATTGAACAGAGCTATTTCAGAAAAACACAGTTTTTTACTCTGTTGTTTGGGTTTGTTTGGTTTTTTGTCCATTTGGGGTATTTTTTTTTGGTTTGGTTTATTTTTTTTAACGGAGACTTGGCAATGTGTATTATTAAAAAACCCCAACAAAACTAAACCCCAATGATTTTTAATTTTAAGTAGTGACTATTTTACCATTCGAGGAATTTAGAACTATGACTTCCATGTCATAGTGTTTCTGAGGTAATGCAAGAAAAAAACAAAATAGAAGATGAAAATGCTGAAGCCTATGCTTGCAGTAAATGTACTTAAGGGCCATTGACCCTTTTATTCTTTTTCCTCTCTCATGTTAGATAATATAACTTGCCTTTGATACTCATTTTTATGCATAATTTTAAATAGGGCTTTGAACCATTCTAAAGAAATCTATTGTGGAAACATAACCATGTAAAACTTAAGGGAAAATACTTATCTCAGGAAAGCTATGGGGAGTATAAAGTTTGCTTACTATGTTCAAAACAGCTTTTTGGTAAAACCATCTTTCTGATCACATGTAGGCTAAAGAAATCTGGGGTGCAGGGAAACATTATTTTATCTCTATGAGCATTTTAAATGGAGCAGTGTTTCTAACACTGAGGCTGTGAGTATATGTTCAAAGTCAAAAAGCTCCTAGCTATCAATTGGAAAAAATTCCTGGCCATGAGCAAACAACAGGTAGAGAAAATTCAGTTTGTCTCTAGTTAAACACGGGCTTAATTTTGCATGTATTTGAGGATCAAACCTCAAAATCCTGTCAAATTTTGCAGATGACTACAAAGAAGATCCTATTACAGTTTTTCTCTCTTCATTACTGTTCTGGATCCTAAGTCTTTCAAAATCACCAGCTTTAATTTCGTTGTTAGTGCACAGCAACACACAGAAAAAAGAATTTTCTTCTGTCTGGGGAGCACTTAGATCTGCCAGCTTCTCTCAGTATATACCTAAAATTTTTTATTCTTTATTAAATTGACTCTTGTTGGCCTAATGAGTGCCCTATTGAAATCCTGCATCTGGTTACTTGCCGACAGAAGAATTATTCAAAACAACCCAGCCACTGATCATCACTTCTAATTTCTCCTGAGACACAAATTAAAAAAAGGCAAGTGAAAGGAATAAAGAACAAAAGGGTATAAGGTTCAAGCCCATCAAATATCAGAGTAAAGGCTAAGGCCTATCAGAGCTGCAAGAAATATGGGAGATAAGCTAAACAAATGAAAAGTGTCATTTAGATCCTGCTGAATTTTCACACCTACACTAAATGCTGCATTGTATACTTCTGCATTGGGCTTAATGAACCTCTGAGTGGTAGCAAGGCTTGCTCAGAAGCTATGAGTCTAAGGCAGTCAAGCATAGTATTTGAAAAAAGGAAAATTTCAAACTGCAATAACAACTAAAGATTTCAGAAATGTGTGACAGGTAACATGCTAGGCAGGGAATGAAGAGGGGGAAATGTAAGGTAATTGTTCCTCAAAGAAAGAAAGTTTCAACTTAAGCTTTAATTTAATTTAATTGTAAGTGTATTTGTACATCTTCATCTTGTAATAAACCTGGTATTTCATATTTCCCTGAAGATGCTCTCCAAAGTGATCAACTGCAAGACTGAGTTGCAAACTATCGTTATAAATGTGAGAATACATCATCTGGGATTGTTTCATCAACCTGAAAGAAAACCGTAGAGAGAATAAGGAAGGAAATAAGCCTTTCTATTTAAAATAAATAACTAATGCTTTTTGGTATGGTCTAGAGGCTCAGATATGCCATCCATGAATGAAATTAGGCCATTTCTTACTTCAGCCCATTTACAGGTGCTTTCTACAGAGAGATGGGTTCGGATGGCAAAGCCCTTAGATGTCTCACCCAGCAGCTTCCTGCACTGTAAGGTGGACTATATGTTTGAGCTGCATATGACTTCACCAAATATCTCAGAAAGCATCAGCATTTGAAAGGAAACCAAGATAAGATGCTTCAACACACACTGCTCACCCTTTGGAGAGAGTACACGGGTATAGAAAGCACAGTACTGATGCCAGTTACGCTGCTCCGCGCGCAGCTGAGAAACACTCGGATATTCCAGTGAGGGATGTGACATAAGAACAAAACCAGAATAATTCTATTAAATTTAGAAACATGTTGTCTGACTGATAATTTTTAAACTCCAAGTATACATGAACAGTCATGTTGAAATGTTGTCTGCACACTTTCTCATAGTAACTTACTCAGGATAGTAAAAGCCTATCAGAAATATTTAGTTGTCAATGAAGAAAGGCCTCCTGTTTTTTCATTGTTTTTATTGTTGTTTTTAAGCACAGAGATTTTATGACAATGTTTCTAATTTTATTGCCATACACTCCAACCTAAAGCTGCAGTATTAGAAATTTATTTACATATTTTCCCGTCTCTCTACTATGTTTTTAGCAAAACTGCAGAGTAGCATACTCAGTAACAGAGAGTGTTTGTGAACTTTAATATTCCAGTTTATATTTATATCCTCAGCTGATGCAGCTGAGCAGAGCTCCACTGATTTCAATTGCATTATGCTCACACTGACTGCTAAGCCTTTTAAATAAACTACACTGTGGCATTAAGTCCTGGGCAGCTGACACTCTGCAGGAAGGAGTATAAAATTGTTGGGGTTTTTTGTTTGATTTCTTTCAGGACTGAATTTACTTAGAATTTTATAGGCTTTTTCCTGTAGAGCTGTGTTGGTTGTACTTGGACGCCAGATGTTCACTTAGTTGCTGTGCCTCATAGCCTTGGAAAAACAAGGTAAAATTGAATTTAATCTTCTTGCTGGATTGTGGTAAAGCTTATATTCGCTTAAGGAAGTAGCTTTGCTGAAAGCTATCGTCTTTCACTGGAAGGTGAAAGAAGGTGAAAGCAAAAGGCAAACAGAGGGTGCAGTCAATATCCAATTCAAAAATGCCTCTAAATTCTAGACATGTGAAGAGACCTGGCTTTATGTGAAAACACAGGTCTGTGTCAGAAGTTCAGCAACAAGGCCAATTCTTTCAGGAAACTAGTAACAAAGTAGTGCAGGGTAAGGTGTGGATGTGGAAAGTTTGAGAGAACTACACATTGCAGAAGAGATCTGGACAATGAGGTACATGGTGCTTTCTGAATTTTTTTGGAGGTGTAAAAGGCTGTAGAAGAAGCACAAACCAGTTAGACGGCATTTTATTTTGTCAAGATTGGCTGCTAAGAGTTAACATACATCTTCTCACTAATGCCATTAATTCAGAGACCTTTAAGGCCCAAAATGGTCTCTAGGTCTCCTAGCCTTGTTCCATAAATGACCCAGGACACTGAAGTTCATTTCAATAGATATTTGCACGGATATGCCAGTATTGAATCTAGTAACTAGATTAAATTTTCTAGGGACCTTTCCCACCAGATTGCCCTCTGCAATGCAATAGTTACTGGTGAGAGTATGGTAATGTAAAGACAGCGATTGCTACAGTGGATCACCAGGTTGTTTCCACACTGCCAAGGCTGCAGCTCCATTCGGGGCGGCTTGAAATCTCATGGAGGAACAGGGAGGATTTTACAGTGAAAGGAGAGGGTCTACTTGCCCTACTGCATTCTTGTATGCCACCTGGCACAGGCTGGAGTAATGGGATTTGAGGTGAGTATCGAAGAGAAAAGTGAGAACTAGTAATTTCAGATCAATTATGCAGGCCTGATGATGTTTCCCTTGCAAAGAATATCAACATACATGTTATGCTTGCAAGAAGCAGACTTGAAAAAACAGGAGAGAAAAGGTTTATGTTAATTTTGTACCAATGGAGGGAACTGAGTTTTCTCCATAGACTCTTTATGATAAGAGCTATAGGGCCTGGAGAGTTAACAGAACAAACAGCTTGACAGATTCCACCTGCACTGTCAAGAAAGAGATAATCATTATTGCACTGTAAATATTAACAAGGTAAGCTTCCTAGCAGGGGCAGCTTAGGAAAACAGCCATCAGGCCTTAAGCTGAAAGATTCCTATTTTGCTTCTATCTGTAATTTTCCCCCTGCACATCTCTCATGTGGATCAGTGTAGCGTCCAATGTTCTGCTGAATATCTTACAAAAGTCCTGAAAGACTTAACATTTCACAATGGATTTCAACTTTATCACACACACCTGGGATGAGGAAACAAGTTAGCAAAACACTATAAAAGTGGGGTTTTTTAGAGGTTGAGGACTATTACATTCTACATAAATACAACAATTAGGATAACAAATTCAGCAATACTGGTCATTATTTATGAGTAGAAATGGACACTGCATTCAAATTAAAGTAGCTATTTACTCTTAGACAACCAAGAGAGTCAGCAATTACCAAGTTGTTAAGTCTTAGATGGCATTATAGTGAGCAAATGGTTCAGAACCAGTTGAAATAGTTAATGAAGGAAAGGTGAAAAAGTTTCCTATCACTGTCTCATTATATGACAAGAAAGACTTGTCTGATTTAAAAAAAAAAGGAAAAAAGTGCCAAACTCTTTAAGATGTTATTTGAACACAGCGTTAAATGTTTTTACTTGTTTTACTTTCCCTTTTTCTTAATTTCAGTCTGTGTTTATCTGAAATGTCAGGCTTGTCCTATCCTTGTACCTACCTGCTTTTGTGCATTTTCAGCCTTTAGTCAAATAAATAAAATTCCTTTGCTCTCCATCTTTTCATTTCTTTCCTCTTCATTTCACCGTCAATGATTACTTCTCGTCTTGAAATGCAGTAGCATGAAATTTGCATAACAAAAGGCTCAATCTAAATAATAACACATTTCAGAGTCTCAGTCACAGATTGTGCCCAGTTTTGTTATATCACTTTTAAAGACATCACTTAAGAAAATACTATTGGCAGCATATGAAACCAGCTCACCAATCTTGATTTTGCCTGTGTCTGAAATAGAATATAAAAAAAAAGTTAAAACTTGAAAATAGGAAAAACCATCTAGCTAGAACACAATGACTCCACATACTAAGCAACCTCATTTAGATAGGTAGATCATTTGCTTACGTTCAGGAGTAACAATGATTTTTAGACACTGGTACCAGTAATTTTTATTTTTCATCCATATATTTCTTTTATATTCATATTTGGGATGTTTGGTTTTCAATATACTGGAATTTTCTTGTAGGTCACACACAGTCATTTCCCATCGGCATCTGCAATTTAGGGAACTAAGGAGTTCAATATCAGAAATTAAATCAGTATTGGAAATGCATGTGGTTACTTCTCAGTAAAATTCCTTAGCAGTTCATTTCCTCAGACCCCGAAGGACTGAAATGGAGAATGAAATAGTTAGTTCAGTTAATTGATAAATATGAATTTACTGAGGATATGAAATAGCAAATTAATGGAGAGATATGGTATTACTCTGAACCCTATTAATGACATCAGTTTCTAGAGCTAGTAACTCTTTGAAAGGATGGCATATGTGATGATCATTGTTTACAGCGGTGTGCTAAAAAATTGCTATCTTGTTATGCCTCTATCTGTTATACCTCTACAGCTGCCTGGTTTTTCCCATATGGTAAATTATTTGGGATAGGGAGATTTGCTTTATTGTGTTTTTACATGGTGAAGCTTTGTATCCTGAAATCTCCATCCTGAAATTCTACAGTAACACAAACAGTAACAGCAATGCCATAGGAACAAGGAGAATTCCTTGATATAGGAAATGGGACAATGTATCTCCTTGATTAGGAAATAAGAAAGGAATCTCAAAACACATTTTATGGATATGAACTGCTTTTTTTAATCCTCATTATGGTAATATGTGCCTTTTTTTTTNTTTTTTTTTAGTTTAATTGCGGGTATTCTGCACTCCATTTGTAAAGCATCATTTTCACTGGGAGTTTGTAAAGATGTGAACAGATGCCATGGTGTTTCACGTGGAGCTCTTAAAGATTAGCAAGTGTGCTCCCACTGGACCACTGAAGCTCACATATGTATTCACCGGGCAGTATACACTGAAGTGAATTCGATAGCTCAGCAGTCACAGAACCTTTAGGCTAGACTGTATGCTCTTAACTGGCACTAGGACATGACCACTTACAGCAAAATATTCAAAAATAATTTGCAATGCCACCTCAGCTATCCAAAGAATAAAGCCGCGAATATAAATAAATAAAGAGCACAAATACCAAAGCTATGAAAATCACACTGCCAGGAACAAGCCCATTAAAATCAATGCAAACCACAATCCATAGTTAAGATTTTAATATTCTGAGTAAGTCCTTGAAAGCTATCCTTGCAGGCTAGGAAAAGGTTTTTGAGCAGAAAAATCTCAGAAATACTCAGTAACAGCTTATCAAAAAGAGGAAGTCTTGGTTATGTTCAGACAATGCTGATAAAATGCTCTTTTATCTCAATTCATGCAAAAGATCAATTAAAGTAATGCTTGCAAAGGGCTTTGGAGGTGAAAGCAACTGCTGCATGATGCTATCATGCTAATGATGCCACCAGTGAATTCTCTTGCACAGCACTCTTTCAGGACAGAAGAAAATTAGGCAAGAAAAGAGAAGGCAACTCCCTTTGTATGAGCACTGGGAATCAAGGCAGAGATTCACAGCCACTCTGCTATTAAGGGCTCCTTTGCCCCCATGACAAGTCTCACAGATCTCTGACTTTTTCCCTTGGGACCCTAAATGCATTGGTGGGCAGCCATAGAGGGTTACAGCTGCAGAGACAGACCATAAATTCTACCCAGAACCATGCCATAGCTACCGTGCAAAACTGCAGCCCCGAATTCAATTTCATAGTGTATTTAGCTCATATCAAAGTCCATGTGGGTGACCTAACCACATCCAAAGTGTTAAACCCTTGAAACTGCCCCTGCGATGTGGCAGGGATGAAGGCATGCCCGCTCACCCGTGGAAGTTGCAGGGTGGGGGTGAGCTACATCCAAAGAGTAAATGTAAAAGACGCTGTTTACTTCTCTCTTTCTACCTGCTACACCTCTGTGGGCACTGCCCCTGCTCCTCAGCGTGAGGGAACATTCACGCCCTCAAAGTACAGGGGAAAAGCTTGGGTCTCATGAGCTGTAAAAAAATAACATTAGAGCATTTCCACAGTACTGTATGATCTAGGCAAGCTTTCTATCTGGGAATTTTTCTTTTTAGTATTTTAGTGTCATTTGCAAGAGTAAATTAGTCTCTTTTTCTTTCTTTTTTAATAATGACAGGGCATTTTACTACATTTACATAAAGTTTGCTGAAATTATGCATTACAAAACAAAGTCTCCTCTTGTATCTGAGGGAGATGCTTTTAATATACCTGTCTTCTGCTCCTATACTATCCCAATGAGGTTCTTCACCAAAATCTTGACTACAACTGCTGATCTAAGAAATACTAGCCTATCATGCATACATATCTAATAATGTATCAGTTCCTGGTGACAATTAACCACTTTTCTTCCCTAATTCCCAAATAGAATGAGAAACACCAAAAGGAGAATCAATGTGCCATGTTTGACATACTACCTCCAATGCAGGAAAATGATTGCAGTCAGTTTACTTTTTTTAATTGACTACAGATACCTAAAACTCGCAAACAAAATGGATGTCAAGGAGGTTCTGTGTCTTTTATTTCTTTAAAGAAGAAAAGTCTTCTAAAAAAGAGGAGAAGGAGCTGATCCTGGAGAATGCGTATTTGCATGCACTATGCCCTACAGCTCCATGAAAAAATTACTGAGAATGTTTAGTATAACTAAAATTTCTTTTCATATTTTTTCCTTCCATTAAAACCATTGAAAAACCAGAGCAAAGGTAGCACGGTCTCTTTCATGAAGTTATTTATTAGATCACTTAAAGTAGTACTCTCAGCTAAGATATCAATTTAATGATTTGGGAGAGTGGTTTTGCTGTTTCTGCCTTTATGACTGTCAGCAGCTACAGTATTTTTATCACTTTCAGGGACAAGTAAAATCTTACCTCTGAATTATTAATTAATTTTTAATTTTTAGAAGAACAGAGAAAAAATTGATGTGGTCTTCAGTGGACCTCTCAGAGGGTCCATTGAGTCTGCCGAGAAGCCGTCACCTCACTCATAAGCCTGAACCATCTGTAAATTGAAATTGCTGTCAGTGCTATGAGCAATGTCATCTATTTTTTGTGTCACAAATACTATATAATTAGAACAAGATTTTCATCATCTACAGTACATTATTCCGACTAGCTGGCTGACTCTGCTGTAATAGCTCTATTTGGACTTCTTCAAGGCATCTGACACTGTCCCACATGACACAGAATCACAGAATCATTAAGGTTGGAAACGACCTTTAAGATCATCAAATCCACCCATCAACCCAGCACCACCATCATGTTCATCACTGAACCATGTCCTCAAGTGTCACATTCACATATTTTTTTTAACACTTCCAGGGCACTTGGCAGGCTTGAGAGGTGGGCCTGTGCGAAACTCATGAAGTTCAACAAGGCCAAGGTCAAGGTCCCTGCATTTGGATTGTGGCAATCCCAAGCACAAACACAGGCTTGGAAGAGAAGGGGTTGATAGCAGCCTTGTGGAGAAGGACTTGAGGATCTTGGTGGACAAGAACCTTAACATCACTGGACAATGTGCACTCACAGCACAGAAAGCCAGCTCTGTCCTGGGCTGCATCAAAAGCAGCATGGCCAGCAGGTCAAAGGAGGTGATTCTGCCCCTCTGCTCTGCTCTTTGAGTCCTCACCTGCAGTAATGTGTTCAGTTCTTGGGCCTGCAACATAGGAAGGGCATGGATCTGCTGGAGCAAGTGCAGAGGAGAGCTGTGAAAATCATTAGAGGACTGGAACACCTCTGTGTGAAGACAGGCTGAGAGAATTGGGAGTTATTCAGCCTGGAGAAGAGAAGACTGGGGAGACCCTATAGCAGCCTTCCAGCACCTAAAGGGAGCCTGCAAGAGAGCTGGAGAGGGACTTCTTACAAGAACATGTAGCAATAGGACAAGGGCAAATGGCTTTAAACCAGAAGAGAGTAGGTTTATAGTAGATAATAGGAATAAATTCCTTACTATGGGGACGGTGAGATACTGGAACTGTTTGCCCAGAGAAACTGTGGAAGTGTCCAACACCAGGTTGGATGGGGCTTTGGTGGTCTGGTGGAGGTGTCTCTGCCCATGGCAAGGGTGTTGGAACTAGATGATCTTTAAGGCTCCTTCCAAAACAAAGTTATTCTATTATTTAATCAGTCTGTCTAATGTCACCATCACATCTTAAGTAATTTTTCTTGAACTACTAGCAGTAGGGTTGTATATGCAAATGATTACAGTTTCAACAAATAAAAATAACCATATCTTGCCATTATGTTGAAAGAATGGCACTTGACATTCTTATTCCAATGGATACTTGAAAAAGAGGTTTAATATGATATTATTTCTGGGATAACAGCAGAAAGTGAAGATAATTTTAAAAGAGGCTATTTTAAGACTGTTACCTGCTCCTCAGAGCAAAAATTTCATGACAACTAAAAGTTAAAATAGGTGACACATTTTCCTGTGTGTAACTATAGTGCAATAAAATGGAATGTGTAGGAGTTAATCTTTCCAAATAAAGCGGAGGTAAAAGTGTGTTAAAGAAGGTTTTCTTTGGTAATTTTTATTTGAATTTGTTTTTGGAAATGTTTCTATTTACAAAGTGAGTTTTTCTTTTCTGAATACATCTGTAATAATGTATTTCAGGCACTGCATATGAATTATATCCTTCATTTTATATGTAGAAATTGGTTAACTAATTGGTTAATATAAGCACAACAGTTTTACCTGTTTATGTGGATCTTTTATGAAATAAACTTTATGCCTAGAGGGGACTTTATTATTAAAATAGGATAACTGCAAAGTAATGATTTTATTTAATGAAAGCACAGTTTCCATTAATTCCAGCATGCACACAGTTTGTTGATATTTATTCAAATTATGCCAAGGCATACGGTGGCTAAATCTTCCCAGATGTACTTTATTATTGGTTCTTAATGTAAGGTTCTCTGTTAGGAAGACATGTGGGAATGTTTTGATTCATTCTGCACAGAACAGAAGGGAATTTATGAATTAAATGAACATGTACATCAGTTTGGGTCTGTCTACTGTGAAGAAACCACTGCTTCTAGTCTAGTGTGACACAGTAAGAGTGTGCTATGATCCAAGGCACAAGACAGCCCAAAATCTGTAATTTGTGTTCTTCAGTACAGAGTTTGATTTTTAGTCTTTTTCAAAAGAACAATAAGCTCTCAGATTTATATTAATAAAATTGTGAGCACACATGCTCAGGATATGAAGACACTTGTAAGGCTCAAACCTACTTCTCCAGGTCTTCTGTGCTCCCCCAGCCATGGCACTGCAAAGAAGGGCAACACTCTCCTTCCATGTTGTGTCGGGGCCAAGAAAGATAAACATCGCAAAACTGAAGGGAGAGCAAGGAAGGTGATGAGCAGCTGTAGAAGACACAGAGAAGCAGCAGCTGGAACTCTAAGATTCTACCACCTGTGAACAGGAAAACTGGTATTTAAGACATCATTTTCAGCTTAAATGCATAAGTATTATGTATTAAAGCATTGATTTCAACAGAACAATTGATACAACATATAACTGTGATTATAGAAAGGGTCTCAGTATTGCTCTAGTTTAATCCCTTTCTAGAGAACCTCTAAGCCAGGAAAAACTCTCCACTGCTACTGTGGGAATATAAATGTTCTGTGTGTTTGCAACTCTGTCAGCACTGTTTGTATGTAATTGTTCTTTTAGACTAGTTTCAATTCCCTTGAGACACTCTAAGAGAAGGAAAACAAAATTCACATGACATTAGCAAAGTTTGCTTTTATTTATGAAATATGTTGTATAATACCTGTTTGCTCTAGCACAAGGTGTATCAGGCACCTATTTGAAAATGGGGCTTTCTGTGACCTAAGGTGAGAAAAAATACATTTTATGGAAGCGCTGAGTAAGCTGTTAGTCTGCAGCACTCCGCCCCTTGGGAACATTAGTACTGTTAATATAGTCATAATACCTCCATCCATACACACACACACACGTCTTTCCTGCACCCTGCCCATAGTTAATTCCTTTTTTGAATTCTTTGCTCAGTATTTGGACCTTAATACAACTGCTGACAGTGTTCTTCTTTTTCCCATCACTGGAATGGATCAGAGGAAGCTTTCTTTCTCCAAAAGCTCTTTGCTGGATAGTCATGTAACTCTGCTGCTGAAAGAGCTGACTGGGTGGCTCTGTCAGAAACACTTCAGGGGAGAGACTTGGACTGCAAGGAGAACAGGAAGAACCTCTGATGGACACAGTGCCAGAGCACACAAGGAGATCTGCTTTAGGTCAAGATTTCAAGTGGAGATAGAAACTTTTCTTTTTAATTAAAAAAATGACCAAACAAACCGAAACAAACAATCCCGCCCCCAGAAAAAAGAGAAAAAAGCCAAGATAAAATTGTTTGGGTGCCTTTAAGGAAGGAGTAACAGGCACACGAGAGTCAGGCAGGACAAGTCTATGAACAGTGAAATGTGAGGACAAAGAAAGAAGTCTCATATATCTTAAACTGATAAACCAAATCTAAGGATACCCATTTAGGCTATGCATTTCCCATGGAATGCAAATTTCCTAAAAGTTTTCTAGGAAATCTGGAAAATCTGCAACACCCTAGATCACTGAAAGTAGTCTTTTCACTCTTCTAAATCTCAGTATGCTGGTTTACCATTCCCCTCTGGATTTTTAAGTGTATTTGTACATCTAAAACTACTAGTCCTGACTACCTAGGCAAATGTAGAACATATATAGCAAATGACAAAACTTACACCAGAAGAAAAATATATCAGTGACTGTGCCTTCAAATAACATAAATAGCTAAGAACTGATTCTGACAGAAATTGTACCATAAAACATTTTTTTTTAATTATTCACAGTGTGATTTCATGCGTAACAGAGGGAAACATGCTGTTACAGAACTGGTAATTACTGCAGCTGCACCATGACGAGGAAAAGGGATTCCAGTTTAGGCTGCTATAGGTGCTGAGATTAACCTATCCATGCTGCATTCCCTTCTGCACTAAGTGACAGTAGCTTTATCTGATCATAAAACTCTTGCTGTGAGTAAAGCAAGTTTGCTCGGCAAGCCCACCATAAAATGCCAGAGTTGTGCTTGTTCAATCATAATTGAAGAGCAGCAAAAGAGCACAGTAATTGTTCTTTTGATGCCCAGTTTCAATCCAGTTGCCATAAACCTTTCTGCCAGGGTTATCTTTCCACTTCTCTAGTGATATTACTTGTCCTATTCAGGGTTCCTTCAAACCAATTTTGACTATATTACTAAGGCAACCAGTTGTGTACTGGAAGCAGCAGACATTCTTATTCATCTTTTCACCATCAGACTGACAAAGCAGTGCTTTTAAAAAGCATTTTTCTTTCATCTTTAAGAACTAAGTCCCTAGGGAGCAGTACCAATTTATACCAGTTGAATATTTGGATCAAAGGTCCAAAAAAAAAAAGCAATTCCAATAAAGGGCACAGTAGAAGAGGCAATCTGGGCTACTCAGGAATGACTGATCCATGTACTGAAGGAATCCCCAAAGTCTGAAAACAGATCTTTAATTAGCACCGTGGAGTCAGAGTGCTCTACTGTTCCTGGCTGAGGAGAAGGGAGCTGAGACTACACCTTTTTCTTGCTTTCTGGGGAACCAGTGGCATCTTTTCTTTCTGTCTGTTACTGCTTTTCTAAGGCATGCACAGTAGGATTTTTCATCCTGCCTGTTGAATCCACTTGAATCCTGTTGAAATTGTGCTCTCTGTGTTCAAGTGGAGAATTCATTGTACTTTAGCATTATCCTTTCCTTTGAGATCTCAGGGATGGCAATCTTGCCAAAGCCTTGGGAGAGCTGAATGGACCTTGTCACATGGCTGTGGCTGGATGTGATGCTGCTTAGACCAAAGAACTGGTATACTTAAAGCAGCTGCATTAAGGATGTACAGGGTGCTTTCCTTAGGATTGCTTCTAAATTTTGAGAATTTGCTTTTGCAACCCCAAATTTTTATCCTCTTAGTTTTTATTTATGCATGATGGGCCCCAGTCAGACCAATTATATATTATTTCAATGTTGCATTCCTTAAAATGTTCCAATAAATTCCAATAAAACCAGACCTCTACTTTTGAGAGGAGTGTGCTCCCCTGAGTACGCCTTCCTCAGTGCAGTGGTCCTCAGCACTCCTGCATGCTGAAAGGCTTGTCTGTGCCACATTCCAAGGCAGGTAAACACAGGTCCTGCCAAAATGTGTGTAGGAAGGTGTTGCTTCTCCTCCTGCTCTGCACAAGGGAAGCTTTTTGATCTGCAGGGTCTCCTAGCTGGGAACAGTGAACCTCTTTCCAGGAGAGGTGGTTTCTGCTAGAGAAAACTACTTTCACCTTTTTCTCCATCCCTGCCACCCCACATACTCCTTGTAGGCTCAGTATGCTTCCCCTTGACCATGTAATCCTTAAATCCAGCAAGAGACCTGAAACACTGACCTGACTTCTTCCTATGCACCTCTCTGGCAGGAAACACTGAGCTGATTGCACCAATCTCAGTCAGGGAATCCAGGGGGATATACCCGCCTGGCCTGGCCTAGACTAACCTCTTCACCTACCAGGCAGCCTCCTGCCCCACACCATTGGTCCTGGGGCATTTTCCTAGTTTTTCAAGTCCAACTCCCCTCCCAAGGCAGTGTCACCTAGAGCAGGTTACTCAGGAACATGTCCAGGTGAGTTTTGAATGTCTCCAGAGAGGGAGACTCCATGAGCAGTGCAGCCTGATCCAGTGTTCTGCCACCTTCAATGTAAAAATACTCTTCCTCATGTTGAGGTGAAACTTCTTGTGTTTTAGTCATGGCTATTGCTCCTCATCCTGTCACTGGGCACCACTGAAAAGAATCTGGCACCATCCTCTTGGCACCCTCCTTTGAGATATTTATGTGCATGAATGAGATCCCCTCTCAGTCTTCTCTTCTCCAGACTGAACAGGCCCAGCTCCCACAGTCTCTCCTCATAAGACAAATGCTCCAGGCCCCTCATCCTCTTTGTGGCCTCTGCTGCACCCTCTCCAGGAGCTCCTTGTCTTTCCTATCCTGAGGAGCCTAGAACTGGACACGGCATTCCAGAGGTGGCCTCACCAGGGCTGAGTAGAGGGGCAGGATCACCTCCCTTAATCTGTTGGCCACACTCTTCCCGATGCACCCCAGGACACCTCTGGCCCTCCTGGACACGAGGGCACTGCTGGCTCATGGACAGCTTGTCACCCACCAGGACCCCCAGGTCCTTCTCCACAGAGCTGCTCTCCAGCAGGTCAGTCCCCAGTCTGTGCTGGCACTTGGGGTTATTCCTTGCCGAGTACAGGACCCGGCACTTGCCCTTGTTGGATCTCAGCATGTTTCTTTCCACCCGCCTCTCCAGTCTATCAAGGTCCTTCTGAATGCCAGCACAGCCTTCAGGTGCATCAGCCACTCCCCCGAGTTTAATTTCGTTGGGTTTTTTTTTTGTTTTATTGTTGTTTTGAATTGCTTGTTTAGTATTTGGTGGTTGGTTTGGTTTGGTTTTTTTCATTCCTTTTGGGCAGAGTGATGTGGGTTTTTTCCTTAAATATACTCTCAGAAACAGAAACTTAATTTTGGCTGAAATATTTTTAAAAGAAAGCAAAACTACAACACAGCCTAAGACAGATACTAGGAATGGAAAGCTCAGCATAAAATCATAATATTTATGAAGTTTTGAGCAGCAGAAAACAGACTTATAGGAAGTGGAAAGTGTCAAACAGCTCCTGTAATAGATGGCAATGCCCTTGTCTTCAATGTTTAAATCAGGGCATGCAGGATTGAAGGCAGTGACTCAAAGTGCACTTCGAAGACGATACAGAGGTTTCAAAAAAGAAACATCAAGCAAATGTCAAAAAGGCTCTGTTCTTACTTGCAACTGGATGGCTCAGTTGAATCAGTTTATTTTTTCTCCTCCTCCTTGGGTTTTGGAAGATGGAGCAAAACAAGGAAGTTGATGGTGTAGCTGGGGTCAATGCCGGCATGTCTGCTGGAGTAGCCTTGCTCTGATCTGGGTTCTCGCAAGCCAAAGACCACTGAGATTCAACCTTTATTTCTCATCCGTACAAGCAAACAAGCAGGAACGCCCTCCTTCCCTCTGCTCCTGGGCTAACTCCTGAGACAAAGAGCCCAAACCAAATTCTATAGTCAGTGCTGGGTACAAAGAAGTGAGAGTGAGAGCAGCAGCACGAGGTGCCCGAAAGGGAGACTTCGCCCTGTCCTCCCCATTCCTGCTGGGCTTCCCGAGGCTGGCAGTTCCTTGGGGCTCTGGGGCCTGTTTCTGCAGCTGTAAATGTTGTCTTAGGCACAAAGTATGAACTAGAGATGGCAAATATTTTGAGTTTTAGTTCTCAAAATTAGCTTTGAATCTTGTCCCTTTCAAAATAAGCTTTACATGTTGAGTGAGAAATCTTTTTAAGCTTCAGTATTCTAGCTTGTCAAATTACTGAAGAGGATCCAAGTTAATTTTTTCTTTTATTTTCACTGTTCAAAAAATGTTGTCTATCTATAAGGACTGTTTTGGTCCGATGTTTTGAAGAATTTTGAAATTAGATATTATGTAAAAAAAAAATCAAAACACTGACAAAAACTTTACTATTTTTCAGAGACCATCTATGCTCTCTTTTACATTATCCTTCTCTTAACAAATTGACAGCATGGAATGAAATTTTGATCTCCCTTTTCTTAGAGAAGAAAAGCTTCATCCTTTTCTATTTTTTTCCATTTTCACCTTGGATGAAGCAGCTTCAAAAGGATCCGGTAGTTCTATTCTTTAAATTGAAAAGAACTAATAACAAGAAATCTCATAAATATGTGAGGCAAGAGAAATTCCATCCAGTTACTGCTTTCAAACTGTCAAAATTAATAATTCCATTAAAAAAAAAATAGAAAAATATATTTTTGCTTATTTTTCAGTTCTAAAACCATTAAAGGATAATTTTACTGAAGTTATAAATCTCTAATCAAAGCAGGTTTTTTTTCCCCCCAGATACAATGTTGGAGTATTCTAAAATGCAGCCCTCAGTGAAAGTCCAGTTGTAGACATTTTTGCAGTAAGACTATGAATGTGCCAGAATCAGTATAACTTTTTAACAATTGGTAATCATAAAATAAATATTTTTAAGAGAGATTTTAAGAGATGTTTTGCTTCTGAAATAATTCTGTGTATATTCAGGTATTAAAGGTTAATAAATAAATAAAGAAGTTGGTGGAAAGCTTAACCAAGGAGACAAAGTTATATGTCCACAATATCTCTGTTTTTATTTGGTTCTATAAAAGACTGGTACAATATTTGTTCAAATAAATGAAAATCTTTCAATCTTAATATAATTTTATTAATGCCTTCAGTTTTTGATTTCTGTGAGGAGAAAACTTGCAGTTAAACCTATTTCTATTAATTCTGTTGAATCTTTCTCTTTTTATATTTTGATAGATTTAATCCTATATTATTAAATATATGTTTTTCCCCTTTTGCTTTCCTTCTAGGGACATATTATCTACCCTGTTATTTTGCTCTCTGCAGTTAGTGCTGATCTACTGCAAAGTACAAATTAATTATTTTCATGTGAGCAACCATGACTCCATTTATTTGCCTTTTCACTCAAGTTATATAGCTGTTATTTCCAGATATTATCTTTAACTAGCTTGAAACCTCTCTTTGCTAAGAAGACTTGAAATTCACAGTGAGGTTTTGTGTTCACCTGGGACAATCATGGTGAGTAGTGAAGGGGCCCATCAAGCCATGTCAAAAATCACTTCCCAGAAAGCCTTCTGCTTTGAATTCTGCTTTGACTTTTCTAAGGAAAAATTGAAACATTCGGTGTGCAAACAATTTGACTTTCTATTTCTTCTAGTCACCCTCCTGAAACCCCCACAACATGAAATTATATAACTGGAAGATGTGCTGATCTATTGCACTGCCTGTTACTGGTCCCTACGACTGCTACTCCATGTATTCTGGATCATGAGTTAAAGTCTCAGGGATGTTCCTGAGACAGTCTCTCCCCAGGTACAAGCGTGTCTGCTGGTCAAGGAAGCAAACTCCACCTCAGTGACTTTTGATTAGAAAGTCAGCTTGAGATGTAATTGGTCAGGTGGACAACCTCTGTGCAGATGTTAAACGCAGGGTGATGAAACTTTAGAATCCTTTTACAATGCATTTGGTAAGAAACGTCAATGAATATATCAAAGGCTCACAGGAAGCAGTATCACAAAAGCTGTGGAGATGAGAACAGGTAGAAACAAGTGACTTTTGAATATCACACTGACAAAGCAGATTTTTCTCTGCAGTAAGTTCTCCAATGCTTTATTTTGATTGTGATTTTTAGGCTAAGACATTGTTTCTCAGTCTAATCAGTCTGCTTTATTTTCGAAAAACCTAGTTTTAAGCAATACTTTACTGGATTTCATTTTGCAGCTTTCTGTATTACCTTGAGCAATTGTTATCTTTCCTTTGCTTTTCACTGGTTTTGCATTTGTCAGCTACTACAAATTTATTTAAGCAATCTCTGCCTATTTTGTCCTTAATTTTCACTCATAAATCACCTTTATTTATGAGAGAGTGAACCTTTATATTATTATTTTTCTAGTAGTCATAAAATAACTTATGCGCTAGCAAAATTAAGAAGAATACAACTGAGAAAAAAATACCATAGAGGAAAAAACTCTACCATAGAAAATGCCTTCTAAAGTGACAACATTTTTGTAGTGTCTGTGTGTTGCTTTTTGAAAATCAGGGTCCAAATTTAAAAGACAAGATAACAGTTACTGGTTGCTTTTAAAAATGTAATCTACTATTTTATAATCAGTAGATCCGTAAACTATATAGCAGTGTTGCTGTTGCTAAAGGTGTTAAGAGTTGTAAATTTGGATTCATGGCAAGAGGAAAGAGCTAGTATTGCAAATTTCTATTTTTTATCATTACTTTGGCAGATTCATCCACTTTAACTCTTCTATTTAATCTTTCCCATCTCTGCATCTTTTTTTCTTGAGCAAAAAAAGAGCAAATTGCTATCTTAATTCATTCCCATAGCCACATTCACTACACTAATTTTGAGCTCTATTCAAAAAAACCCCCAAAGACAGAAGCGTGAGACAAAAAGTAAATTTTGTTGACTGAATTACAAAGAAGAGTGGCCTTGAGAGCATGAACTTTGCTTGAGCTATAATGGGTGCAGTAGTGTATAAAATTTAAACTTTTCTCTGTGGATGAATGTCAACAGTGGTTTGCTCTTTTCACAAATGATCAAGTAAGCACAATGCTGAATATACAGAAAACCTTTAAAAAGTACCCTTTTTTTTCCCCAGAATATCCATCAATCACATCCACAATGATGACAGTTTTTCACTTGCCCTTATTTGTATAGTGTTGTGATGCTTAGAGAAGACCTGTCTGACTGAGTTCACTCAGTTGCATCTAAGTTGCAAGGAGTTAGGTCACCCAGACTCTCTTTGGGAAGCGATTTTTTTTGAGATTTTCCAGCTGACTTATCCTTCAAAAACACAGTGCCACAAAGTAGAACAAGTTGAGGAAAAAAGAAATCACCCAGGAAATTTGAATTTTGAAGGGCAAACTTGTAAAAAACCATGCCAAACTATATCAGTTTTGATGAATCTTCTGATCAAACAAGGTTTTAAGTCTTGTATCTTTTCTGTTGAAAATACCCCTTTGCCCCTTGGACAGTCGGTCTTTGCCTACAGATATCAGATCTCGACGGCCATGGAGATGTGAGACAGACTGCTTGTGCTGCCTCCTTGGGTTTGAGGTGCATGAGGTTGCCAGGACCATCCTGTGAGAAAAGATGCTGGGAGCCGGGGCAGCCGAGGAAGAAGGGATGAAGGGGGAAAGCAGGTTTGTGAATTTTCAGGTGCTTTCCCATAGAGGCGTGAGCCAAAAACTCTGGTCACTTCATCCAGCTCATGAGGGAATCGCAGCACTGCAACAGAGGCTGCCTCCAGAGAGATATTGGGTCGGCTTTGTCAAAGCTGGATTCTTTAAAAACAGATAACCAACATTTCCAGTCGATGAAGTCAGCTCCACATCTCCCAGAGCTGTGGGGTTGGGAATGAAAGCCAGAAAAGCTTTTATCCTGCTCTCTTGGGAACTCATCTTCTGTCTAAATTTGAGATTACTCTTTCCAGTAACAAAGAAAGAGATAGAGGCCTATTCAACTAGACTTTTTTTTTTAAAGAGAACAAAAAGGCATTTTGAGAGTTTCCCTCTTTGACTGCTTCTTTTGTATGTGAGTTCTTCACTCCCTCTGTGGACCAAAACACGTGATTTCCAGGCTGTTGGGACAGAGTGCCCAGGGAGCAAAGGCAGAAGGGGCAGAGGCCACACAGCGAGACCAGACATCAGAGCTCTAGGATGGCAGAAGGATGTGGGCTGGTACATTACTGGCTAGATCTGAAATACCTGCTGTTATCCTTCTCACTTCCCACAGTCTTTCAAGGAGAAGATAACATATTTTGTCAAGGTGGCTTACTTAATGCTTCTCATTACTCCCCCACCTTCCTGTAAATATATTCACAACAGCAAGTTTTTACTCTTAACAAAAGCAGGCTACAAAGTAATGCAAGAGGATGCAACTGGAAGCTTTACACAGAATGATACTAGAGTAAAATTCTAGGGCACGTTTGTGTTTGCTACACTATTGATTCTATGTTTCCTTTCCAGTAGGAGCAGAAACTTCCTTTTTTTCATTTATTTTGATCTGTAGCCTGGAACAATTTTATGTACATATATATGTAAATATATTAGTTAAAACTAAGAGCAAATAATTATATTATTAGCAGTGACATTAAAATTCCATTCAGTTCAAAATGAGAATTAATTTAGTATATGTTCCATGATTCTGAACAATTTTTTTTTCTTTAAAAATAAAGAATAGCCAGTGGGAGAAAAACAGGTATTTGGTACCAAATTTCTCTACCCCACACACATATGAATTTTGCAATAGAGAAAGGCATAGCCAGATACTTTAAAAGATTGAGGACTATTCCATGAACAGCTATCTAGAAATATATCCATGGGGGTAAAGAGTTTTGAAACAATTTAAACTCTCACCATTTCACAAGGAAAAAAATCAATCAGCACTAAGTGCACATTAAATGCATTTCAAAAGTTTGTTTAGCTAAAAGAATACGTCTGGCTCTAATTAGTGCTGTTATATAGGGAGGCTTGATCTCCCTCAGTGGCAAGAGGCTGAACTTTTTATTTTCACTTAAATCAGACGGAGGATGAAACTTACAGCTTCATATCCTAATGCTAAAACTGGAAACACTCTTATTAAACCATTCAGCTGGGTGTCTGGATGGCAAGTTACATCTTTCTGTGACAGAAACAGAAAATATGAAAGAAGATCTTGTTGATCAAACTTTTATTTATTCATCTCAGATAAAGGGCTCCCTGGAAAGCAAAGAACTCTGCTTTCCTTGTGGTGCTTTAAATCCTTGATGACTGTACAAGACTCATAGGCAATATCCCTTGCACATGCTGTGTTTATTGACAATGTTAAAACATCTACAGTTGAGGTAAAGTGGTGGCATAAGACAGAATAATGTTAGAAAGATAAATTGCTAATTGGAACAGCTGTTTTGTAACTAAGTAAATGTGAGTTAAAACTTAGATTTCTTCAAGCAGAAGTTCACAGAGGAAAACTTTGGACCTCTTCAGTAGATAATCTCTTTAATTAATATTTTCACCCCAAACACAGCTGTGACTATTTTACTGAAAGAATATAAAGACTGAAAAGATGAACACTGTTGTAGAACAAAACTATATTACTACAGTGAAAGTAATTTAAAACCTTCATTAACATATAGTGAGAATCTCAATGTTTTGGTAAAAAAAAAATAGAATAAAATTGAAAATATGAACTATGTCCATTTTCATCCCAGACCCACAAAACAAAGACTGATACGATGGCAACCAAGGAAATCTGAAGACACTGACTCTAATGAAAGATGTGTGATATGCATTGAAGGGAGTGGTGACATAAACTAGATTGAGGCAATTCTTGTTCTGCAGCAAGCAGGAGGATGTGGGAGGTGAGGGAAGACTGAAGCCCCCGGCTGAGCAGAGGAAAGATCTGCGGAGTCCAACAGAGCCTGTAGAGGGGAATCGGGGACAGAGTAGTGGAGAGAAGGGAGCCGAGACAGTTCCACCAAGGAAGAGCGCCAGCACCACAAACACCAAGATTCTCCTTCAATAACAAGTAAGGTGTCACCAAACCCTGCTTCACCAACCCGTAAAGCATTTCACCATCACTGCTCATGCACAGTTAATTTGATGTATCCTGAAACTGGGTCAGCAATAAAGACACATCTTTGATAAGTGGCAACAGAGCATGTGTCTCTCTGCTTTGATGTCTCGTGGTTGCCAGGATAGCTGCCTGCTCTGCTGCACAGCATCTCTGTCTAGGTCCTTAAAAAAACATTTGTGCTGGGGTCAGAAGAGCCCTTTGTGCACCTGTCCAGCACCCAGGGGGTGTACAAAGCAAGGAGAACCTGCAACTTTCAAGACATGAGACAAATGCTTCAAGTAGAAAAGAGTGGTGACATCCGAACACTACAAAGGACTGATGCTCCAAGTATCTATGCAAGGGAAAAGAAACTGTTGTGAAAAACTCAGCCAACTGCTTTGTAGAGCATTTCAAGCCCCATGAAGCAGGCTGAGGCTCCCCCAACCCCCAGAAGGGTCAGAAAGCTAGAAAATGTTTCAGATATATGAATTCAGATGTTACTTTGAAAAAGGTAAGTAGTATCCAGGAAATTCATCCCTGTGTTGGTTATTCAACTCTGTAGGATGGCTGCTGTGCTGAAAAAAAGCAAGGTCTCTGGCTTTGTTGATCAGATCCAGCTATGAACAACATAGTACAGGTGCAGATACAGTGTTTTTATCGGTGTCGCAATGACTTGCCAGAGAAAACTAGCATGAGGCGAACCCCAGCAGCTTTAAGCTAAAAACCTGTCATGCTTTCAACAAATCTTACTCTTGAGAAAAGTCTTCCCTGAAAAAAACGAAAAGAAATTTCATTAGACTTCAGGATTTTTATTCCAATAGCCGTTTTTCAGCTCTTCAAGGAGTCCTGCAAGACAGATGAGACTGAAAGTGTGCTCTGGTTGGAAAAGCCCCTGAGAGCACACTGTCAGCCCAATTAGGCTGTGTGAGAAATTTTGAAGCTCGGGCAGTGGATGAAGTTAAGTGACAAAAAGCCTGAAGTGACTTATGCCATACAAAGCTCTGTGAACGGAAGGAATGATGTTCACTCTCCCAGACAGGGAAAAATAGATGTGAAAAATGAGATCTCAAGGGTGGCCCTTAATGATGTTCCGTGTTGGGGAAGGTGGGTGCACAGGTAGATGGGATGCACGTGAAAATTGAATTTCAGTGGGTAAATGAGTCTGAAATTAACTTCTGTGACTTCTCAGCTTCTTCTGTAATTGCAAAAAAGGGCCAATACTGAAGAAAAATGTAATGAATTGCCTGCTATCAGATTAAACAGTTCCGTGCAAACGCATAGTTGACATATTGGAAATGCAGTGTTGTAATACCTTGCATGGTGACTTACCCCCTTTACCTGCAGAATGTAAATAATGGATAATAGTTTGGATTTGGCATGCTGCTATGAATTCTTGCTTTGATTCCTACTGCTATGAATACATAAAGCAAAAGACGCTAGAGACAGCTCATGGTGGATTTCCCTCTTGGGACTACCTCATTAATAGTTTTTCTGCTTGATACATCTGAAAATATTTTGTAGACCCTTTTAAAAAAATTTTTCATATGCAAATAAATATTAAATTGAGGTCACTTATTCTTAGCTGATTACACAATTTTCTTGTATCAGGTCTATAAAGTACATACTTTCATTGGAAAACTGCACCTGTAAAATAAATTGTTCCTCCTGCAAAGGTACAGAACATCTTCAAAAAGGTCACAGTGGCATTGCTGACAGGAGAGCTCATCAGTGCCTTTCAACCACTGACAAGAAGCAATATCCTGCTCTCAGTTACAGCTCACTCAGAGATGGATTTTTTTTTTGAGGGAGGGCTAGTCTTGTGTTCTCTGCTCTTCAACAGAGTGGTTGGCCAGCTTCAGGATGGTCTGCACATGTGGGCATGCACTGCCCTGCTGAAGGATGCCTGAGACTGTAGAGTACTTAGTGCCCCAAACCAAGCAGCAGCAGGTGGGGTTGGTTGGCCTGTGATGCTTGGCCTGGGGACCACTTGGCCCCTGGACCTTCCAGGGTCCCCAAGAACCTGCACCCCTCTCTGCTTTCCTGCTCAGGCTCCTTTGGGAAGCAGCTGCTGGAATACAGAAAGCTGAAAGTTAATCAGCAGAAGGGATTTGATAAAGTTGTTTTCACTTCTCTAAGTCATATGTGTCCCTAAGCAGCCTCTTGTTGGACTGAGTCAAGAAGGCATAAACAGAGTTGAGATAACTTCTCTGCTGGTTCCCTGTGCTGCACACCTGGGCAGACACAGCTAAGCTAAGGCAAGTCCTCAAGTAAACCTCTCTGACATATTGCTTGAAGAGTTCCTTGCATCTTGTCTCACTCTTCTTTCTTAGCCACTTAATGTTGTGGGATTTAATTTTTCTCTCTTAGTTTTGAGACGATGATACCTTATTTCATATGCTTTTTCTTTCCTTTTAGTGAATTTCAGTATTTCGGTAGTCAGCTCATAATGTCTTTCGTATTGGTCAACTCAGTTCTCTATTTCTGTTATCCATTCATCCATGACATTAATTTATTTTCATGTAATTTTAAAAATTTTTGAACAGCTTCTTATAAATCAGAGTATATTAACCCACTCTTGGTTTTTTTTGCCCTCAGTAAATTTGTTAAATCTTCAATGAAAATTGTCCCATTCTCTTTCTCCTTCAGTTAATCTTTCTCCTGGGGAAGAATCCATTACTGTACGGAACATCACTAGTTAACTCACCTGTTCTAAATGTCAGGCAGAATATAGTTTGTTTTCTTCAGATGAAATAAAATCAAATACTTCAGCTATGAAAGTCCTCACAGCAAAAATTCTAGCAAAGACTGTATTTTATCACAGTTCAGGTAAGATGGGAGAAGAAATAAAAAGAAAAGCAATAAAGACTCAGAGAGCAGAATTAAACCAATTAGTAAGCAGCCAATCAGCTCTAGAAATTGGATGTCAAGTTCTGCTAGTAGAATATCTCTGTCACCATACGTGTTATGTATTTAATTTTTCTGAAATATGCTCTTGATAGAAGTGAGATTCTATCGACACGTTTTCCAGCTCTGCTAACGCATTGCAGTGGAAACACTCTGGAAAATTATGAGTGATAGGAATGAATCAAAATAATTTTTCTATTCAAGTTCCAAAATTTGCTCATTCTAGGAAAATCATGTGTCCAGTTTCTTTGTTTTCTTGTCTCAGTGTCTGTTTAGCAGAGGTAATCTGATAGGATGTATAATGTGGCTAGTGAAGAACCACGCTGACACTCAGGAGACTTATGTCATATTCCATAGCCTGATTATAGTCCTTTAGGTGACCAATTGGAAGTTTCTCACCTTTCTATGTCTTAGCCTGAGCTTTCTTCCTTGGGGATATTATCCTCCTTTCTAAAGTATTTCTGCAAGCTTTTTAAATATCAAGAATATTCCAAGTGAGCAATTCATGTAAAGCTCAAGGATCTAATGGTAGTATCAGTGATTCTGCAGATAATTTCAATCTGTTTCAAACTCTTCCTTGAAAGAAAAACATTCTAATCACCTCTTATAAATGAAATTACCCTCTGCGCTTCCTGCTTCCCTCCTTCTGCTGTGCGTCAGCACCTTGCCAGAGCTATTCTTTCCAGATTGCATTTCTGATTCTCTCTGTGACTGGGCCACTTATCAGATATATCCTGATACTTCTCAACAATGTGTGAGAAGAACTGAGATAAAAAAATAAGTTCCTAACAATTTTTGTTACAAACTAATTTCTAAACCTGAAGATGATGACTTTCACAGGTCTTGTGACTAAATGCATCAGAATTCCTTTCTTAATAACACCTATGATCTTCCTATGATGTATTTTAGGATGGCACTCATCTATTAAGTATTTATTAATTTATTTTAGATTTTTTTAACATATAGCATATCTAAATATGTATAGAAATCACTGTGGACTTTAACATAGAAAAGTTTTTTCTTTTTCTTTTTCTTCTTTTTCTTTTTCTTTTTCTTTTTCTTTTTCTTTTTCTTTTTCTTTTTCTTTTTCTTTTTCTTTTTCTTTTTCTTTTTCTTTTTCTTTTTCTTTTCCTTTTCCTTTTCCTTTTCCTTTTTCTTTTCCTTTTCCTTTTCCTTTTCCTTTTTCTTTTCCTTTTTCTTTTCCTTTTTCTTTATCTTTTCATTCTTTTATGCAATAGATGCTTCAATATATTTTGCTTGTGCATTTCATCTGAAGTTTCTCATTCTAAATTGCAAATGTGTGACCAGCAGCCTGACAACTAATTGGAAGTGAGGGATACCAACAGGCTTTAGACTCAAAAAAGACATACCTCAGCACAGACAAAACCTTTTCATCACAGTGGTTGTCCTGAAGGAGGCACAAGAAGCAAACAGTAAATAATCTCTTCATAAAACAGAGCCTTCATTTTAAATCAATTAGATAGTCCAATCTCTATTACTTACATACTTTCAGGGACTTCATTAGGCAATTAAATGGGAAAAAGAGCTCCCCCTCTTCTTTCTTTTCATCTTAATTTTAGACTAAGCAAATTAGACATAATATGTATCAATATGATTATCTTAACTGGAAGTCATTTTCTTCTGTGCTTTGTGTATAAACAGTTATTGTTTTTCCAACAAGAAAGGCTTTTCTTCCAGGCACTATTGATTCTATTATACACACACACAGAGATACAGACTGCTACAGCATATTTTTGACTTATTATTTAGTTGACTGCTTAGTGATTGTGGTAAGCCTGGTATATCTAAGACAGCAGGAGAGCTGCTTGTCTGTATTTTGCCAGTAGCCTGTTGTGATGAGGAAGACATTACTATATTATCTCTTGCAGGGGACTTTCATTTTACCAACTGACAGCAAAAAAAATCTGTTCAAAGGATCATATAATTGCATTGGTTGAAAAGACATAGATCCACAAAAGAAAAAAAGGATATTTAGACTCCAGGAAGTGTGTTGAAAAAGGAAAGGAAAAAAAAAAAAAAACCAAAAAACAAAGAGTAGAGTAGGCTATAAACTCCAGGTAAAAACTGAGTTTTCCTCAGTTCACTCAAACCCATGCTTTATTTTGCTTAATTGTAATTTGCCAAAGGCTTTTGGTCATGAAGTCCTGTATACCCATGGCTGTCCTCCTGGCCAAGGAGAACTGCACAAATCTCACTGAGGTCAACTACTGAGAGGCTCACCCAGGAGATCCCCTTCCCACCTTTCTCTTTAATATTTTTTAAATTACACATGATTTTATGAATAAGATTATCCTAAGCAGAATTCATTCATTTCTGCACTCTTCTCAGCAATTTTGTTGCATAATTTGGGCATGACCACTCATTGTTTTTCCAATACAGAAGGTTACTGCTGAACACCAAATCTGTTGTTTACACAGAGGCACATGGTAATAATGGGTTCCCCTATCCACCACGGATGTGATTGTTCACAATTTTTAGTGATTCTAAGACTTCTAAAAAAGCCCACTTGCCCCTGGCTGAGGGCAGCTAATGGCAGACTGGCATAGTGCAGAAGGGCAAGCAGCCATCAGAAATCACTGTGTTGTTCCCACTATTTAGAGAAAAAGCAGAGAGTATTCATGCAGAGAAAATTCCAGGAAAGACAGGAACAGAGTATGCATATCCACCCTCGTGTTTCAAATATAACACGAATATTTTGCTGATAAAAGCTAAACTCAGTTACTAAAAAGGCTTAACAACTCCTTATGGTTACTGAATTATTCAAGTATTAATTGTGGGAGTGGGAATTAGAGAAAGGACGTTCCTAAATCATAGAATCTATAATGTTTTGGGTTGGAAGGGACCTTAAAGATCATCTAGTTCCAACCCACTTGCCATGGGCAGGGATACCTTCCACTAGATCAGACCAGACTAAAACCTCAATATTCATCACAGTCTTCCCTACTACTGGAAGAATGCCAGTGCTCAGGGCAGAGCAGAGGAATGCCTGGGTCAGTAGTTTGTTCCTGGAAGGCGAACATCTTGAGTGTGGAAAACAAATGGGCTCAGTGTTATTTTACAAGATTACAGATTAGATACAGCTAGATGTGACATTACCCACAGCATGCCAGGGAACACCAGGGAAGTTCTGAGAATGAGGAAAATTGTTTGGAGAAGAGAATTTATCTGTAAGAATTACAAGCATCATACTATTTCTTATTCTTAAATAGTATTCTGAGAATAATGCTACCATCTTGCCGGGCATTCTTCAAAAGGAGGAAGAGAGTGAGGGGCACTGAACAGAAAAAGAGAAAATGTACATTTTTTTAATATAAAGAGAGTCAAGATGAGTCTCCAAGCGGGTGCCTTTCAGGTATGTGGCAGGCATTTTTTTTTCATATAATAAAGTGATTTTTGTATTTGTTTCCAAGAAAGAGCTTCTGTGCACAAGCTTTTTTCATCAATACTGAAAAAAACAAAAACCAAAAACCAAAACCACCCAGCCCTCAACTCTACAGCTACATACTTAAATTTCTATTCAGATACTTCTCTAAGATTTAACCTTTAATAACTTAGCCTCCTCCAATTTGGCAACTTTGGGACTAATGTCAATAAATAAATTACCTTTTGTCTGGGAATGTTTAATGAGTGCTTTATGGAAGATGTATGAGGCACTGAAAAAAGGAAGGGAACTTGTAAATGTATTGCATCCATAATGAGACAACTTATTATCTTTTGGCCATTTCCAGTCAAACAAAGACTACTTTTGACTATAAAAACAGCAGAAAAACTGCAATAAGAAAACTATGGGACTCCCTACCTCTTAGGAGTTGCACACCACATGGATGAGTTTTATCACTATGGGGAAATGGAGAAGGAATGAGCGTCTTTGTGCCTTCTTCTTACAAGCGCATAAAGCATGACAAACTTTTCTATAATGCTTGGTCAGTGGTATATATAGACAAGAAATCTTGTTTTCAGAGGCCATCCTAAAACATTTACAAATGCAGACTTGCATGTTTTGCGTGGAGGTTGAAGCTTTTGTAGATGTGAATATCATGAGCTTTACCTTTAGGCAAAACCAGTTAAATAGATTTGGCATTAAAAAATGACATTGTATTCTTTCCCCATGACCTGAATCTGGTGTGAATCATCCTTTTAAACATTTTCATAAATGGAAATTAAATGCCAAACCATTGCAGCATTCATTAGGAGCAATTAAAAAGCATTTAGCAAGTTTGTGGCAGTAGTTCACTGGCTTGGTGCAGCTCTGGGCTACATCAGCTTTGTACCACCGGCTATTCCCGTCAGTGCAGTTATGCCAACATCATGCTGGCACAGGAGCCCAGAGTCACAATCTTCCTCTTCAGAGTACAGAGGGGTACAGTTTTAGGGTTGTTCTCAAACGTATTTTAGACCCTCTAGTCCTTATTCTAATTCAAAGCTGTCTCTCCCACGTGTCTAACTGATTCAAATGGGGGTGAATGTTCTATAGGATGTATTAACTGGGTCTGTCCAGACACATAGCCTCATCTCCACTGCCTCACTTCATTATACATTTTAACCAGAACATTTCTCTTAGCTTTTCACCTCTCACAATGATGCTACTTAAAATTTTTTCTGTTCTGTCTCAAATTTAATTCCCCTAAGTAGTAACTCATGGCCATTTTACTCGTTTTCTACTCTGTGCAACTTTGCTATAACTCATGGACAGAAATGTAAAAGTAGTGGAGTGATAAATCATGTCTGTCATGCACTAAATATCTTGCTTTGGGTAACCCATGAATGCCCCGAGCAGTGTGAATTCCATGGCTTTACCGTTTAACGTCCAGTGTATGAAAACACTAGTATGTAAATCACATATCATATTAATCACTGTTTATTTTACCCCAGGCACATAAATAAACATTAAACTTAATCCTCTATGCAAAATTTTGCTTTGCATAGACTTTTCACTAGTCTTAACTCGAGCAACTTCTCAGCTTGGAATTTAGAAAGCAGAAAGCCTTTTTATTCTGTGCTGGTGACTATGACTCAGTGCTGCTGCAGCAGAGGGGTTTTCATCGGGTTGGATTTCCCATCTCAGTTCTTGATAACAGACTGCCTCCTCCTTTAAAGCCCCGGAGTCTCCCTTCTGACTTCCATGTTACCGTACTTCAAACAAACAAACAAACAAACAAACAAACAAACAAACCCAGCACTGGAGCCATGCATTAGGATAAGCACACCCAGCAGGTTTCTCATTGAGAAGTGCAGAGGAACCGTGATTTTTGAAGCTGGACATGAAAATATTTTGACAAGACAAAATTATAGTTTCATTTGGAACTCTTCAAAACTCTTGACAGAGATCTTAATAAAGATAAGGAGAAAATAAAATATTAAGAGATGTAATAGTTGAATACTGAATTTTCCTGAAGGCTACAGCTGGGATCTGAATGGGCTAGAAAGGCAATATTTCACTTTCAATATGAAAAAGTTTCACCTGCAGAAAAGTCTTGATCAGCCACTTCAGATCGCAGAGAAATTTAGAATTGCTTATAGAGCTTACTCCCATCTTTATTGTCTGCAGATTTTTTTTTCCAAAGAAGTGGGCTTTGTTACTTTTTAATCCTTCTGTTTTGCTCAGATGGTGATAAGGACCACATTATAGTGCAATCAGGACATGTAAAGGACGTATTTTGTATCTAGAGGAAAAAAAATATTTCTCCAGTTTTCACCAAGGCAAAACAAACCTGAACAAAGAAGCTTCTGATTCTGAAAACTGGCTTTGCTTCCTTAAACATGACTGCTCCAGAGCTGTGGGGAGCTTTTTCCATTGCCTTTTTTGGGGTAAATTTCTCTTCAGCTAGAATATGATTAATTGCTGAAACGAAAGAAAAAACCTGTTTCTATTTGATTAGAATGGTGTTGAGCATATTTACTATCTTATTCTGAAAACCAGGAAACTTGACAAAGATATTTTCTGTGATTTTAGGGATTTGTTATCTGAAAGCTTTGTTCCTAGAACAGCTAGTGAAACAAGTGTTTCACCTTCCCTCCTTAGGCCTTTCACTTTATAAACATTTCTGTTTCATGCACAGATTTATCAGGATTTGCTAATGAAAATGAGTACAGAGGATTGTACTGTTTAATGGGCCAGAAAAATACCATCTCTCAATTCTGTGAAGTGACATTTGCCATCATGCAGTGACCTCTGCAGAGCCCGCAGTCAGATTCTGTTCTCTTTGCAGGGTATCAGTGGGGAATAAGCTGTCCTGGGACTGGTGAATGTCACACATGTGACATGCCTACCTAATAAGCTCTTTGCAGCCTACTCCCTGGGGTAGTTCTCCTCATTGGGCTGTGAATTGGCTATTCTACAGCTTAAGCTGTTGCTAAAATGAATGCAGTCTGAGGGACAGTGCAGCTGCCTCTCCACCATGAGCAGGCTCAGACAAAGCCTTCCAAGTGGATACTGGAGGCGCTGAATAGAATAGAATAGAACAGAATAGAATAGAACAGAATAGTTTAAGTTTTTCAGTTGGAAGGGACCCGCAACAATCACCTAGTCTAAATGTGGTTAATGGCACTTTACCTTCTCAAAGTCAAGGTCTTTGAAATGCCAAAGAAGTCACAGTGTGTGCAGAGACTCGGCACCAAAGTGGTAAGATTTGAAGGAAAATCAAGCCTAGTTTGGTCCTTTGAAAAAATGTATAATTCCCAGTGATGGAAAATTGCTCTTTCAAGTAGTAGGAAAGAACTTTTATGCTTTACTAGTGGTTCTTTGTCTGCTTACATCTCATTTTTGCAACATGGAGCGTTACTAATTAATATATTCATGTATTATTAAAATTTGAAAAAAGATGCACTTGTATATGGAAAGCACTTCTAGGCAATTTAAATTAAGCTGAATACACAGCTGTGTATTCTGCTAAGATGGCACACTAAGGGCTTAAAATTCTGGTCCTTTTTTTCATTCGTCTTTCTGTCTCTACTGATGCTTGTCCTCATTTCTAAGTTTCCATGTGGATGTAAAACTTTGAGCTTCATGCTGTGGTTGTGTAATTTGACAGACTTCAAGACCGACTTTCAAAGCCATTTGCTCAAATGATTTAAGCTCCTGCTAAACCCTTCTATTTTGAATACCCAGGAATGAACAACTTAGTAATCAGATGAAAGTCATGCACGTTTTCTCGCTAACTGTTCTCGTTTCCGCGTCTGTAGGGAAGAGTGTTATTTTTATGAGAAGTTAAACGTTAGTGAGTGCATCAGCATAACTTGATTTGCCATGTGGCTGTAATAAAAGCAGTACAAAGGCCAAAAAAATTTTCATTTTATGTACACATTAAAAGCTAACCTGCAGCCTTTTCCACTTTGCTAAAAGTCCAGCAAATACAGTACATAACTTTGTGCCCTGAGGTTTTAGATGAAACTAATTTAATATTTATTAGTTGTTTTCCACGGTAGAGTTACCACTCATCTCAGTTGAGTGCATTCTTTAGGACAGCTAATAATCTGATTTGATCCTTTGTCATGAAAACCCGGTGAGTATTTATTTTTAAGTCCTATTTTGTAGTCAAGGAGTCTGAGGAGGGAGAGGAAAATTGGTTGGTTTAGTGTTTGGATGAAGGGAGTAGCTGTGTTTAATCAGGGCGAGATTTATGAAGGGGATGCCAGTGTAAAGATTCCTGTTGGAAATGATCCATGTGTAATACCATGGTTTGACCCCAGTTAAGTCCACAAGGCATGTCTCATCTAGATCGAAATTAGAAAAATTAAGGTAGCTACATTAAAGACGGAATTAAGCTGATCTGTGAACACTTGTGGATCTGCTCCCTAACTCTTACAACTGCCTATCAGGTTTTTTTTTTCTTAAGGCTGTTTAAGTATTCGCACATTTCTTCTGTGGTTTTATGTCAGTAAAAATCTATGCTTTAAAAACAGAAAATCCCTGTCCTGCACTGATAGCCTGTGTTTACAAATTTCATGATGTCCTTCAATGTCTCATAGTAAAATCCAGGAAGGAGACATACTTGGTTAAAATACTTTTTTTTCAGGCATTCAATCTTAATCCCATCAAGGTACAAAAAGAAAAAAATCAGATACAAGGAAAAGATAATTTACTATTCAGGTGTTCATAGTGCATGTGAAATAATTGGCTCTTTCCTGCTTTTCCTTAGCTCTCTGGGATTTTAATTTTGTTTTGGCACAGTGCTTGTTGTAATAACCTATAGACTACTAGCCTTAGAGGGTGTGCTCATCTACATTTGTGGACTTGCTACAATACTTGGCACTTTAAGTTTTCTTCATACTACTTGCCGTGTACACTTATCTTCAAAGTTATAAGATAACTTATTTGCCAAACTTGACCATTATAAACTTTTTACCTTGTTTCATGCTGGATTTAGAAAGATTTTGGGGTTTGTTTTTGCTAATTTGTAACAAATTATGTTTTCTTCAAAATATTGTATTCAAATTTGTTAAATAAATAATAAAAGAGCATTTGTCTTTAAAGGTGTGATCCTTGAGAAATCTAAGCCAGTATTTTGCAGTAGAATTTCTTTTGTCATGCTGATTTTACTTTGTGGTTATAACTAGCAATATAAATAATGCAAGGGAATTCTGGTTGCATTAATACATCTCTTACGAAACCTAATTAAGGCATCACTAAGGAAGCAGAAGTCTTCCCATTTGACTTCAGAGGTCGAGGCCCCAGAAATGTTAAACCCATGAGGAATCAGTAGTCTGAAGGAGAATTGGCAAATGAGCAAGGCAGAGGAAGTATAGATTTTTTAAAATTTTTGTTTGATTGTTTTGCTCAGGCTGCTGTTTTCTGACCCAGTTTTCTTTAAACAAAACAAAACAAAAAATATAATAAATCTGCTGAAAATATCAGATGCAATTATCTACACCATGCACCTATTTTCTTACCAAAAGCATGTAGTTCTTAGAATGAACACTGGGCAACTCGCATCATCTGTACTCGTAATTACTTGATATGAAAGCAAAAGGCCGTAAGTAGGCATGCACATGTGGAATAGTGCAAAGACAACTGGTGCCATTTTTTTATTAAATGGAACACAATATGTGAATACCCTGATTCATGTGCTTCATATGTTTACAAACATATAAAAGCATTTGGGAGAACAGAGGCATCATGGCTGCGTCCTACGTGATTAAACACAGTCAGCTATTTTCTAACACTCTTGCTATTTACCTTTTCACAGCAGATTTTACTACATTATTTTTCATTATATAAGATTTCTCTTGTGGGGGTTGACATGAAGGTCACAGGTTTCATTAGAGCAAAATGACGCTTAAGATAAGAATTCAGAGTTCATTCTTCTGAGAAGCTATTGTGACTTGTAGGTCTCTCTGAGGAAGACGATGGGTCTGTCAGTTCTCTCTCCTTACTCTAGATGCCATATTTCCTGCACTCACTTAATAGACAGAGAACAGAAAAATTAAATTACAAACAGAAAAATAAATACAGAAACATTTCCCCAGTATATTCCTTATATTAAAAATATATATATATACACACACACACACACACACACGTATTAGAAGGAACATTTGTTAAGATATTTCTACAGTTCCCCTCTGAATTAGGTACTCTGGCACTCTCACTGGCAACTGAGCTCTGCCATCTTTGCCATTTAGAACCTTTCTTATGAAGATGCTTGGTTTAGTGCTTATTTTTCTATTAAGGTGTCACCCCTCCAGCTTTGTGCAACTATACCTCCCTGGCTGTCTTATAAAATAGTGTATGTGGAAATGTATGCAGAAAATTAGGTGGATAATTTTGAAAACCATTTGACTAATGAGGAATTTTTTTCTGCTTGGAAAAAGAGGAGTAGAAGAGGATTGTCACCTTTCTCAGAGGCACCTGACCACCAGCAGAGCAAATCAGGATTTACCATGTCACCACCTTGACCTGGCTCTGTGTCTGCAGAGAGGCTGATGTGTGATGCCTCTGCTCTACCTCCTTCTTCACTTATTGTCAGAGATTTAATGAGTGTCTTTATATTCTAGGATAAGGCTTTCCTACTCTGCAAATTCTATTTTAAAGCAAAATATTCCCAGAGAGTCTTTAAGAAGCATGCTATATTTTTCAAGGTGGTGGATCCAATGTATTTCAAGATACGAAAATTATCTTTGATCTAGGTTTACATCAAATGATAATCCAAAAGTTATTAGTTATGTTTATTTTGTTTCTATACTCCCATTAGTTCAGGAGCACTGCCACTTTTCATTTCACAAGTCTGGACACTTCCTTTTGATGTCAAAAATGAAAGTGAATTTAAGAAAACTACCAGGAGAAAAAAGGATTGGTCTGCTGTCAAACTGAAACCTTCTAGAAGACACATTAAAAATCAAGAGAAAGAGTCTTGATGATTTCTCTACACAGATGATAAGTTAAGTTTTCGAGTAATTTAGGTAATAGTAATAGTAATGAGGTAATTTAGAAAATTTTTCAGTATGAGATGCTAATTGTGTCTGATACACTGTGTTTTTGAAAACATTAAGTTCACATACAGCACATAATTTAGATATTATTTTTTGAAATATATTTTATTTTGTGTTTGCTCTTAAGACTTTTTTTAATGAAAGCTTAATGTGGAGGTAGACATGGAGGAAGATGTGAAGGACTGAAAAAGTGTCCTGTTGTTAGATTTTAAAGAATTTACCACAGAAGTGAAGAAACTGCACCCTGATACATTAGGAAGAATACGTACCAATGAAGACATTTCAGGTAACGAATCCTTGTTATACCACTAAAGCTGTGCATGCTGTGAATATATAAAGAATAGGATCTGCACTTGAGCTGAACTCTCAACGTAGGCTCACTGTCAAAAACAAGGAGTGAAATGCTCTGCTTCTTCCCTCAAACTTGGTACTTCTCTGGAAGCTCATCCTGCACTATGGCAAGCTCACCTCTCATTGAAGTCAGTAAAACCTCTAGTAACAGATACTAAAAATTAATTTAAAACCCCACCAAACTCAAAACTCTCTTGCATCTCCTCTGCTGTATCTACTCTTAAACAGTCTTTACAATTCAACACCAGATTCTACCTTTTCAACAGTCTTCAAAGGGAAAAAAGAAGATGAATGATTGCTTTAATCCTTGGTTTTGCTTCTGCTCCCTGCAGTGACTTCCCTGGGGAGGTTAGCTGCATGGATGGAGAAGTGATGTTTTCCGGGAAGGCTATTGTGAAAGTAAATTAAACCCCTAACTGTGCTTTCAGTCTTTGTGCTGTGCTGCTCACATCTATCCCATGGTTAGCATCCTTCAGCCCTAAACACAAATCTGGAAACATCATTGCTGTCCTCAGGCAATTATACAGAATATAATTAATCCAGCAAATTCTCAAGGAAGTGTCCAGTCTTGTCAGGCAGAAATATCATTAAGGGGAATTTCCGATGGCCGCATGATCATTGGGCTCATTAGAAATTAATGTGCTGTAAGAATAATTTTTCCATTACCAAAAAATCCAACCAAAGTACTATTCTGATGTCTGAATGTTTTATGGGTGAATCTTTCCCTCATTATTTTATCCCGTGAAGAAAATCTATTTAAAAATGCAATGATAATTTGTGAAACAACCTTGTGCATTGCTTTGGGGTTCCTCCTGCCTTTTTAAGAAGAGTAGGGAGTAGGAGGGCAAGTAACTTCAGAAAGCTCATGGAGGTCCAGGACATAAGGCCACACAGCCAGCTTAACTCTGTGGGCAGCAATTTCCAGGGGAACAACAATAAGAAATGCCAGATCTACTTCTGTAGCAAGTGTCTCACAGTGGCTGCTGAGAGCATGTTTGTGTTACTCGGTGGGTGGTGAAGCTCTCCTTGGTCTGGTGCTGTTTTACCACACTGATTGGTGCTTAGGTCTGTGTATTCACTCATATCTTTAACATTCAATCTCCAGGACTTTGCTCAGCGTCTTCCAGAAAGGCAAAAACATGAATGTCCCTTGTACAGAGCAAAACAGCTCAAATACAGAATTCAACATTCAAATGGATGTGTGTTTCAAAATACACAGAAAAACATATTTGCACATGTACAAGTACTTAGTTTTTCCTAATGAAAAGTCATCCATCTATGCAAGTGTTAAGTTTACTCTTAGCCTGGAATACCTCATAGTTTACAAGGGAAACAAGATTTCTTCCTGCTCCATACCTGTCTGGTTTCTTGGTATCCATCCAGCAGGCAAGAAGTCCACAGTTTGATTTTCGTTTCCTTTTTCCACCTTTTTTGTTCTTCTGGACACAATCTGTTAATGAAAATAGAAAGGTGCTGTTTTCAATAGCCAGTGAAGCTGATCCCATCTGATCCTGGCCCTGTGCAGCCAGACCTTGAGATGGTTCTAGTCCTTACGGGTGAGAGCGAGAGCAAAGGAGAGGGAGTTCCCTTGTACTCCATCCCCATCAGTAATTCCTGCCAGGGCTGCTTCAGCCGCAGTTAGTAACCCCATCACATAACAGCTACACAGCAATTTCTTCTGGTCTAATGTACATAAAGCCCTTGAGCACAGTAGTGCTGATTCCTCCTCTTTTCAGAGCAAACTATCATTGCTTATTTGCCTCTATGATCCCTACATGATTGCTGTGCTTCATTACTCATTTTGCAGTTGGATTTCCAAAGAGAAAGCCTGTTAATAAATCTTAATCTAATGAATCATTCAAGTCATCCAGCCGCTTGGCTGTTGGCTGACCATTTTTCGCAGTAGTATTTTATATATTAAGATATTTTAGTCTTTGAATCATAAAAGGTTGCTAAGCAATGTACTGTATTTACCCCAGAGGAATGGGGTACGGCTTTAAAATATTCCCTTAGTTTAAAATATTCTTGTATTGAAGAAAGAATAGCAAACAAACAAAAAAAACCCCTCTCTTCCCGTCTGGTAACAAAAATTACATTTGATGGTCTATGATTTATTTTTTCAGCAAAGATTCTTTCCATTCCTTTGCTTAGGTGTTATTTTTGATCTAATACCTATAAAAGAATTATTTCCCCAGAAGGGAATGTATTTGCAGATTAGAAAAAAACCTCTTACTTTAACTTCTTTATCTTCCTTTCTTCTCCCTCTTTTTCTCTTAAGCATACGTTGTGGAAAACAAAATTTCTCTGATATTATATTTTATCATGCAGAACCCAAGCAACACCATCCAGCTTCTCAAATACTTAAATAACTAGTACTCAGTTATTTTTCAGATTATTAGAAATGCAGTATATCCTCCCGCATTGATGTCTGCATTTCAAAAGCCTGAAGCACCTCTGGACATAGCTTTGTTAAGCAGTGGTGTCATTAAGTGTTTAGAAGAATCACAATTCCAACGGTACTTTGGAATGCATTTTTCCATGTTATTCTGTGGATGTTTTCTTCATTTTCTTCTTGTTGTCTTTGGTCTCTCTCATCCTCTGAGATGCTGTATCCACTTGGGAACCTCAGGGACATTTCCCTTTGAGCAATTCTTTTCAATGATTTATAGGTGATGGGCAAGACAGTAGTAAAACATACTAATGAAAACAAAAAAAAAGAAGAATTTATAAGAAACAGCTGTCTACCTTGGCTGGACATGCTGTGGGTTTTGTGGAAGCAGGTTGCCTTTTGAAGAGCACCACCATCACGTCTCATCCCCGTCTCCACTATATGTTTTTGTCAAACCTGAGAACAGCAAGAATGACAGTAAAATAAAACAGAGGACCCATTTGTCATTGTCTCTACTCATGACAGCACATCCCTGCCACCTTTGTAAAGCAGCAGGGGATGATATGGCGCAGGGAGCTGTACGGCTGGGAAAGCACGCTTGTTGAGCTTGGCAACAGTCGCATACGGGAGGTACATCTGTGGTGTCTCTGGCCTTGTGAAGCTTCTTGAGGCATTTAAAGCCTTTTTCAAATGTAATTTTGGAGTTTCTTGAAAAAAACCTTAGCTTTCCTGATCAAATGAGGGTGTAGTAAGTGAGGAAAGAGTGGTATTTGACATTTTTCCACAGAATATATCCATATGGGAGGAGCTTTATTTTCCAAAAAACCCAATTTTCTTCATCCAAAACATTTTATCCAGCTTCAGTCTGATAATACTATTATCAGACCTAATACTGTAGGTGAGCCTGAAGCGCAACACATGTATCGAGGTCACGGGACGTAACATTTGGGGTCAGCTCTAAAGCTTCGGGTGCCCCAGGACTTAACAGCAGTGTTCCAACAGAGAAGGAGCATGCTGCCTATTACAGTGTTGAATCCCAGATATGGTACACAGGTTATAATTGAGATGTAAAATTTAGACGCAGATTGCTCTGTGATTACTTATTGGCTGTCCTTATCCAAATATCTTCCTCTGTAGCCATCCCAAGTTCTGCTCCAGAAGATTCAAGCATGGCGTTTCTTCTAACCAAGGGCAATTTCCTCCCTAGTTTTTAAACTGGTGTGTAGTTTGGAATGGAGGAGATGATGAGCTATAGGCTTTGCAAAGAACAGATATAATTGCAGTCTGTGCACTCCGTGATTTCCTTTCCATTTCCTTTGCGGCCAGGAAGAGATGAAGCCATGAAGCTGTGGAGCAGTTGATGTGCGCAATCTCTGCATATCTCAGAAGCCTCAGAGGGATTATACCTCTCATTGTATCTCCAGGCAATGCACCAGCCTTGCTATTGATTGTATCCAGAAAACACAACCTTAAGATAAAAAAAGAAAAATGGAAAGACAGCCAGCAAAACAAATACTTTCCTGATTCATTTTTTTTTCAGAGTAAGTTAAGAATCACTTTCTATTCTGTTTTTTCAGTAAAAATATACTCCCCCAGTGAATCCTTATCCCCAAAAAATGGAGTTGCTGTGTTTTATTTATGTGACTGAGAAAAGAAGCTGGACCTCTCTGACTGGGGGATACTTTATATTTCAGTGGAGTTGTTGATTCCCTTGGGGACAGTGCAGTTGATTGGCTGAATTAAATTTAAGGAGAATTTTAAAATTGATTATGACCTAGGCCTATAATAGATTTTGATCTCTGTTGTTTCCTTGTCTATTTGCACAATTCTGAAATGCCTATAAGAACTCAGACACAGTTCACAATATTGTCCATTTTCAAACCTGTAGTGAAATAAATTCACCTTGTTTTTCCTTTCATGCATTTCGAAGTATTGTTTCTTTTTTTATTAATTAGAATACATTGTTTACCTTTCTTGTCTGAATAGTTTTCTGACGTTCTCGAGTTTTAACTAGATAATTAGAATTAAAATTAATGTTTTTTCAGAGTTCTATAACTTGGTTTCCTAAGGATCATACATGGTCATTTTTTCTCTGTATGCTGACTTGAAATTGAGATGGACATAAAAAAAACCCCAAAACAACTTTTGAAGCTACTAGCCATGGTTATCCAAATTTGATATAGTAATGAGATCCTAAAACTGCTCATGAGTTTATGGAAAGCTCTGTCTAAGGAAAGGCACAAAGTGGAAGCTGCATCTGTGGGAAGTCTCTGCTATTACCCTAAACACTGGTGAACTCACAATAACAACAACTGCCAGGAAATCCCAATGGTCTCTGATTTTTTCTATTCATGGCACTTTGAATTTCTCTCTTATGCTTGCTTACAGAATGTGTCTGCTTGTGGATCTTTCCAGTATAAAACTCATGCCCCAAAAAAGTCAGATTGTGCCAGTTATCCTCTCAGCTCAATGCAATCCATTTTTAAAATTACTCATGAGACTTTACGGCAGTACCGTGAGTAGGTTAAAATGAAGTTAGAAATCCCTGCTCCACTGAACTCTATGGCAAAATTCCCTCTTGCATTAATCGTGCCATAATTTTGTCCCCAGAGAGTGAAGGGTAGAATTTCAGTGAACATTTGCAGGAAGATTAGCCTGTAATCCCCTCTGAGGGAATGGAACTCATTGCTGTTACAGTGCATGTTTTTAAATTAAGCTACTCGTGCTAAGGAGAAGGTAAGGCATAGGACCATCCTAGTGTACAGCAAAAAACAGCCAGATTTTGTTCCTAGTTTTAGTAAGAAGTCAGAATGAATCTGGAGGAACTGCTCTTCAGTATAAATGGGACCAGCCACTGGATCGCTCTGATCACTCTCACATTAATGTTGCACTTAATGAGCAGGATGATTGTGCTGGGTTGTGCAACACAGCAAAACCTGCCGGCCTCTTTTGAGGGGAGCAAAACAGAACATGTGAAAATGACAAAGAGTAATTAACAGCACTTTAATTACAAGTGTGAGGTATTTTCAGCAGCTGATGGAAAATCCTGTTGTGAGTTATTTACAGCAAAGTGAAAGTATCTTTTGGGTAGCCTGGTAATGTGGAGAAGGAATGAAATGCATTAAGAATGTGATTAATTAATTGCCTTTGAATGGGACGGACAACTCTTATAAAATGAAAACCTCCTTTCAGGTAGCAGGGACAAGTGGTCACTAGTGAGTTCCACTGTACTCAGCAGGTCAAAACACATGTTAACAACATCGGCAGAGGTCAAGAGAAAAAGCTGTGGATGGCTTCAGCCACCTTAGCCAGAGAATGGATAAAGGCCAGCATAAGCGATTTAGAGATGTCATAGAAAAAGAGATACACTATTTTAATAATCCCTAGTAAAAGAGATTACATATGGCCATGAAGCAATATCATGAATAAATTAAAATGTCTCTTAAAATCTCTGATTTGCATGTGTGTATGAAGTATACAGATACGGCGAGCATCTCATTAGAAACTTGCAGCTTAAGGGGTGCTCCAGCATTCTGACCAACATCTTGCTGCTACATGTAACTAAACTAAATAATTTCTTTCACAATCTGCTCAAATGTTGTCTTAAAATTACAAAGCTGATCTCTTGTCCCCTGTGCAAGTGGAAAAGCTACTGCAAAGCAGCTGGGTCCAGGCAGGACTGCTCCAATATTCAGAAAGTTCCCAGCCTAAATGTATTCATGGGCCTTTGGTGACCATTCGCTGAACAGTAATTTTAAGCATAAATTATTCCTGTTTCCATGATTTTTTCCTACAATCTTCTCTCATCCTTAATTTTGGTAACAAAATAACCCAAATATCCCAACTTGGGCTTTATACATGTCTTTATCCACTTCTCTCCTTACAACCTCCATTGTTTTTCTGTTTCTCGTACTGCTCAGCTTTCTAAGGCTTTTACCTGTGTCAGTCCCATTGTGATTAGAGACAAAAAATTTTTTCATACCTGAAACCGTGGAGTTCCTGGGCTACTCAAAAAACACAGGTTAAAGCAAACTTTGTTAGGCACTGCCAAGTCACACCTTCAAGCCACAGCTAGACTAGCTTCTAAGCAAAAGAAAACAAAAACATTGACTTTTTCCAAGGAGCAAGGGCTGTTCCTTTCTAAGAAAAATGTCCTATGCCTACTCTTCTGTTCAGTGCTTCCAGGGCTTCAGTGAGCTACCGTGTCTCTGAGCATTTGGTATGAACTGCACCACAGATAAAGTCTTTCAGAAATGTTTTGGAAAGCCTGCCTTGGTAAACAGGCTTTACACTTTTGCAATGTTTATTGATGGTTCTTTAAAGAATTATTGATGTGATTTTGTGCTTTGCTATTAATCAGGATAGTTCACAGAATGGGTGCTACAAAGTAATCTAAAATTCTCAGTTTCTATAATCAAAAATAATCTGATCTTTGACTCTATTCAAAATCTGCATTAAAAAATTACAAACAAACAAAGCCCAAACAAAACCAATAGAATCATTTGGAGAAGAGGTTCTGATATTAGAACTTGAAATTCAAATACTTTGTCAGTTATTTCTCTGCCAAAATATGTCTTTCTATTTTTCTACTTACTCTCTCTCTGTTTATGTTTTTTTCAACGAAACCAATGTAGGGAAAATATAGAAGGAAAAAATATTAAAAATTTAAATTTGATTTCTCAAACATCCTAGCTTAGGTATGCTGTGCCTTATGTGATATTTAATTACCTCCTGACCGTTCAAAGGGAAGTTATTAACTTTGAATATGAAACCTATTACTACAGTACACAAATTCGAGAAAGTAGATAAGGCCAAGACATGATATAAACCTATAAATTTTTTGTCTAACCATGTTCTTGTATTGATAAGAGTATATTTGCTTATTATTTCAAGCTCTACTTATATAATTTAATTTGAAAAGGGAATGTTCTCACTAGTATTGGTTCAGGTACATATTGCTACAGAAAGATGGTGGCTCCCACGGTAGTGTTATAATTAAATTCAGCCGCTTTAAATCTGTAGGATAAATTCTGAAGAAATTATTCACAAAACTCAGGGGAGTGACTATTACACTAAGGAATAGAAAGGAATCAGTTGGAAAGAGTTGGTTTAGTTAAAAATGTGGTACTTGAAAATGTAAACTCCTCCTTCTATCTCTGCATCTCCACTGATGCCAGGATACGGGTGATTTCACTTGAAGTGTTTTGAGCCACAAAGTACAAGACTGAGCCCTTAACACTGATTAGGGATCTTCCATTAGACACCTTTTCTTAGGATTTTTCTAAAGGCAAAAGACAAAAGGACTACTTTAATGATAACTGTGTGTCTTAACTACCTTATAATTCTGTTGTAGCAATTTAATACTTATTGCTTCTATCTCCAGTTGGAAAATGTGCTGCCTGGGGCCCATGGTTCATCCTAAACAGTACCAGCCTAGCTTGCTGCCATTTCCCAATGTGCTCTGAATGACTGTTGTGCTTCATTAGCACTCAGAGCCCATCACCTTTTCTTATTAGCTGAGCCAGCTGATGACTCTGTTGGCTGAACAATTTTAACTCCATCTGGTAAAACAGAGTTGACAACTCCTTTTTGAGTCAGTTGCTATCTATATTGAGGACTTAATTCTGTTCTATTTGCCTTCACTGGATGAAGAGGTATAGAGGACGACAGAATTTGGCCTTGAAAACAAGGAAGGAAAAAAGAAGTCCTTGGGGGGAAAAGCTGATGACTTGTTTAGCCTCATGTAGGGGGGTGGCAAGGTGCTACTACAAAGTGCTTCTGCTCCTGCGACTCCTCAGCAGACCAGCTCATTTGCAACCAGGGAGAGTACAACCCCTGGCACTGCTGTGAGGTGGAGATTAATTATTGAGTAAACACAGTTTCAGGTTGCTGGCTTCAAGGAAGCTGCAGAGGTGTAAATGACAATAAGACTTGTTCTTCAAAACTCAGGAGGAGTCTTGTAAAGAAATACTGTCAACAGGATTTTGGCTTAAGTATTGGCAGAGTTGTCAAGATAATGTTCATCACCCGTTCTTCTCCTGTCACTGCTCAGCAGCAGAGTTATTTCAAGTGCTTTGTAACCTCCACTGCTGCTCTGAGATCACTATTTACATCTGAAATAAACAGCACTTTGCGAGCCTCAGCGGGTTCCAACTGGGCACCACTAAGAGCCAAACATGGCTGGTAGCGTGAGCTGTCAGTATGAACTCCTCAAGCCCACGTGTTTCTACCCAGAATCTCTAACTCCGCTCCAAAGACGGTGGGGCAGCTGGAAGAGGTGCATGCAAGGTCTTTTCTTCAAGAGACTCCTTTTCCCTTTGTATTGCCACATCAAATGCTCTTGTGACCACGGCAGATGAAGTCAGAGGCAGAAAGAAGAGTCATGGTTATTGTTATGATTTTGATACAAGGATAATTCTACCTTTCTTGGCTTATATTGTAAACCTACACAAAATTAGTGTTTTATTCCCCTAAAAGTGGAAATAGTATCAAAAAAAGTATAAAAAATTTGGTATAACATAACAATGCATTTGGTAGGGAAGGGAAACAGAAATTCATACCAGTTGACCTGGATTTTTTAGTTGCACTCCCCAGGGAGATGTGGGAGGAAAGCAGAAGTTTTTATGAGTTCCTCAGATGGGAATTTTCACAACATAGAAATATTTCCAGAAAACATGACACCTGAAAATCCTGAACTTAGAAAATTCATATGTCTTCCTCATTACCACCTAGATTCTGAAGATAAACATAAAGGCAGTGGAAAACTATGTGATGAAGATTAAAATGATGTAGTTTAGCAAATGAACCGAGGGTATGGATTAAACTACACAGATACTGTGTCTTTTTTTCAGATTATCTTCTTCTATATGCTCTGTATTGCTCCAAGTTTTGGATATTTGCAATTTCTACTGAATATGAAATTGTTTCAGGGCTCTTGTACAGGGTGAATCAAAGCTATTAATATGTTTAAATGAACTAGTGGAGGACTGAATTTGCTGATTGACTGCATCTAGCCAGTCTGGTGATAAACATCATTAAAGTCATATTATTTTTCTTTCCTTGAAATAAAAAAAAAAATATCTGAAATTTCTTTAATGAGATTTTTATCAGGCTGTATAAGTTCTTGTCCTGGGTTAGCTGCTCAAATATTTAGGAAAAACATAGGTTCTTGAGTACTTGCCTGAAACCCAAATAAAAGTTTGAAACAGTGCCCATGGCCAAGGGAACTGAATAGCTGGAGTGAATTATTTGGTTTGAGCTTTTTTTTTCCATGACTTTCATATTTTGAACTGTTTAAGACCTTCTGATTTTAGGGAACAGTGCTATGTTTTGTGCAGAGTTCAGGAGACAGTGATTTAAAATAAGTGACACATCCAGCATCCTATATTGAACTGGAATTTTCCCCCTTCATAAACAAGTGAACCAAAAGCACCGGGAAAAGGGCTCTTAGTGAAGTCTTGTTCTTCCTAGTGTGTATACAAATGTGGGGGATACAGTAAAATATGTTGCATTATAAATCCACCTCCACAATTTCTCTCCTGAGCTGCACTAGCAAATAAGGCATCTTTACTTTTTCCATCTAAAACAAAATGTACATTGGATCAAAAAAAAAAGAGTATGTGAGGGGGTGTAAAACTGTAAATTAGCATCAGTTTAAAAAGAGAAGTTCATTCTAACTGTTCATCCAATTTTTAAATGCTAACAACAAATATTTCAGACACAAACACATGTCAGTGGCCCTCTGTTTAGGTGTAACAAAGTCTGAAACACAGACACCTGGTCTCAGTGGACCAGTCTGGACTGCCAGAGCTGATCAGTTGAATTCCCAGTGAATTTAGCAGATAGAGCGGGGTTGCCCTGAAAGGTAATCCAAGAAGTTTGTGCTGAGCAGACTGCCATCTAGTACCAGTCCTCTGCTTGCAAGCACATGAAGGAGAATGAAATCATCACTGTGTCGGTTTGTGCATAAACAGACAAAGCATCGGACCCAGCTTGAGACTCTCTCCTATGGAGACAGGCTGAGAGAATTGGGGGTGTTCAGCCTGGAGAAGAGGTCTCCAAGGCGACCTTATTGCTGCCTTCCAGTACCTAAAGGGGGCCCAGAAGAGGGCTAGAGGGGGGTTTTGGACAAGGGCATGTAGTCACAGGATGAGGGGGAACGGATTAAAGTTGAAGAAGAATAAATTTAGGTTAGATATTAGGAAGAAATTCTTTATTATGAGGGTGATGAGATGCTGGAACAGGTTGTCTAGATAAATTGTGGATGCCCCATCCCTGGAAGTGGGCTTGGAGCAACCTGGTCTAGTGGAAGGGGGTCCCTTCCCATGGCAGGGGGGGTTAGAGCTAGATGCTCTTTTTTAGGTTGCCCTTCCAATCCAAATCATTCTATGATAATTCTGTGATTTAGACAGAGGGCTACCTGACCTGCAGAACACATCAAATCTTGGCTTGAATTTAGGGCCTACGTGTCACGGGCAGAGTACAATTGACTCTACATGAATAGCTACATGTAGGTGTGTAGAAAAGTCTTATGCCATATTTCAGGCATTAAGATTTATGCAACGTTAGCAGGTCAGCTTCCTGCATTACTCTCTTGGACACAACAAAATGTATCACATTTGAATTTTGTCAGTCACTGTTGCAGTGAGGTGGGAAGGGGAGGTCAAAAAAGATATTAGACCACGATTTGGTCCAGAGAAAGCCTCTTGGTTTTCAGGAGAAAGCCTCGCCCACCTACTCATGCATATTCATGTACCCCTGCAAGCTGTAACCAAATCCCCCATGCCTGCCCCTCTCTCCCCATTGGTTGGTTTGCAACACCCGCCCCTTCTCTCCCTCTCTCCCCATTGGCTGTTCTGTACACCCCGCCCCCTCGGGCCCCCCTTATAACTCCCAGCCAAACGGAAGTCCTTCCTCTCGGTTCCTGGGTCGCCGTGTGGGCCCTCTCCTTTCCTGGGGTTTGCGGAATAAAAGCTATGGCGGCCAGTCCGAGAACCACCTCCATCACCTCTGGGGCGCCTTGCCATCTTTCGCAGGGAGGTGCAAGGCCACAGCGGCCATGGGTGTAGGACAGCTGGCTAGCAGAGGTGCAACCTCGCCCGGAACCCGGTGGAGACAGGGTTCTGAGGAACACGCAGCAGCTGTGCCACTCAGCACCGGAACCTGCAGGCGCATTTTTTAAACAAGTCACTTTTTCCAAAATTTTTGCTCCAAATGCTTTTGAAATGGAAAGATAATCAGAGCTCTTTACTCTTTCCTAAGCTTTTCTGATCCAGAGACAAAAGTTTTTGATTAAATAAAACCAACTCAATCAGATTTTGATAAAAGTACCTCCACAACTGCATGTTAGCACTTTAACGATGGTGTATAAGTCCCCTCATGTCATGTTTATGTTTGCAGTATTTCCAACAGCACTGGCAAGACCACTTATTGTCCTGTTATGTTTGTGTCACTGAGAGGACACGAGTGTCCTTCTGATGTGATTGAGATATGATTTGTGCCAGATGTGATTTCGTATGAAGTGTTTGCACAGAATCACATCTGTCTGTATGTTCTATAGCTACACAATTTCTAACTATCTATGCCAATAAAACTCACTTCATAGCTTTCAGGCAATTTTCAAGCTTAAGAAAAATTATCTTCTAGCATAAGCACTTAAGTGAATAATTTGTATGCAGTTAAAAACAGATTCTCTGGAGGCAGATGTGATTTACTCCTAAAGTAGAAGTTCAGAAACATTAGTGAGGAAAGATACTGTTTTTTCTATAACTGCAATCCCACTATGATACAAAAATACTCTTCTGGGACAGCTTACAATTTAAACCCACAGATTTCTTGGCTTTTATCTTCATAAATTTCCTCTTTTTTAAAAATATCTTTGGAAGACTAAATAAAAAAAAAAAAAAAAAAGGATACATTTGATTGACATGATGATCCCTGCTAATTTAAATGTGACATTTCATCTTCTCTTGTGTTAGTGTAAAACCCATCCTGACATCATTAAGACTGAAACTTAATTTTTTTCAGTGGGAAAACATATTCTTTATAAAACTAAACTTGCAAGTTATACTCTAAATATTTGGGTTACTTTGAAGTTAACACTAGTGTTAAAGATACACAGGAAAGACTTTGACCAGTTGGAACGAGTCCAGAGAAGAACCACTTAGTTGATCAGAGGACCAAAGCGCCTCTCGTATTCAGGCAGACTGAGAACACCAGGGTTGTTCAGCCTGGGGAGGAGAGGGCTCCAGGGAGGCCTCATTGCAGCGTTTCAGTACCTAAAGGGGACCTACAGGAGAGCTGGAGAAGGACTTTTTAGAATGGCATGTAGTGACGGGACAAGGGGGAATGGCCTTAAGCTGAAGGAGGGTAGATTTAGATTAGGTATTAGGAAGAAATTATGTACTGCGAGGGTGGCAAGGCACTGCAACAGGTTGCCCAGACAGATTGTGAACTCATTATCCCTGAAAGTGTTCAAGATCAGGCTGGATGGGACTCTCAATAACCTGGTCCGGTGGAAGGTGCTCCTGCCCATAGTGGAGGAGTTGGAACTAAATAATTTTTAAGGATCCTTCCAACTCTAAACATTCTATGATTGTGTGATTCCATTCTATGATATTCCATATACTTGTACTGGATAATTTTGTTAAAGACAATAAAACACTTCAAACCAGTGGGAGAATGAGTGGGTGAGAGTTGTAAAGATGGCCATGCTCTTGGCTGACAGGAATCAGAATGCAAACAATGACATCAGTGTAGCTGGGCTGATTTATTTTGCAGTTACATATCTCAGAACAAGAACAGGGAGTAGCTTGTGGCAATTTCCTGTATATGGTGTACCTAAAGAGTTAGCATGATTGTGCCTGTCTGCTTAAACTAATTTACCTTAATATTCTCTTATTTTCTTCCAGCTTTGATCTGTTTCCAGTTTCTGGGGCTTTTAATTTAGTTTTGGGGTTTTATTTTGAGGGGGTGCGTTTTTCTGCATGTTCCCCTCTAATCCCCAGCATAGGCATTTGCAAAAGTGCATCTTTTTCTGGTTTTATATCTCCTTAAACCATGGAATGACAATACCTAGGCTCTCCTCCACTGAAGTGACAGAGAACCAGGAAAACACTTTTGCTATTAATTTTCCAGGAGCTGATGTCTGCTAAGATATATGGTTCCTGTCCAACTCTTCCCTTGCAGCAATAGGGTAGACCAAAAACTGCATTTCATAAAATGAACTCTAGAGAGGCCTCAGTTTACATTTTACCATAGGCATGATGACGTTAGCTAAACACAGCAATGAAGTTAAAAAATGCGACAGGCTTCCACAAAACCCCATGGGATTAGATTTTCAGCTGAGACTTCAGTGAAAACACATTTGAAGTCTAATTACCTGAGTTTCTAGGCTGATGCAGGTGATACCAAAATAACAATGCAATTCTGTCTGACAAAAATATCACAAAATAATAATAGCTGAGAGTGCTGAGTTTACATTTGCCCCTTCAGTATCAACAAAGCATGAAAAGCTGTTGTGTCAATAATGTCAGATGATTACGTTATCTGCTTCTAAAGTTATTAATCTTTGTTGCAGTGTGCCTAGTTAAATCAGTCAACACAGTCTTCTCACTGAAAGAATTTTTGTTGCCAAATAAAATCTGGTAATGCACATTGACAAATCATTTTTCCATTTAAGATAATGCAATTAAAGTTGATCTCCCAGTAAATTATGCTTCTTTTCAAAAATCAGCAAGAAAAGCCCTGCAGGTTCAAACTTTAATTATTTAAATGCTTATAAACTATACAGCTTGTGAGGTCTGGATGAGCAAATAAATTGAGGGAATGCTGAGCCCAGGCATTTCAAAACCCTTAAGCATTTAGAATAATTACTAGTTAAACCTGGAAAGCACTTATAAAAAGGTAAGAAATGCCAGAGGGAGGTGTCAGAAACAAGGAATCATCATCTAATCTTATTAGTTATCTATTTCATTAGTTAAAAACTATGGGGAAAAGGTAATTAATGTCACATTTGAGATTGTTGATCCTGTAAGGTAATGAGGAACTCTGTAAGATAATCAGGAACAAGTTTATGCTGATGTTAACCCAGACGAGTTTCATAATGGCCGTGCGGTTTTTAGCCAGTTTTAGTGTATCAACACTGGCTTCATCAGTGGTATGCAACTCACGTGCAAATCATTGCCTGAAAGCACAAATTCTTAGATGCAGTAAGCAAAAGTAACTCCTCTGAGGAATGGAGAACCTTAATCTGAAATCTGGCCTCAATGATAAAGTTATTCCTAGACCTAGATCCAAGTATATTATTGTGTATTCCTTGCCTCCTTCTTTCTTGCTGTAAAGTCTAGCTGTTTTTCTGTCCCTATTTCTTTGCTCCCCACTACAGGCATCCTTAAGCCTACCTTAGAGCTGCTTGAGTTTCAAACAGATGACTTAGATGTTCAACGAGCCTCCACACGTCTCTCAAACTGATTCCTGAGCAGATAGTCTCCCAAGTTAAAAAGGTTTCTGGCTTTGTCAGCAGTCCATCATATTTTCACTGTGATAGGACTTATTACTCTGTATAAAGAGCTAAAGAAAGGAATTTTAACCTTACCTTTACAGACACAATGAGGGGAAAATATGATAGTGATATATGTAGGGGAATTCAGATAATTTGTTAAGAGGGGAATTCCCTGAATTTTACTCTTATCACCTAGGAATCAATCGAGTCTAAAACATAGCTGTAAAAAACATATGTTCTGTCTTGGGGCCTTACCATGAGCATGACATGGGGCTTGCTGTCAGAAAAGGGATCCCAGGTCTGGAGAAGCACCTTGGCCAAATATGAGCCAGCTAGAGGCTGGCATCCAAGATCTGAGGAGGGAGGCAGGCTGGACTTCAGAACGCCTCTGTGGAGACAGTTTTGGATGTGTCAGAGGACTCCCAACCACTGACTGGGGAAATGTCTATCACTGCATGTCTTTACAGACTCCTCAGATTTGTGTGCACCTGGGATTTGGCCTATCAGTAGGTGTTGCTTTTGGTCCATGCCGTGTGTTTCAACCCAGAATTAAAAGAGACAATCAGATGATGAAAATTAAGCAGTTGTGGAAAAAACCCAAACAAAACAAATAAGTCAGGGCTAGCTGATCAAGCTGTTGTCTGAAGCCACAAAGCACCCAAATAAACCAACCCCACAACAAACCAAAACAGAAACACTTCACAGCCCGGGACGGGAGTAGGTTCAAACTGTCACAGCATCTGGGCATCCTGCATTTCTCCTGCTGTGCTGAGGCAGCATCGGTACCTGCTGTGTCTGTTTGGGCTTTCTCTGGCAGTGCTGTGTTCCTGCTTTGATTGTACCATGCCATAGATCATGAAGCAGCATTGTAAATAATACATTATAATAAAGTCACAGGAAGGAAGGTACAGAATCAGTATCCTTGCATATAATCTGGGTAACTTAATGGGGATTGTGTAGGAAATTATGAAAATCAAATTTTACTAGTGCAGGTAGGCAGAGTAAATTGCCCAAGAGATTATCCCATCTCTATTCTCTAATATCCATGGATATTAAGTGTCAGCAGAAAGAAAATAAACTCTAATCCAACACAAGAAAACCCAGTTCATTATGTTTGATGTTCAAAAAGCAATTGACTGAATTCTCATATCAGTTACGGTGGCAGGGTGTGTGGGGAAGAGGGTGTGAAGTGCTAAACATGCATGACTTCATTCATGTGGAAAACCTCTGCAAGAAGTTTACAGGGGTTTATTTCCCAGAATTGTCCTAGTCTTTCCCCATTTCTTCCTTGAAGCTATGTCCAGTATACGTACCAAAATAAGCCACGTTTTGATACGTATCTTGTGTGGCTATTGCATGCAAACACACAGAGTACACATGGAGTATTAATGAGGTTGTGTTTGGGATCTTCATCTGGCTGGAAGTGCTCCCCAGGGTTAATCTGGCATTACTCTTTCAGGAATTGATAATGATGTTCATACTTCCTAAGACAGGAATTATATGTGAAAGCATAGTAACGTGTTTGGAAATGAATACTTTAAAAAATGAAGAAAACATAAATGGTATTCTCCAAGTCTTCTTATGATTTAATTCTGTGTTAAATGTTGTATTTATTTCTAAGAAATATCTTGTATTGCACCTGCAATGCACTCTGTTCAAAAGACTAGATTCCATTCCTGAAAATTTGTCCTATCTACTCTTTGGTGTGCCCTACCTCTCAGCCTGGGTGCACCAAGGTACATGAAGAGACGTCTTTGCTCAGCCTCCAGTGAAATTACATATTAATTTAAAACATGTAACCAAGGAAAAATAGTGTTCAATTACCATTAAAATTTAATATACTTGCATAAGCATTTCATAGCAGTGTCAGGCTGAGGATACAGAAGCACAGAGAAAAATATTCAAATATGAAAGTTCATTATTGTTTTTTTCTCTCTTGAACAAAAATGAATAATTAACCTCCAGGTTGGAGGCTTACTATTACTTTATATTCCTTTTTTCATTGCTCTACATTAAAATATATATAAGGACACATCTATGTGTGTATAATGCATTGTGTTAATGTATTTAAAGAGCATTAGGTCTAGAGCTGGGGTTTAAAACAGACCTAAGTAACTCAAAAGTCTCTCTGTCACTGCTTTTTAAAAGCACTTTGAGATCTCAGTAATCTATGTCCTCTGACAAATTTGCCCTTCAGTCCCTTGTTAGAGTCCAGCGCTATGAAGTGCAGAGTGGTGGTTGGTGATATGACTTCACCCCAAAGCTGTGCTTTGAGAAGCTGCTTCCTGAAGCAAAAGGGGAATTGCCTTGACTTCTCTTTAGAGTCACTCCATGTCCTTAGTGTTGCATCCCTTCCTCTTTTCTAGGGTCCAGAAACTGGATTTGTATACATAAAAAATACAATGGTACCATCTTTTCTGTTCTCTGCTGAATATGAAGAGATGTGGCTGAGAACTTAGAAACCTAAACAACTGCTCTAGAAATAGTAGCCCTTTACTGTGAGCCTGCATCAAACACAGACTTTACAAGCAGTTTCCTACTATTACCTTTGTTCTTAGCTTATGTGGGTTTTTTCAGGTTTTTTTTTAACATACTGAGGGTCTCTTGAGACTAATCTAAAATAAATCAGCTTTTTTTCCTCCAATTAAATATTTTTATGTGACACTGAAAGTAATTTTTTTCAATAGAAATTTCCTTGAGTTCTTGAGATCTCAACAGACTTTCTGGAGAGAGAGGAGACAGGCAGTGCATTCTTGCCTATAACTTGGAAATGACACAATATAGGAGATCCATATTCATCTTCTGTGTCCTAGTCATCACACAGCTCAATAAAGTCATTGAATACTCTCTGGCTGTAATATCTTGGTTTTGGAGTTAGTTTGGTTTTGGTTCCATGATTTTTAAAGGCCTCCATTTTACTTTGAATGGGAAAGAAAGCAAAGCTTATGGAATGTGAAACAACTCCCTTCCTACTCCCCTGCCTTCCCTAAGAGTGTCTTGCAGTAAGACAAAGAAGAGCAACCTGTCTGGCCAGCCTCCCTGATAACAGCAGAGGGTATTTCACCTGGGAGCTGTGCTCTAGAAAACCCCCAAATTCCTCACTGCTTCATCAAAACTGGGATTTTCATCAGGATTTTGCCTGAAAAAGAAGCACTGTGTATGTCTGTTCCAGGTGTAGTTGCTCAGATAGGAGACAATTTTCCTTGAAGATCTGATTGCTTTAAATATCAGCATGCACTGTGCGCATAATATTAATGAATGAATGTTATTTAATCAGATATTTTCTTCAGAAAACAAATATGTGTCTGCTCTTTTAATAGGAAAACAAACCTATGTGTAGAATGTATAAAGCATTATTACCAAAAGATACACTGGACCTTTAACTCGTAATTAATATGCAGGACCACAAGGTTGCAAGACAGTTCTATCTATTTTGCTCTATCACAGGAATCTCCAGTGGCACAAATATCAGAAGGGATCCAAGAGTGATAAAATTAGAAATACAGATACAGAATTCTAGATGTCTTCTGTGAGTTCACCCACTCATGTATACTTAAATTTATTTTCATTTATATTGCCTCGATTCTTGTTCCTTCTTAAAGAAAAAAAACCCAAACAAACAAAACCCACAACAAAAAAAACCACCAAAAACCTCTCAAAACAACCCCAGAAACAAGTTCATATTCTTTCTGCAGAATCAGTGCACACAGGTACAGCTCTATTCTAAATCTGTTCTTTCTCATTTAATACTGTTCAATGCTCTGTTGTACCTTCATCTGCTTCTGCATGAGTAGCTTGCCTTTAACTCAGAAAACTTGAAGGTCTCAGCCTGAGTTCAGAGGTGTTCTGCTAATTGCTGCAGAAAGATCTATGATTTAACCAGGAAACTTCAGGTTCAAAGTACTTATAAATCACTTCAAAATTACTCCAGGTGAAATACAAAAAAAAGAGGCTTTTTTTTTTTTTTGACAATTTTTACTCCTTATTCACAGAATTCAGCCAACAATTATCTTCACCTACTTTATAAATTGTTCAGGAAAAAACAAAATAACCCCACAAAATCCTACAACACTGACTCCTCCCTTTTGATTGGCCTTGCCTTCCACTTTCCCATTCTCTGAAAGAATGCACTTTTCTATATCTACTGGTTGAAGGCCCAAGGAACTCTTCACCAGCACTCTTCCCCATGAAGTGCAAAGTGTTCAGGGTGCAGACTCTGAGATGTGAGGCCATCTGACACAATCGAAATGGAGAGATTTACTCAGCTTCTTCTCAAGGTAATGTTGTAGTACTAAGCTACCATGTGACCATAGTTTTGACAATCAAAAAGATACCAGTGAACCAGTGCCTTTCAATCTTTAGTTTGCATCCAAAAAAGAAAAACAAATGTTCTAGTGAAACTGTAGGCTCCTCCATGGTAAATTTAAGCTCACTGACTTGGATATCTTTTTCTACATTTTTTCTTAAAAATAGCTCATGAACTTTCTGGGGCCACAGAAAATGGTTTATAAATGAAAAGTATGATTGTAAACCAAACATTGGACCTCAACTCTTTAAGCTTACATGCAAAGTACTTTCTATCTTACTTTCTGACTGAGATGGTATTTTCATTTCAGTTTTAGTTTCCTCTTACTTCCTTTTCAACTGAAATCATTAACAATCTCTTTTTCCTCTACCCCTTTCTTTCATTGCTCCTAACTGCTTGCCTGGAATGACCTGCACATCACAAATATTTTCTGCACCCCTCTTCAAACTGAATGCACGTAACAAAAAAAAATGCTGGTCTGCAGGTGTCACTCCTCTGCTGTCTTGTCTGATAGGGCGCAGGGAGACTTCGATACCTTGTGAAAGGTCAAACACTTTCCAACTGAGCCCTGTCACAGTGACTCCGGTGAATGCATCACAGAAAGGCAAGTTGTGAAATTTCTCCCTCAGCCCTGGAGGAGAGGAGCCCTTTCACATCCCACAGGAGAATCTCAGCATTTACTAGGCTCTCCCAGTACACATGCAATGCTCAAGACAGCGTGTGGAAGTATGGGGAAATGTAAAGAACAGTGGGAAAGAGTGGCTAAGCTGAAGAGATACTGGTGTGAAAAAGTGGGATAGCAGAGAAGTTCTTATTCCTGGTGGTAAAAAAAAGCATAATACTCTAAGTGCAGAAATCACAGTGTTGCTGTATCCAAGAAACTGTAAAATAAATCATTCAGATGAAATATAGCTATAAAGTCAAGGCATGGCATGAAAAGGTCACGGTTCTTATTTGAAGGGCAGATCAGTAGAAAGAATGTTATGCTGGCTGGAAATTATAAGGAAATTTCTTTAGGTCGAGATGCGCAAGGAAGGCGCACATGCTTCCCCTCCTTAGCTGAAGGATTTCTACGAGGAGTGCAGGATCTCCAGGGGACTAAGGGCTCAATTTCCTCGCTGGATTTGTGATGCACAAGACTTCAGAAATTTTGTGTCAGTCTAGCATCTCATCAATACAGCAAAAAACACCCTGATAATTTTTCTCCTGTTTATGATTATGTGTAGTATATTAAATTTTCTTTGGGGAGATGGCATTTTTTTCATTTTTAGGCATTTCATAGTTTTCCAATGAATAAAAATATGGTATGCATAAAAGATGAAACAGTGGAGCCTTGACAGAAAGTTCAATGAGTTTATCTATTTTCGTCTGAGAAAATTGCTGTCAGTTCATATTGCAGCTCTCCAGGTTGAAAATGCATCTTTCATCATGGGTGAGATCCACATCTTGCTTTCCTTGTAAGTCAGTTCAGAGCTGTTCCTTTGACTGAGGTGAAACAACTGTGACGCTACTGTACTGGAAGAAAATTCAGATTCTATCCCCAGCAATTTGCACAAATTTTTATTTGTCTCTCTGTGTGTGAATAAAAGCCTTATATTTCAGGTTTGGGGTTTGTTTTTTTTTTTAATGGATTAAAGGACTGAAAAATCTTATTCTCACAAGAGTGAACGCACTTTAGTATTCACAATTCAAAAAAGCTGTAACCAGTTTCCCATTCCTTCAGTGTGTGTTTGGAAAGTTTAATGTACTCCTTTTAGCAGTGAATTCCTCTTTACATGTCTTATCTGACACTTAGCCACCAGAGAAGAGATTTCAGCTGGTAATTTTGAGACTGAAGACCTAATTTTTTTAGGATGTTAGTCACTTACTTAAAGGTAAGAGATAATTCTGAACTTCCTGATTTCTTAAGCTGCAAAACTGAGATAATTACTGGTTTTTTTATTGTTCCATAGCTTTTTGAAGAAGAATCAATTTCTGTCTGACAAAAGAAATTATTTTAGAAAAAAAAAAATTATGAGAGGTTTGTGCCGCTTGAAAATCCAGGGTAAATAAAAAAGGTTCAAGAACTTCTGGAAAAAAAAATAGCTGACTTCTGGAGAGATTCTGGGCAAAATAGAAGAAATATGTCTGATATCAAAGACTGAAGTGAAAAACCTTTGGCTACTGTTCAGTCACCATACTCTACTGAATTAATTAAATAGCTTAAAGCTAGTCTGGCACAGGCAAAGGTTGTTTAATGCAGGAAACCTCAGCAAGGACTGAGTTCTAGAGAGCTATGATATCTCCTAGAGCTTCCCGTTATGAAATCTAAACAGCTTTCTGTAGAAGCATTTGGATACTTCTCTGCATCAAAACTTAACTCTAGACCTTTTGAACTCCACTCAGTACTACTACAAATCTAATCCATTCCTGAATATTCATCCAAGGTAACAGTAATTGTGATGCTATTGTGCCACTTCTACATAATTGAAGTCTCTTCAGCAACACCTGTGAAACCTGTCTGACTTTTAAACTAAGCATGGCTATCTTTTTTTTATGGTTCTATTTTATTATATCACAAATACCACCCTGGGAACATGGTCAAACAGATGATTTTGAGAGTTGCACTCTAAAGAAATGAGGGAAACATAAAAACATTCTGCAGGGAAAAGTAAATTAGAAGGATTGGTTTCATTAGAAGGCACATAAGCTTTTGTGATCCATCTGTTGGCAGTAGCTCTCCTTACTAAATAGAACAGGACAGTAAAGAAAGAAAAAAAAAAAGCAAATTTAAAAAATACCTCTGGGAATTAAAAGTTAGGCAGAAATCACAGTTCTGAGTTCTTAGAATTGTCCCAGTGAGAGAGAAAATAGGATCTGTCCTGTGCAGAACAGGTGGCTTTTTCTCAAGCCACAGATGTCCTGAAATTGGAGACACAAATCTGATGACAGACTGCTGAAGGACGTGAGACATATTAATGCAGACCCTCTCCATCTTCATGCCTTGACACTGACATGGATTCTTTGTCCACACCTGGGACAAAGTCCTTCAGGAGGAACCTGCACTGATAGCTACCCAGACAAAGGGGCTCAGACAGGTTCTCTCTTGCTTTTCTCTGACCTTTGGTGAAATGGTGCTTCTAGTGAAGCTTATCCTCTCTTTTCCTGCAGTTGGCTGCTCCCAAAGGTAGGAACCCTAATTCCTGCATTGGGTGGGCCAGCGGCTAGCTTTGGGCTGGGCTTCTTCCCTGTCAGGCCTATTGCACCCACCTCTCCCTTAGAAGAAAATGATGCCTAGGCTCACTTTTTCCTGTTTTTGGAATACATTTTTTTTTCTGGATGCTACAAGCTCCCTTCTGATGACCACCAGCGTTACTATTTCTATAGGCCTGAAATTGGTGTGCAAAATCTCCATCCTCTTTACCAGCCAATCCTTTTCTCTTGGTTTTAAGCCACCACGGAAGCTGCATCCAATTGTCTGGTTAGCTACAGCTATGGGAGATAATGAGGCCATTTAGCAATCTTTCCAAATTGTTACCCCATGGGACTTTTTTCTTGGCTTCACTTTTTGTTAGTCTTATTTTCTCTGTCTGTAAGCCACAAACCCGAAATTTCATGAATTTGTATAATATCGCTTACAGAAATCTTGCAGAGAATTGTACCAATTCAAGGCAAGAGATTCTTCACATTCTTCAGGACTAGAGTAAAATATTTAAATGCATAGAAAATTCCCATCCAGGAATGATAAAGTTTTTGGCTGGAAGACCTGAAAACCTACTCGTTCCTTCAATTTACAATATATGAAATGGTGCTTTGGAAAACCATTTAGAGTGAAAGTTAGGGAATGATAATTAGAGTGATACCAACTGTAATGTCTGAGGAATATTTGAAGAACAGTGGTAAACAACATCAATGTGGCCACAATCATCTGGAATATAGAAGACTTGTCTAAAAGCATTTTAGGTGGTTTTTCACTGAATATGGGGAAGAAGTAGACTGAAAAACCCCAGAAATTTTCTGAAAGTACTGAAAGTGATCAGAAAGGTATTATTAGCCTGGCATTTTTGCATGCTCTGCAGGAGTCCAGATGCCAGGTCTACTTCAGTGTTTTAGGATTTTAATTAAGCTTAAAGAAATTAATCTTTAAACTCTGTGGAAAGTTATTTCTTCAACATCCTTGTTTTAGACTCAGTATAGAGACGAAAAAAGGAGTTTTCCAGGTGTCCCGAGATCCAGAGCCAGAACATTATCTTTAAAGAAGGTACAGCCTGCAACTCTTGTATCTTCAGTCATTTGTGGTTAGCCTGACCTCATGTCCCCATCTTAAGTGTCTCCCAGCCACAAATGTTAGCACGGGCAGGGGCAGCAGGGGCCACAGAGATGCCCTTGTTGCAAAACAATCCAGTCCCAGGGCTCTGTATGGAGGAACAGGGAAAGAGTCCTCTTTCTTCAGCTTTGCAGAATACACACACATATTCTAGCCCCAGACTGTGTTTAATCTGCTAGTTCTGCTTGTGCAGAACCAACAGTTCACTGGGGACTCTTCTCAAGCCAAAAACCTGAAAAAGCCGCACAGCACATTATGCCAGGTTAAAGGAACATGTAAAATGTAAAATACCCACTCCTAAATTCCTGATTAGAGACACTAGGATAATGCTTTCTATCCTTCCCTTGCAATCTTGTCTGAAATGGACATCATGAAGGTAACTTTATTAATATTTCACACTTCAGTAATATTTCAGGCAATGTCATTTGAGAAGAAAGCAAAAATGCACTTCTGAGCTACTTTAGTGACATCTCTCTAACATGCTTGACATGCAAGACACAGATTCATCTTTTAGATGATTAGATAACTGGATTCTTTTTCCCCTTTGATGTCTAGCAGCTTCTTGCTCCCTTTTTGAGTCCTAGATGCATAATGTATAGCTTCTTTACTTAGTTCAGTGCTCAGTTCTGAATTGCTTCCCAGTCTTCCATCAAATGAGAGTCATGGGCCAAGTCTGCCTTAGATAACCTGCAGAGCTTGAAGTGTATAGTCCAGCTTGAATCCAATGAGGAATATTTCTATTCAGTTCAATAAAAGCTTTATGGACTTTTTTCTTTTCTTTTTTTTTTCCTTCCTTCCCTCCACAAACCTCTAAAACGGTAAGAAAAGTTAATGTATCCCTGGCAAGCCTATGTTAAACCTTTCAGTCTTGTGTAGCTTTTTCCAATGTACTCAGGAGGAAGAAATTCTTCCAAAGCACAAGTGGTGTTCTCAGTTGCAATAGGTGTAATATTAACACCATTATGGTATTATTTCAGCAGCCATGTATATACCAGGGTTCTAGAGATAAAAGCATTTTTTCCTTGGCTATTTATTATTCTCTCTGAAACAGCAAACAGATGTTAAAACCAATAGAGAACATTTGTTTCAATTGTTGTTTTGCCTTTCAAATGGAGCAACTGAGTAGACCAACATGAACATTGCCTATTTAATGCTGCATGATATAGAAATGGCAAATAAATATTGTTTTTACATACATGTCCATGCATATCTTCTTGCAATGTAATCTGGTAGGTTCCTGGCAGCTGTACCTCATGATAATGCAGCAGTACACCACAGGTTTAGTTCAGTGGCACACCTTTTCAAGATTTTGTCCCTTTCCAGTGTAGAATGATATTTATTATTGATTCAGTCTGCATCACGAAAGCTGGCTAAGCAGACCTGATTGTTTGGCCAATCATCTAATTTTGTGCAATTCTTCTCTTTTATTACACCAGATTGAATCAATTTTAACATCCCTGACTACTTTCCACATACTGTGTAGCTGAATGTTGGATTAATTCTCATTTGTTCCGTGAAGGTACAGGCACGGAATAGTTAGATTGGGCTTTTACAACAGGATCCTGACAAACATGGGTTTCGTTTGTCACTAAATATATTCCGGTAAATTCTCTCCAATTTCAAGATATTTTCTTGCAGTAAGATGCATGCTATCCATGCCATAACAATGTTAGTTCTGCACACATACTGGTAGTCTAAACGTGAATGTTTAGCTTTTGAGCATTACCTTTCCCAGGTCACTATGAGATAGCTGGGCATTATGCTATGCAGAGCCAAATACATTTCTTTTGCATTTTTGCTGTGTGCTAAGACAAAGGTTGAACATCTCAGATTCCCAAGAGATAAAACATTTACAATTAAACCTGAAGTAAGTAGACCTATCTTTTGCAAAATACACCTTCTGCATCTCAATCTAAATCCAGAGCTTTAGATAGACCAATGCTGAGAATTATGTATAAGCTGACATAGTGTGTTCTCATCAAATAAAGTCGTATGTCATAGCCTCCTCCTGCAAAAAAATAGTTTTTTCAACAAAATGGAATTTTTGTGCTGAAAAAACCCCTCTAATGTCAATGTTTTTCCGTAATCTATAGTATTTATGCTAGTGTTTTATGTAAATGGAAATAAAGGCATAAAACTATATTGGGGTGTGTGCGAGTCAGCACAGGCAGGCAACCTCTTCACAGAGAGTGAACTTATTGCCATTATTGTGCTAACTGTGGGATCCCCAAAGAAACACCATGGCAGAGTTGAAAATACAGGCACCACTAAACACAATTCCTGCTACAGGATCACCAGCCTGCTGGCCATGCCTGTTTATCAAGGATTATTCCCAGCTACAAGGTCACTTGAGCATATTTACAATCCTACTTGCCAGTCTTCAGATTTTAACCCATTCCTCCCTGCAGAGTAATAACATAAGAAACGCACCTGTAAAAAACAAGCGCAGTAATTCTCCAGTTGATTAAAAAAAAATAACATTCTGCTTGGTTCAGAAAACTTTGATCTGTTTAGAAACTTCTGAAATATCAGTTCTATCTCAAAGTAGTAGTGTAAATGCAATGTTTCCAGTGTTTTAATTTGACCAAATGCACCATACTATTTCCTTCTTTGAACATCAAGTGTGCAGGTTGTATTCATACTACTTGCTTTTGATATTGCCACTAGATTTTCTGTGAAGCCATATTTGCAGGAGCAACTTCAACTGCATCCAAATGTCACTGTCTTAAATGGTTTGGAGGTTGAACAGCAGCTGAAGTGGTAAGTTAGGAAGAGAACAGCAGACCAATTGTCTGGCGGACCAGGTCTGTTACTATGAGACTATTAAGGCTAATATTTTGCAATTAATTTTGTCCATTCATTCTCCATCCGCTGAATCCTCTACAAAGTGGATGGTGACAGGTGTTGAGATTCCAGCACATCATGCTACAGGCTGCATGGTGCTAAGCCTTCACAACATCACCACAGATTCACAGGGAATCACTAAAATAAAGAAAAAAATTACAGTCTGATTTGGGTTTATATATTTATTTTGTATTTCCTTTTTCTTTCATTTTGGCAAAAATTCCAATATCTTTTCTCATCAATAACAAAATGTATTTAGTCTTATCCTTCACTTGTCTTTACATTAGGCACAGAAATACAAAAGAAGCAGCAGACTCATTGGATGTTGACATTCACTCAGTAGCAACAATAAGCAGAGGATTTTTTCTTGTTGTTTATGGTTTATGTTTATCTCTGGTAAAGCTACTATCACTTTGGAAAAAAAAAAGTGTATTTTCATCTAACTCAGACACATGGAACTGCATTTTATTTTACAACCATCATCTCATATCGGTGCATACTTTCTTTCATTTTGCAGGAATTATATCAAAACCCTGTAGTCTGTGATGTCATTTAATCAGTTTTGCTTTAATTTAAGAGCATTCCAAGCTGAAATCCACTCCAGGATAGAACTATCTTGAATTCTGTAGTCAATTCTAGTCACTCATTTAACAAAACCAATTTAAACACAAGATATGCCTGAGCAGGAACTGAACAAAAGCTGACTGATGAATTTAAGTATTTGCTCTGTGGTATGTAGAAGTACTTCCAATTTCTTTGCACAAAGAGTGTAGATTTAAGTATGCAGTCAAATCACCTGTTAGGAGGAATTCTCAGTGATGAGAGATTCATATCCTTGTAATATAATGCAGAGAATAAAGTAAACTGCCTTCCTGCAGAGAACAATTTTCCCTACATTTTTTTCTAATGATGGAAGCATACACAGTGCCACAAGGCATTCCTTATGTTAGAATCAGCAGCTGCATATTTGACCTGGGCAAGATGTAGGATCATAGAATCATTTAGGTGGAAAATGGCCTTTAAGGCTATTGAGTCCCATTGTTAAGCCAGCACTGTTATTGTCACAAAGTTACCCTAGCAGTGCAATATCTTTCTCAGAAAAATGTTTTCTAGACATAGTAGTGTTTTGAAGTATTTGATTTCACATGTATTAGTCAAACATTTCCCCCCAAAAATCAAACAGAATACTAATTGTTGTATGCGGTTCCAAACAAAAGGCAGTAAATAAGTAAAATAAAATAGAAAACACTGTGTACTCAATTACACCTTTTTGGTAAAAGTAATTTTATGGTGTTAATATTTTTTCCCTACAAAAAGTACGGTTAATATCTGCCTGTCTTTCTGGGCAAGCTTTAAAAAATAGTGCCCAAAAGAAATCACAGTCTTACTTCGAGGTCTCCAGTAAAAATAGACGAAGGAATATATGTAAAACTCCATCTCATGATGTGTCGTTCAGATGGATTAGCACGAAGATCTGCTCGTCGTAGTAAATTTACTTTTCAGATTTGCAATTATAGTCAAAAGCCGAGTGCCACGGTCCTTATTCCTGTATCTTCAACCAGAGCATTATTGCAGCATTCTGGCAGCACTATTACTCCCTAGTTAATATTATCTAATAATTGGGGGTGTTGCAAGCTAGGCTCATATTCTTTCAAATTCTAAAGAAGAAATGGGCAAAGGATAGAAATTATATTGGCGTCAACAATAGATTAAGGATTTGTTCTGATGGAATTATACCAAGTAACAGACTACCATGCAAGGATTAATAAAAAGCAGTAGAAAATTATCTTTCCAACTTGTGTACCAAAGCATTTCTGGACATGACTGATCAATATGCAAGTATTGCAGATAATATGATTTAAGGGGCACAGGCCCTCTGAGGATGAAAAATGGCCGGCATAATAAACAATGCTCTCTCTCCTGTAGTGATACACATCTTTTATAGGCATTTGTTACAATTCAATATACCTAAGAGAACATTTTTTCTGTTTTCTCTTTTGATTTGATAGGTTTTTTATATCATCTTCATAGTACTTTCATACATATAAAAGAAAAAATTTCGGCAAAAAACCAAGCTGAACAGAATGAAGTCTCTCAACAAATGAAAATATTCTTCATTTTTAGAGCAATATTTCAGATTTTCAAGCTCCTTGAAAAGAGATTTAATCAAAATGTGAAGAGCATACAATTGTTGGTGTTTTTAATAGTCTTTTAAAAAGAAAGTTTGATGTTTGTTGAAAAACTTTCTTTTCTTTCTACCCAATCTTCTTTCAGCTGGATTTTTTTTTTTTGAAGCTCTCCAATTAGACCTTTCTATTAATATTAAAAGCAATTAAATGAAACACATCTTAATTAATTTTCTTCTATTTCTCTGAGACTATTATATCTACATTTTCCTCATAGAAAGAAAATCAGTCCTACTATGTACCTCAATTATTTACCCACATCTCTTGGTACTGTTTCTATTTTCTGGTTTAATTAGATTTTTAAGTAATCCAGGTTTATTTCTACCTAAACCAAGGGAGAAACACGTGTTTCATTATATGCAACTAATAGTCTCATATATTCATGAATATAATAAAAAATTATAAATCTGCTTAAATGATACACTTTGAATATTATAAATACACTGCTTCCAGTGTTATTTCAAAACCAGTGAAAATCAATTTTCAAAACAAAAAGTCTTCCTCAGCAAAAAAAAAAGAATATTGGGAAATTCTTTAGCTATATAAAACCGCTGATAAATCAACCTTATATGACTGCCATTGAAATGAAGTACTTAATGAGAAAATTGTGACAATAAAAAATTTTCAAGCAAAGAAAATAATGTCATTAGAGCAAAATCTGTTAACTCACTGTTGAACTTTCCTTTGGAAGCATTCACATCGTTTGATAGGCAGCTCCTGTCTGTATTTGTAAGATAATCTGCCATCACTTCAGGATGCATTGCTTCCTACCACTACCTCACAATGAGTTTTGGAGGTGTCTTCGGGTGCTCACCCCTTCAACCGTCAAGCAGAACCTGAACATGGTAAACACGAGCAAAGGCTGAAACTATCTAGACAGAGATTAGGGTCAAATGACAAAAAGATGAAATTGTGGTGAAATATGGATTTTACCATTCCTGAAAACTCTGTCAAAAACATTAAAGTATTATTAGCTTTGGGTTCATACATAAATACTTGCATTTAAGGCAAATTTGTCTTGTATTTCAGTATATAAGGTAGGGTAATATTTGTTATATAATAATTTCTTTACCTACTTAAAAAAATAATTCAATGTGTTTATTCAACCTTAATTGTCTAGTAAAAATAGTCATTTAATTTATATGTGCACTGCTGTCCTTCAAATTTCTATTAGCAGTTTCCTGTTTGGTCTTTCACAGAGTCATGGATGTGAGAGATATTACACATGCAGATCAATAAAATCTATAAAAGATCTGTAAAAGACAGTAAGATCTCGTGGAGCTACACCATAATCTGCTTCACCATTGAACAAAGACAAGATGGTAAAACACTGAAGTACTGAGTCACAAGGTCTCGGCTTGGGAAGAGCATTTAAGAAACAATCTTTTTTGTTTCGTGTATTTGTACAGAAGTATTTGCTTATGTTCCTCTTCCAGAAAATTATTAAAGCATTGCTTATCTGATTACCTCAAACTTACTCTTTGGGAAATACTGATAACATATCCTTGTCCACTATACGTCTGTGATGTTCTTTATCCTTTTACTTTTTCTTTTATTTTAACATAAGTACTGTTCTATGTTGTTCTCACACACACACACACACACACACACACACACACACACACACAAAAAATAAGCCCACTGCTGTTTATGTGTTCTTACAAAGGGAACATTCAGGATGCAAACAACTACAGGAGAACATCTATTGGAAGTGTCAGAGCTCTGTGACACAGAAGTCTATGCCCCATGTCTAACAACTATCATTTTTGTTTCTTGATATGTGTGTTTGCTTTCCACAGAGGAGAAGGAAGAGGAAAGATGCCAAAGGAAACGAAAGAGGGGAAGCAACAGTAGGGTTATTACAGTTAATTGAAACTCTACAATATTTGTACAAAAGAAAAATGTCAGATACTCAACAGCTATAAATCAGCATTGGTTTTTGTCAAATAAATAAATTACACTGATTACAGGATCTATAGAAAGTTTTATATTCCATTGTTACAGTGACAAAGATGTTCATATGGGGGTGGGAGTGTACTGTAAAAGATACATCTTTTATCAGACAAAATCCCTCAGCAAAACTACTTTGGAGGCAGTAAATTTCCCTGAGAACTCAACAGAATCCTGTAAGTTGCAGCCGTTCTGTTCTCTGAAGTCCCTGCAGAGGTTATCATGAACAATTTCACACATCCTTGCCAAATGAGAGGCATGCCTTAATCTAAGTACATGCAGTGCTGGAAGCAAACCACCAGAACTCTTATCAGACATATTGAAGAAGTTACAGCACTTTACAGTAGTTTGTCCAGAGTAGCAAAACTTACTTTTCCTTCATTATTGCACATCTGACCTTGAATAAATACATAAATACCGGAAGCCTGCTTTTTAGAAGAATTATTATTGCATCTGGCTAACAGTCCCAGGAATCCCACTTCTACCCACATTTCCACCTACTCTCCCTCTAAGCTCATGTAGCTCACAGGCTTCAGTGTGGTACCTTACACTTTACCATCAGGTAAGTGAAGAGATGGGCTTTCAGTGTGTCAGTGAATAGCTCACGCTGACTTCAATGGGAATTCTGTGTGCAAAGACCCTGAATCCAAAGGGATAAACACAACAAAATCTTCTGTAAAACCCATGGGTGGCCCCAGGAGCTGAGGATGCTCAGAGCTCTTCAGATTCAGCCTTTCATGGCCATGTCCTGGTGCTGATGGGCAAAGTTTCCTCAGTGCTGGTACCCATGGAACTGCTGAGAAAGGAGATGATATGCCACCAGAGATTTTACTGGGAATATTGAAGAAATTTTATGAAGGTCAGCCTGGGATAAGTCATTTATATGTTTAACAAAAAAGAGGAATGCAAGCAGATTGTATCAGAAAAGGGAAAAATACCTTTTAAAAATCAAATAGAATACTCCTGCGATTATTTTGTGGTCTTTTTTATCCCTATGACAGACTTCAAAAATTAACTGATGCCTCCAAGCACTCAAGTAATGGTGCTCTCAAAGCTGTGTTAGCCACATAATTCAGTGAAATCCAGGGGGGATCCCTAATACAAACAGAACCCTGGAAAATCTTGTGGTCAGCATCAGCACATCCAGTAACTGCAGTAAAAAGGGACAGAATTTATGGTATAGAGTGTTTCAAGTTAGAGTTAGCAATTACACGGGATTGTTTGCATTGCCTTCTTCAGTGCAGCATAATATAAGTCAGCATTCTATTTACATCTGTATGAGAGAAATATCATTTGGGGAGCAGTTTGTTAAATAGCTGTAAACAGTAGTTTTATTACCCCCTTTGCATTGCTTTATATCTGTTTGTTTTGCCGGAGAAGAGTGAGCCCTTGATGCTCTGCTGACTCCTGCCCCTGCAGCTGCAGAATCCATCCCACAGTTTCTGGGAGAGGGTAGAGGAGCAGGGCTCTCTGTGCCTCTGCCGCATTTCTCTGCACGTTGACATCTCAGGTCCTAAGACAGCTAGAGAGGTAAACAGTTGCTGAATGCTTTCCTCTGTATCACTCCTGCTTCTTTTTTGGTGCTCAGGGTCCCCAGGAGCTAAGCATACCTGAATTCTTAAGGCTCAACTATATCTTATCCCTTGATGTTCTGTTTCTCTCCCGCTTTCCAGATGAGCTTCATGGCTGTATTACAAATATGCATTATTTGCCTTTCTCTTCATTCTTCATCTTACTTTCAATTACACAGCCTTTCAGTCTGTGTGTTATAGATCTCTCTTCTCTGCTTTTCCCGTTGTGATACCAAATCTCTCAGTGGGCTGCTTTTCAGCACAGCAAGCAATTTGTCACACACATGCATAAATTGTTCTTCCCCCTGAAAAAAAGAAAAAAAAGAAAAAAAAAAGGGTTAAATCCGTTCATGCGGTGATTGGACTTCCCTGAACAAAGTACCAATATCAGCAGCCTGATTCAACCACAGGATGGTCTCTCCACAATAACCTTACAGACATGCAAAGAGACTTGGGATTAACAACATAAAATTAATCCTCTTTACATCTGGTTCAAGATGCTAAATATATGTGTGTGTGTATATATAGATATTTTTATATATTTATGTGTATACTCATATACATCTATATTTATATGCGTATATATTTATATATACATACATTATTACTCATTCCAATATTCCTTGGCTTCGAATGGGAATCATAACCATGACAGCACAGCTGAAATGTGTCTCCTCTCCCAAAATGGAAAAACTCACACGCTCAGAGGCTCCTCTCTCAAGGGTGTACCAGCTCTGCCAGAAAATCTTTTTTTCTCTGGCATATTGCTTTGCAGCACTCTTCAGTTTTTGTATTGGCTTCCTGAGTTTTACAGTAATGAAAATCTAGATTAATTTATAACAACTAGTATAAATTTTATATATTACTTAGTCCTGTTTCATAAGACTCCCTAGAGGTCATAGGCAATGCCATATCCTCTTGCACCGTGGACTGTACAAATCCCTAATAAAATGTACCCATTGACCCTGAGATTTTAAATAAACAAGGTACAGTGTGAAGGAGGACAGATGCGTCAGCCCTATTTACAGGCAAAGAACTGAGAAATTAAGAGACTTACCAAGATAGAAAAATTATCCATAGAGAGGTCTGGAATGGCAGCAAGTTTCAGAGAAACCGCTTTTCTTCTTATTGACACGTCAAATATGTTTGAATATTTGGTTTTAAAAAGATAAAAATAAATAAAAGTTGAATGACAGAATATGAAAAGAAATGTATATATATTAAGAGTGGCAAAAAATAAAGCAAAAATATACAAGTTTCTGAGTAAACAAAGGTTTAAATTGTCAGCTGCTCTACTCAAAACACGTTAGGAAGATTTAACCCTCTGAGCTTCTGAGAGACTCGAGTTTGAAAATCAATGGGCTTTGGAGCAGGACAAATGTCAGGTATTTTCATATTTGGTAAAGGACATTATATATTTTCAGTTTTGCTTTAATTCAGCCTGGAGAAAGAGGACTGAGTAGCAAACTTCATCCCATCTGAAAGGATCAGTTAAACTACAAATAATAAACTATAAATAATAAACTATAACTGCACTACCCACCTCAACACCCCTCTGCACCCATGTGAGGCATTGATGGTACATGGCACCACGTGTGTCAAATGAGTAACCATGTCTGCTGGACAAGCAGGTTAAGAGGTCAGATACGGAATGGGGCATCAGTACCGAATTGTTCTAGAAGAAAACACGTCGACATTTTGCCGAAGCCAATGGGTGTGCAAGTACCAGACAGAAATGGGAGTATGAGCAAGAGCAGATGCCGTGTATTTCCTTGAATGACAGTGCGGAGCCTCCACTCTCTCTTGTCATTTTTCAAGCTGACAGGGAGGACAGACTCCAGCTGGATCAGATGTCACCCAGAATTACCAACCAGAAACCAGAACCAATGCAGCTGCACAGGCTTTGCCAATAAAGGGATGAAGGAAACATTAGGCAAACCTGCTGCACCCAGATGTACATGACCGTAATTTCTGAATGGTAGGGTAGGGAGGTATAGCCTTCTGCCTGTACAGATATACCCCATAATATCTGCACTGCTAATGTTAATTACAGGTGCTAATGACAAAAGCTTTCAACCTAGAGCCTCTGACATCAATCATGCACAAATATTTTGTGACAGCAATTCAGGGTAGTCTATGCCTTATCTGTGGGCTAGCCTTGCTTTGTCTTTCACTCTGCTTGCAGAGGATTTGGAAAAGGCCTGCTGGAATATTGCTGCAACAATATGTATATGTGGAGTCCTGCCCATGCAGATCAGGGAGTGGTGGGAGGTGATATAAATATCCATGTCTCCTCCCACACTGAAATAATTGACTCTCCAGGTCTTAGACTTGAGAAACACTTCCAAGTCCCACAGGATATCCATACCATTTTGTGCTTTATTGAGATGTAGTTCTCTCAGTGGAAACTGCTCCAACAAAGGGAAACAACTCTTTTTGAAAATGTAATTTTAAAATCCTCTGCAAATAGTGACTATGCCTGAGCAGCAATGTGGTCCCAGGACACTCCTCCTCCCATCAACAGGGCTGGGGACAGAGTGACATGATGTGCTTAAACATGTGCAAGGTGTTTAAATTTGAAATTATTGAAAATATGAAAAGATTAAAAATTATTAAAAGATTAAAAATGATCTGTACAATATGTTTTTCCGGACAGCTGTTATTCCATAGAATTGTTCCATAGATTTTTCACCAAGCACAGGAATCATCAAGACATTCCCTATTTCATTCCCCACCAGCTGAAAAGCTCTGACAAGGATTCTGGTTACAATGTAGACCCTGCCATCTCTTGCACACATAGAGAACTATTAAGTTTAATGGGACTGTGTGAGTGTAACTGGGGTCAGAATTTGGCCTTCTCCATTTTTCACATACGTCCACAGCTTTAGCCCGTAATGCTGTTTGCGTTATGCATCATATTTGTATTCATAGCTTTTGCCTTCCTATGAAAATGCTAACTTAGATAAGGGCTAAGAAGTTGGTGTTTAGCCTCCTTACTTTTACTCTTCACCTCAAAAATGAATAAATGACAGTTCTGAGGGATGGAAGCTGGAGTTAATTAAGCTTTTCTGTGAGAAATCAGCCAAACAAGATCTTGTCTCTATTGTACTACAAAATGTTAGTGACTGTCCTTGCTATGTGTTGTGTAAATGTGACCACTCTGTAGCCAAATGCAAGGTGAGAGACAATGGCTATATTTCTTTATTTGAGATCTTACCTAATTTATTAAAAAAAAAAAAAAGTTTCAGGCCTTAAGAATATGTCCAGCCTAAGATTTATTGATTGATTGATGATGTGTGTCCATGGTTTGCTATCTGCATCTTAACAGCCATAAATCAATGTAATATCCTCTTATGCAGCCTGATTTTCTCATTAAAGAAAAAAGCTTGCTTTGTTTACTTTGTGCTGTGATGTGTTTATTAAAGTTCAGAAATTTCTTTTACAATCACAGTAAAGTAAAAACAAAACCCTTCACCATTTCTCTTCTGAGACTAGGTATGTTTCAGCAGCTTTGTGTATTTATGAACCATATTGTCCAAAGTTTCCTAAATTATTAGTCAAAACCAGTTTTGCAAACTTGCCTAAGTCACTTGGAAATATGAAAATAGTCAGTCCCAGGTACTAATGGACGATACTCTCAAAGCCTAAAAGACTCTAAAATAACTCACAGAAGTACAGTGATAAAATATTTTGCCATTAATAATCTATCAAAGGCCGAAAAATGATCTAGAAAATAGTTTTGACAAAACACTAATACAAGTGAGGAAGAGCTCAGTGGTAACAGTGTGAATGACGACACTCAGAGATACTTTTCACAATTTTCCATTTTGTCTTGGATTTATATATTAAAATATATTGACATCAGAAAATGAATATTTCCCCAACTTCAAGGCATTTAAAAATATTCCCAGATGAAGAAAAAAATACTAATCTCAGTACCTCATATTTAGGCTCCCACGGAAGCTACCCATGGAAGCAATTGTAACCAAAACTGGGGCAATTTCAAATCACTGATGAAAATCACCAAGTTTCAGACAACCAAGAAAAAAATAGTTGTCGCGGGTTGCAGGCTGATTAAATACCCAGCACCAACAAACTATTTACTTACATGCCTCTGCCATGATAGGCAGAGAAGAGGAACCAAAAATCCAGCTTTTGGGGGGCAAAAATAAGGATTATTGAGGAAAAAACGGAAGAGCTTCAAGGCAAAACAGGCTCAAACCTGATAATCTAAAGAGAATTTATTACTAACAGTGGAAAGATAGAGTTATGGGGAATTAAAACAAGCTTCCAGAACAATCCCTTATTTCCAGTACCTCCCTCCTTCCCTTCTCCCACCAATATACCAATATACACAAGGGAAACAAAAACATGAGGTTTGGTCAGTGCACTCATTTTTAAGAGTCCTTCTTTAAGGAAAAGAGTTCCTTTTCTGTGTGCCATGGGACTCTCCCCACAGAAGACAGTCCTCGGTGAACTTCTCCAGTGCGGATTTGAGCTTCCACAAACAACAGCCCCGCCCGAACCTGTTGCAGTGGGAAAATATCTCT
>VZTA01020407.1:88931-121199 GCA_013398855.1 Mohoua ochrocephala
CAAAAACTGCAGCTGAAGGAATGATGTTATCTAGGTCTTAGGAAGGTACTTGCCATCTCCTCCGTTTGCCGGCTGTTTGGTGTTCTTCTGCTGGTAGTTCGGTCCCTGCCAGCTCTGCCGGGCTGCCGCTGCTGCTGCTGGAGGAAGGGGGGGTCGGGTCGGGCCGGGCCCCGCTCCGAGCCGGAGCTCGGACCGGGTCCTTGGATGCCGCATCGTGAGTATTTTAACTGCGGCGCAGCCCACGGTTGTTTTCTTTGGCTGCCTGCGGCTTCGGGTTATTTTCCAGGGATCTGGCCTCCCCCGGTGGGGGAGGCCCGGGCCCGAGCGGGCCCGTTCCTTACTCCAGCCACGCAGGAAGTGAGAATCCCAGAATCCCACTCTGGGTTTAGCAAATATGTGGATTGCAGAGGCGGTACCAGTTTCTGATTGGTCTAACAACCTGTCCATCTAACCAAGTTCTTCAACCCATAACAATAGTGAAATCATATGGAGATAATGAATGCTTTGTTATCTTAAATGATGGGATAGTGAAAAGGCTGATGGCTGAATAAAAGTGGACCAATACATAGTTATATGGATTTGACTCTTCCTTCTTATTGTTTTAACATTACTTTTCACAAAGAATTTTCTGCCAAGATTTTTAAGCAGATAGCCTTACAAGAAGTATGAAATCATGAATATTCATAGTAATGAGTCATGTTTTCACTGGCCTGATTTTTCACTTGTACTGCAGTTTCAATATGTGTTATGTTATAATGTCTGTATGACGTTGCAAAACTTATTACCTCAAGCAAGATAACTTGTGTAATGATGATAACTTGTCTTCCTTTATTTACATGATGCTTTTTAAATTGGTTTGATGATCTGTTTGCCAGCGAGAGTCAGCAATAATGAAAGCAACAAAAGGTATCCTCAGCCAGCAGCTAAGACTGAGACCTCGGGAAAAATTAAATTCTAAGTAACCAGCCATGTCTTCTACCTTACATGTATATCACTTCCACTTACAGGTAATGATCAGATCCCTGTTTTGTTTATTCATTCTTTAGAACAACCAAAAATATGGGGTCCTGGATTTACTTGTGAAAAAAAACATTCAAAATTATCTGTAAATCCTCAAACCGAGTCTAGCAGACTTAGTTTGATTGACTCCACCATGCTTTTGGTATTTTGTTGAAAAACATGGGCATTTTCTGTTCCAGCAAGTCCATATTAGTGCCTCTGTTCATTTCTGCTGCCTACTTTAAACCCTCTTTTGCTGCTGCTACCTTCTTTTTGAGATAGACTGACCACCTCAGACACTGTCCTCCTGAATACTTTTCTGGGATTGAAGAATGAAAACTGTCAGACTGGGGCAAATGGCTGTACAGCACAATTTACTCATGTCAGTGGCTTAATGCTCAAATTAAGAACCATATAATGCATTCTTCTGAACCCATGAAATAAATGCATGTCTCAGAAATTTAACTCCAAAGGAAAAAATGGGGGAAAAAAAAAAACAACCACCAAAGTCTAAAAGAATTTGAAATGTTATCCAGTATTAATTATGACTACGTGATTCGGCAATAAATTAATGTTCAGTCTAATGAGAATATATATATGCAGGCTTTATTAATTACCAGATTCTAATAAACTTTTCCCTACTCTTTGCTTCTTGTTGGTTGTCTAAATAAAAAGCTCTCCTGAAAAAGCAGCTGAGATGTCCTTTGACCTCTAAAGACATCAAAATGAAAGCTGCATGTCAGAGAGGTTAACAAGTCTGTGAAAGTACAGGCGTCTTGTATTTTTTTTAATACACTTTACACAGCCTGCGTTTAAACCTCTTTGGGTTCATTAATCAATCATAACTCATTGCTAATTAAAGGTTAGGCATACTAACAACAGTTCTGACAGCTGATATGCTACAGGTAATTAAGTTGTTCTAATTATTTTTTAACATTAAATTCATCCTCATGTGACATTCTTAGAATGCCTTTTTAAAAGGCCTTCTGTTACTAAAGACCTTGCTTTTAGTTAAGAATAGAGGAAAAGAATAGAGTCTACCTTAAGATTAATCAAATTGTACTTTAGTTACTTTTTTTCTCCAATTTTTTATATATACTGTTTTGCTGCCACTCTGTAACTGCAGGATTGTTCTGAGGAAAGTTGATTATAGAGGAGAGGAACTCAGTGCCACAAAATGTTATTTTTGCATTGTCTTATTTATAATATCTTTATCTGATAGTAGCATATCATACCAAGAGAAAGACGAGTAGGGAGGCCTCTAAAAGTTAAGAGCTGGTATTTTACTTCATAGATGGGGGTACTTTTACTAGCTTTGAGGTGTTAGTAATTATGGAAGAGGGTGGGTACAAATTCCAAAAACTTCATCCAAATTCTGTACTTTCCATGAGCTTGAGGAATTTGGTTGATCTCATTATAAAACACAAGAGGCCGAATGTGACAATTATTTTCCATACCTCACAACACTTAAAGTTGTTCTGATTCAGAGTTTTGGTTAGGGTTATACCTTATTAGTGTAGGATTAAAATCAGAAGTTGTAATTTACTTGAAGCTTAATTGTAGAGTAAAGGTCTGTAACAGACAAAGAGAACAGATGAAATTACAATCCTTCCTATTTCTGTCCTCTACAATATGTGAGGAGAGAAGAGGAGAGGAGAGAAAAGAGAAAGAGAAAGAGAAAGAGAAAGAGAAAGAGAAAGAGAAAGAGAAAGAGAAAGAGAAAGAGAAAGAGAAAGAAAGAGAAAGAGGAAGAGGAAGAGGAAGAGAAAGAGAAAGAGAAAGAGAAAGAGAAAGAGAAAGAGAGAAGCTCCACATTTTTAAATTGTAAACCCATCATTTTATATTCTCTATTTTTCACATAGTGCTGTGGAGATACATTACTGTGGAGATAATAATACGCTTGCTTTAAATATATTCTAAAAAAACCCCGACCCTCCAAAGCTCAGTATTTTCAATAAAAGCATCTCTGTGGACTCCCTTATTTAGTTTGTTTAATTTTTCAAGGTTTTTGAGGAATTAGAGAGGAAAGGACTCTGGATAGTCGAGTAGATCTAAAGCTACCCACACACAACAAACGTAAAAGGGAAAAAAACCCATTAATAGAAGAAAAGAAAAAGATAATTGCTGGATGCTGTGGGACAGCTCTTAATTTGATTCTTGTATTAATCATCAGAGTGGCAGGTTGCCAGTTTCTGGCTGTTTGCAGTTTTATGTGGTGGGTTATGAAAATGTACGTAAATATTTTTGTAAGTGCTAGCTTTTGAAATACTTATTCATCTTCTCTTTTAAAAAATTAAAATAACATATTGACAAAATGGCAGATTCTGCACTCGCTCCATCTGAAAACACTGAGCCCAGAGCCCATCTGAGCAATTAGTCATGTATTTGAAGCACACTCCCATGTTTAACTTCATCTCTTTTCTCAATACAATGTCATAAATTTTAAGTGAGAGAAATGCCTCAGCACACAATAACTTGCCAGGCAATGAGTTTGAAACAGTCAGCGATTCATCATCTACCTCTTCAATTCTTCCTCTTAAATGCTTTTAATGTGCCTGTAAAGTCTTTTAAATTACTGGTGTCTAGGAAAAAAAATACCTAACCCATCCCCAGATTTCTTCTGGAGTCGATTTTCATGTCTCCTTACCTGTGGTATCTTGATTGCCTCATCCCCAGTTAACACAATTTCAGCCATTTCACTACACTAGGGTTTGTTTGAGTTTTTGTGAGGGTTTTTTGTTGGGTATTTGGGGGTTTTTTTCAGGAAGAGTAATACATCTCAACTCCTTATCTGGAGAAAGTCCATGCTTTTTCTTTTAGGACTTGTGGCATACTTACTATCTCAAACTGTAAAACTTTTTAGTCAATTATTTGATAACTAAACCTGCTTGTCCTGTTCACTTCCATTTTTGTTTAGGACACAACATCCCAAGTAGAGACAAACTATTTAATAGTGTGCAGGTCTGCATGTGGCCCCAGTTCAATGCAGTACCTAAACACACATCTGACTTCAGAGACTCCAGGCCCTTGCCCCAAGCTACTTTCACAACTAAGCTCAGTCACAGGTCTAAGTCCCTTGACGAATCAGATTTAACTGCAACACATGCAAGGCAAATCATCAGAGTTTCACTGGCATACACAAGCTAGTTGAAGATTCAGCCCAGCGGCCTCTGCTGAGAAACCTTGTTTGTGTAATTAACAATGATACAGGATTATTCCTGTGGGTCTCTGTTTTGTGGTTAATGTTATGCATGCAAGTCCCTTTTAGTGCAATTTGTCTTCCTTTAATCTTGCAATCCACGAATCAGCTTGATCTAATATTATTTTCTAGGCTGCTTCTTCTAGTCAAGAAAAAGTGACGGGTGTTTAGAGAGAAAGCTTGATGAGTAGCCTGGATTAGGTTTTACCAACATTAGATAATAGGGATCCTACTTCATGCATTAATTAACTTTCCATCCTAAAGTGTTCAATTCAGAGTGTCATTTTAGAATCATATTTTTAAGCATTGGAACATATTGCAGTGTAAATATTTCTTAGAATTAATAAACTGTGCAAAATTCCTTCAAATTACTTCTGCGATTCTGTAATCAAATGTATGCTCAGAAAGGTTTCATTTTAAATAAATAAGGTGCAATCAGGGCATAAAGAAGCAATTTACACATGTCACAATTTGCAGCATGTGGATGGAAAAAGTGAACTTACATTAGATACTGATGCATACAGAGAAGGATGCAAACTGTCAGAAACTCTGAGCAAGAACTGCTGACTTGCACAAGAAATGTACTGCTGTCCCTGATGGATTGTCAGTTAAATCTAACACCTCTCTTTCTGAAGAAGTTGTTGGCTCAGAGCGTGTGGAAAAGGAAAAAGGAACCTAGGAGAGGGGCAGCTGCTTCCTCATCCAGAGATATCTTTTGCCTTGGAAACCAAATATTGTGAAATTCTTACCAGTAAGTTTATATCAAAAAGATAGAGTAGTAAAAGAAGCAGATCAGCAACGTCCCTGACCAAGTCTTTATGGTGAACAGCTATAGATGTCTAATATATTTTTATTAATATTGTTAAAGTCAAGGACTTAATCAGATATTATTGTTGCGAGCTCAAGAAACTAAGCAAGTATTTCTCACGTGAATGTGCGAAGCCATTTCATGTGCTGGATTTTCACTATTTCTTTATTTTATAATGCCCAAGTATAATTGGGGGCGGGGGGGGGAGGGGAAGAGCTTGATTTACTTCCTCTTATATCTTTATTTACCAAATTCCAGCTTTAAAAGAAAAGAAAGTTACTGTGTGGGGGGTAGAAGGAAGGGGGACTGTCCCTGTTCTGTAACGGTGAGGGGTTTAGGGGTTTCAGAAATACTCGAATCTGTCAGTTCAGCACATAGTCAGGTCAGACAGTTTCAATACTGTAACAATGACATGTTTTGCAGTCCCCTGAGGCCTGTTAGTGACAATAGCATTCCATGCCTTGCAAAATGGGTAAATGTTCTAGGATTTTTTTCAAACTACATCAGAGTACACTTCTCAAAGATGTGGTAGTACTTCTGTCACGGCTGACACTGAAGTGCTTGTCAATGGCAGCAGAGTATGCAAAACCTGAGAGAAGGCTCTTCTTTTTAAGTCTGAATAAAGAATTTTTTTTTGTCTCTGTTACAGCTTTTTACTAAAAAGAACAATTCTGAATTTGTTATTCAACTAAACTCAAGTTTTAAAAGAATTTCACAAAGTTTGTGATTTTGTAATTGGAAACACCTCAGGCAAGGGGCTAGGGGGAGAGACAGAGTGGAGGATGCAAGATTTCCTACCTCTTCCACTCCTTTCCAAAGCAGGTATCAGGGCTCTCAAAGTCTTGATTCTCCTGGGACTCATTTTCAAGCACGTTGGCAAATGATAATTTACAAGCTCCTGAAGGAAGAATTCCTCTCGACTGCCCTCTAAAGGTTTAATCTGGGTTTGGGTGCTCTTGCGTGGGGTAGGAGGGGTCTATGCCACAGCAAAACAATCCCAGGTCTGAAAGTCTGGGCCCTGCAGAACCTTGCCCCATCTTTCCACTGCCACCCAGTCACCCCGGCTTTCTGTTTTGTTTTTCTCTCTAAGAAGCATGACTTTTTTGAAGGCACAGGAAAATAAAGAGGGAAAAAAAAGAAAAAAGAAAAAAAATAGTTGGACAAAAGCCTCATTGATTCCCCATATTTGTTTTTTTGTTCTGGACATATAACCTCATTGTCTTGAAGCAGAGATCATAATAGTAATCTCCTTGTTCTGAAAATGCCACGTGCAGAAATGCAATCGCACATAGAACCTGGCCTAATTTAGATGCATAAGGCATTAAATATTTGGCTGATTTTCTGTCAGTTCCACTGGAGTTACTCCAGATTAACATAAATGTAACAATTTCACTCGTTGCTTATCTGCACCCTGGGTGATGTGTTGAATCCTCTCAAGTACTATTTGCATTATTGCATTGACTTTGGGCTAAGGATCCCATAGCCAGGATAGATTAACCAGGTTTATCCTGGAGCTGATACTGAAGCTCATCTACATAATTTGCCATTTGCCTTCATTTAACTGTAGCAAGCTGTCACTGGAAATGCCATGAAGTTGTCCTGTGGAGATACACTCACACCTTCTCTTTGCTCTCAGGCACAAAATAGACCCTCTGTTCATCAACTGGATTTTTCTGTTTCTTGAGAGCTGGTATATACAAGCACTTAATCTACAAAAGGGTCACACAGAGACAAAAATCTCTGTACATGAGAGCTGTATTCCTCCATCATGAGGATGCACTTTGTTCACGCTTTGGTACCTATGGCATCCTTTCCTATGTCTTCTATAAACACAATCACCAATTCAGGGCACAGTGTCATAAAATGCTACAGAAGCAGACATTTACATAGGCGGCAGCTGGGACCTTCTTAGTGTAGATGGCCTTGGAATACTACGCTCCAGTCTCTAAAAGCATTTGCAAATGTTTAAAGCGTGGATGCATTTTCATTAGCATTTCCTTACATAGCGCCCTAAAGGCTCCCTTTTCTGTATGCTGCTGCTGCCCTGCGCTGCAAACAGCTGTGGAGGAATGCCTGAGGAACGCGTGTCAGGCTGGATGTACACAGTGGGTACCTATATAAGATGTGTCTATTTTTCACAAGGGTTACCTGTGTGGAGGTGTTTGCAGAGGTAATCTTGTGTCTTGAAATTAGTACAGCTCTATTTATACTTCAGCTAACACAAGCCCTCCAATTTCTGTCTCCCACCCAAAGCTTCTCTTTTTCTTGCTCATGACTTCACCACAATATATTTGCCCTACACACCTGCCAGTAAAGTTCAGTGTTGGCTTTTGATGCAAGTTAGATCTCTGTTACTGCCTTCATGTTGCCTACGCCACCATAATTCAAATATTAACATTAAAGCTGTGATTTTCAAAAGGATTGGAATTTAGACTAATTTTTCTTAATCTGTACTACTAATAATAATTCATGCTAATCATATAACAGGCAGTAGTTAAAACTAATTAGTTACATGGTGGGTTTTGATTTGTATTTTCAAAAAACAGCAGCCATGTGGGATTTGAACATGAAAGAAAAAAGGACCCACGATCTGGATATGTTTAGACAGGACACTGGCATAGAATGAAGATCAAGATTTCTGTAAGCTTTTTATTTCTTTGCTATTCTTGTCATGCATATACTTGGAATATCCGAAGGCTATGTTTTAAATGTCAGGGTTAAGTTTCCTCTTTCTGGTTCAGAAGGCATGCAATGACACACAAAAAATGTTTTATTTTCAAGCTTAAAAACATTTAAAAGTTTCATCATGTTGAAAGTTTGCTGGGTTTTTTTTTGTACTTGCAGTAACAACTTACTATTTATTATATGCCCTAAACCCTTGAAAATATGTGTAAATATTATGGCTAAAATAATTATTTTCAAACATGTTGCTTACCTTAATGTGATTCTGTCTGCAAAAGTCACCACTTTTGAAACACAGTCGTGACTAGGTAAGCAATATTGACCCTTACTGGAATACCTTGTACATTACACAGTACTTGCACACCTATACATAGTATATACGCATCTATAAGTACATGTGTGTGCTGGTTTTGGTTCAGGGTAGAATTAGTTTTCTTCCCAGTGGCTGGTATGGGGCTGTGTTTCAGAGTTGTGCTGAATACAGAGTGGATGACGTAGAGATGTTTTTGTTATTTCCAAGGCCTTTTCTGCTTTTCCTGTGGCCACACTGGTGAGGAGGCTGGGGGTGCACGGGAGGCTGGGAGGGGACATAGCCAGGACAGGTGACCCCAGCTGACCAAAGGGGTATTCCAGACCATATGGCATCATGCTCAGTATATAAAGTGGAGAGAAGAAAGAGGAAGGGAGGGACATTCAGAGTGATGGCATTTGTCTTGCCAAGTCACCATAACGCGTGATGGGGCCCTGCTCTCCTGGAGATGGCTGAACACCTGCCTGCCCGTGGGAAGAAGTGAGGGAATCCTTTGTTTTGCTTTGCTTGCATGTAGGGCTTTTGCTTTTCCTATTAAATTGTCCTTATACCAATAATCAAGTTTTCTATCTTTTCCCATTCACTCCCCAACCCCACTGGTGGGGGCATGGGTGAGTGAGTGGCTGTGTGGTACTTGGTGTCTGGCTGGGGTTAAATCACAACAACAAATGGCTTTGGATGCTGTGCTGAGAATAGTGCTGAGCCCACAGAGCTGCTGTCCTGACCAAGAAGGGCAACAAGAATGGGGTGGACACTCTCAGCTGTCTCCTAGGTCAGACCTAACCTCAAGGGCTCAGACATGGAAGTGAGGTATTGTGTGAGGAGTCTGCAACCCACCATGAAAGCAGCAAAAAGCATCCATCTCTCATTGCACGTCAGGAATTCTGGCTGGGACCACAAATACCTTTACTTTCCACTAATGGTCTCAGGGCCACATCATAGGTGCAGAAATGGAAAAGTCATTGCATTCCTCCTGGGAAAAAAATTGTTTCACTTTTTACAGACACGCTACATTTATGCATTCCCTCTGATTTTTGTCCTGAGCATCACTTTATATTTATTTACACTGAATTTCAGATTCAGACATTTTATCACCTATCCTTCAGTCTCTTTCAATTTTGTCTCTTACAGCAAGAGACATAGCCCTGTGGCTCACACTCGATGAGCAAACTTCAAAGAGCAGCACGCAGCTGCGTTGCTCCAGCATGAACCAGCCCTGACACAAATTGTCTTGGGTCCTGCAGCCACCAGGGGTGCCAAGGACTGCCACCCACACCTCCCACCACTGGCGCCGGGGGTTTCTAACCAGGTTCAAGCCCTCAGGAAGTGCTCCTGTTCCACACAAAGACAGCAAAGGGAGGATCAGGTAGCAGCCTTCTGACCTGCCCCTGCTCCACCTTTACCTGTACTCTCACAGGGAGAAGCCCAGAGATAGCCAGAGCAGCTCCTGCTCTGCCTGGATGCATTTTGTGAGTTATACAGTTCTACTACATTGGCCAGAAAATCACTGTTTGAGTAGAGGGAGGAAGCATTGCTTGAACAAGTTAAGTTAAGTTTTTTTTTTTAACAGGAAAAAACACCAAATATTTAATCTAACAATTCCTAACCAGAGCTAGTCACAACAAGATCACATTTTTTCTGACTAAGTTAATTTGTGGAGATTGTAAAGAAATATATTTGCAGCAGCAGTTTTGGGGCACAGTTAATAATTTTTCCTATTTCTGATTTGCATCTGTGTGATTTCATTAACTGATAATTGCTTTTGATGTGGATTGCAGAAGGAGATAAATGACTCATGAATCAATAAGTGATGAGATTTCAGAGTCACTTATTGATTTTTATCTCCAATTTACTCTGCATTGAATTTAATTATAGCCATTACACTCGATTTGTTTGAAAACATTGCATGCAAATATTTGCATGAGGTTTGTTCAGTGAAATTATACTTCAGTTGTTTTAAAGTAAGTCATGACTTTTGAGCTGAAAAAAGTCACTGAGTTGGGAAAATATTCACGTATGCCAACCCTTAATCATTATCTGGAAGCCCTTGAACAACTTCATGAACACTTAAAACTTAAAAGCTTGTGTATGTAAAAGTTTTCATTACCATAGTGGAAATTCTAGGTGAATTTTTTATTTCAATGGTTTGCTCACCTGAAAGTGTATTTTCAGTCAAACAGATATAAATAAAAAAAGTTTTGTATGAACTAGAATGGCACTATTTGTTCCTACATTTTAAAAGTGAAACATTATGATTTTTCATTTCATATTTTAAGACTAAATTTGCCTAGATTCCTATTTATATGGTAAAAAAAGTCTTAAACTGAAACTTCTGCTTTTGAGTTTCAAAACATGTTTAGTTTAGTCCAAAACAATTTTCTTCAAGTATTTGGGCTGATAAGAAAACTAAAATATTTTCATTCCATTGTGATAATGCATTTTTGGATACAAAACTGAAAGAACACTTTGATGCATAATGATATAAAGATCTCTCTATAAAGATCCAAAGTTTTTCTTAAGGAAATTGATAGTTCTGCTGTCATGTGGAGCGTTTTCTTACCCTTATAGCTAGTTTTCTCCTAAACCTAATTTTGGTGCTATTTCTATATTCCAGTCAATATCCTGTTAGAAACACCAGCTTAATACAGTGATTTAGCACTTTTTATTAGTAATTTAATACAGGAATCTGTTTTATGTGATACAACTGAGATATATTTTCTAATGTAGAAAATCTTGCATGGAGGGCCATTGATAAAGGAAAATTGGCAAAATTATGACAATGTATTTACATCAGTTTAATTCAGTGAGAATCATAGAAATAATATATAGTAAAGAGCTCTAGTCTCAACCATAAAGGCTATCACAAAAAAAAAAAAAAAAAGAAATTTGGGAACTCTGATGTCTTTCTTAATTTATGAAAACAAAGCTCTTATGGATTGTACACTTTAAAATATAGTGGTACTTTATTGGACAATCTGCTTTCTAGCCTTGAATCTGTTTGTTTGGGTTTTTTTTTGTTCTTGTATGCTTTTATACTGTTTTCCACAGCAGCTTTGTGTGGCTAAATTCCCTCCAGAACATCCCAGCCCCAGCATATTTAGTACTCAAGTTTATGCATGAGTCCTCAATCAGGAAATGCAGGATCGAGCTTTTAGCCCTATCATGGGAATGGAAAGCTTAAAAAAAGGATATATATTTAACAGCTATTAGTAAGACGTGCTTCAGAGTGAATTAAGATCGAGTACTTCCATTAAGTTAATTTGGCTGCGAAGGAGCTGTATGAGCTGATACTCGTGCTAAATACCCATGTAAGTTTCTACATTTACAGAACTATATTATGTGTTTAAATACGTTTCAGCAATTTTGTATTTACAAGAAAATAGTAAATGTAGTAGAAATGTTTAATTGTGGTGGGTGTTTTGGTTTCTTTTAAATTAGAAGTTAATATTTAGCAGGATGCAAGATTGTTAAGGGGTGTACAGAGGTGGACTTATAGAGTGTGTCGAAAACTTTGTATTTCTATTAAAAAAATTCTCCCCACCAAGTTGTGTAGGCAAACCCTTGTAGATGTAAAGTTTCACAATACCACTTTTTCTTCAGAGTGTTTCTCAGGGAAATTTTGTTTTCTGAGGAACCCTGGTAACATATTTCACTCTACTCAGAGCAAGAAAAACAGTAAATGAAATTTTTCACAAAATATGGGAAGGAATATAAATATTTTAGTTTTTAAAATTTCACAGAGTTATACTAGTTTCTAAGGAGACCTATGTACAAACAACATCTATTAATTTGATTCAAATAAATAATATAGAACATTCAAATGGTATAAGGTGTGGTGATACGTTCTTTTCTATATTAGGTCTGTTTTGGCATCTTCTGAATTGATACCTCAAAATGTAACAAGACTTTGATCTCATTTCCTAAGAAAAGGAGTTAATGGAAGACATTCCTCCACATAATGTGAGGCAAAAATTTGTGCTTAAAATAATTTATTTTCTTTTTTCTATGCCCTCATCCTCTCTAACTGCATCTGTTGTTATCGACTGCTTCCTGGGATTCACCTACTCTCCTCAGACTCTCTATGTCTCCTGTATTAAATTATTTTGTAATTTTTAATCACTTTCTGTCTGTTTACAAATGCCTTCCTACCTTTCCTGTATTCCTCTTATACTTTATTACTGTTGACACTCCTTCTTTGTGGCCCTTCCTAGTCTCTATTTCAGAATTGATTTAGCCAGGTTTTGAGCCAACGACTAGTTTTTCCGGGCTATCTGAAAAGATTCTAATTTTTTTCAGCTTTTTCTGTGCTTTTTGTCAAGAAATTGGCCATGCACGCTTCCCAAATCTAGACTTTTCTGGTTATGCAATTCCAACAATAAGTCTCAAGAATACACTTAAATGCTGGTTTGGTTTTTTTTTTTCTGTCACAATTATTTACCTTCCTTTTTGCTTCCTTGTGTTCAGGTCTAGAATCACAATCACTGATTTGGTGTATGCTATAATTTTCTGTCCCCAGATTCAAGCAAACTGTTGATTCCAGCTGTAATTGCTTTTCGAATCAATGTCTGTGTCATTTTGGACTGAGATGAATTACCTCTCACATAGTGCAAAGCCAGTTGTTCCCAAGTGATTGTTTAAGCTGCTGAGACAGTGCTTCACTAAACAATTTTCTGCTATAATAATTGGCCTTTCTCTATGCATGCAGTCGTTTTCCTGTACCATTCTATTGTTCAGTTTAGCTGTCTGTGTGATGTCCCATAGCAGAGATTCAATATTCTCATAATCATCGCAAAATCAGGAATCCAACTCTGCTAATATGTTTGAATTCTGAGAAAAAGAATTAATAATTTTCTGCAAAGATCCTGGTTTGTAATCACAAATGCATTTCTTGCCAGCTGAACCAGCTATTCACTAAAGTAGGCCAGAGAATGGGAATCGTTACTGCTTTCTGAAGTGCAGTGTTTCAGCCTTTCCATGCCAGCCTGTGGCACTGTTCATTGCCCTGAGCATCTGCCTCTCCAGCAGGCAGGGAGCCTGACACCAGCCTCTTGGGCCGTATCAGAAAATTTTGTGGGTTTTGGGGGGGAGGAATGGTGTGAAACCCTAAAACTTGTCTGCTTGGACGTAGCCTGCTGCAGTTTCATCCTTCACCCTACAGTGGCTCGGCTCCTCTTGCTCTTTTCCACCTCCCTCCCCTCCGTGATGCCATCACCAAACCGAGATGGCCATGCTAGAGCTGCCCTGGGACCACACGCGTGGTAACTGGTTGAGTGGCAAGCACAAAAACTGGTTAGCCACATATTTCCCTGTGGGGCAAACAGCAGCTGAGTCCTGCCTGGCTCTGGTCTCTGTCTTCTGTCCAGGTACAGATTTCTTCTCCACTTTCCCATTTATTTTGAAGTGGTCAACAGAGTTCAGTAAGTCATTGAGAAGGGATGTAAGCAAAGACAGGTAGATGTTCAAACAGGGAGCAGAGTCACATGAGCCTCATTTCACTAGGAAATAAGACTAAAGAGGAGGAAAAAAAAAAGAGACGAGTCAGAGTTAAAATTTTTAAATTTGAAATATTTAATTGTAAACTATAATTGTAAAGAAATATGAAAGATCAGGTAGTCCATGCCTCTCAGGAAAAATTAGGCAAATGTGTGCTGTTCCTGATCAGTGGTTTAAACTTAAGAAAATATCCAGTTCACGTGATCCTACAGTTCCTGTTTTGGTGCAGCCCTTTCCTTTTCCTCCAGAAGAAACCGAAAAGATGTCTATTGGAAATAAAGACTTTTTCTAGTACACAAAATGAAAAAAAAACATATCAATCTGTTCTCTTATTTTTCTATGTCGGGTGATTGATGACTTACCTGATGGCCTGCTTTGATCCTTCTTGTTTTTTAACTAAGCTAACCCATCTCCTTCTGGTTTTCCTTGGAATTATTAAACCTTATGTAATGTCTGTGTCTCTGTCCTAGAGTATCTTTGATTCAGTTGCCTCTTGCCCGAAGTATAATATGCAGAACTAGACATCAGACTATAACTTAAGCTGTAACATAAAATTATGCCTTCTTCTATCTTCCATACGACACTGACCATTAATATATGCAAGAACAAGATCTGATTTCTTCTGTGACAGTTTCATATTCCTTAATTATTCCCATTTGATACTCCAGTAGCACAGCCACAGTCTTTTTTGAAGTAGTGCTGCCATGCCATATTTCCCTGTTGGGTATTTCTACATGTTTCTATTTCCTACATGAAGCATTTTGTCTTTTCAGCTTGTTGGTTTGAAAAAATATATTTAGTTTATAAGGACAGCTTTAAAGTCAGACTCAATTCTCCAAAAGGAACATTATATTTCTTCCCCCACTGCAGTCTGATGTCATGTAAAAATATTACTCAGACTAAGAAAAGAACCTTGCCAAAACAGAATACGTCAGTTGTGGAATCCCAAGAGAGATGTCCTGGCATTTTGACAGAGACACATAGCTTTGTATTTAATAAGCAGAATGGTTCAACTACCCATTAACACAGCTGTTGCATCTAGATAATATCTGATCAATTCATTTCCAGGACTGTCATGCAGGTTATGTCAAAAGCCTTACTAAGTTCAGGTGTGTCACATATGCCTTCTCAGCTTTCAAACAGGACAGCTACTTTGCCAGAATGACTGTGTCTTCTTGAGCCTCTTCGTCTTCAAAAATTCACAGTAACTATTTTTTCCAACTTTATTACATTGCAGATGCCTCAAAATAGCTTTTATTTACTTGTTCTAGTGTTTTTCCTAGATTTTGAGTTTGCATTGAAAGAGGATGGGCTCCTTCTTTTTCCCCTTTCCGTTTTCTGAGATCATCCCCCCTGGTAACAAGTGTGCAAAGATAATTGCTGCTGGTGCAGGTAAGTCCATGCGCTAGATCTGGAGGGTGTCATTAAACATGCAGCAATATGGATTGCACTACTGCATAATGTCAACTGCTATTGATAGCCCATACTTGGCTTCTGCAAATACCAAACAGGTACTTAACATTTTCACTGGTTTGGTGACTAAATTTCATACAAAAAATGTATAAATTATCTACAGAAAGATGGGCATACCCCTTCAAGCAGTAAAATTGGTTTGCTAATGTCCCACTTTTGCGACACTGGGCTGCTAATCACCGATCCAATTAGGACATATTTATACTATTGGCAAAATAAGAAAACCACCTTTAAGTAAGTTGCATCTGCATTTCTTTTGTGCTTTTATAAATTCTCATACAAGAAAACTTGGTTATATAAGAAATGACATAACCATACCGTCATCTTCAAGCATACGTTGAAGTCCCATAAAAAACTAGTCTGTACTTAAAAGCTTTCATATGGTAGGATCTTATAATGCGAAATGGTTAATCAGTAAAGGAGTTTTCCACAGTGATTCTCTGAAAGTGGAGCATTTTGAGCTTAATTTTTCATAAAAGAGAGATAGCCTGCAATTTCTCCCTGGAATAGTCCCACCAGCAGACTGGAGATTTAAAAGCAGCTTGAATTCAACAAGGAATAGCATGTGGTATTTCGATGTTTTCCCGAGGATTTAAAGTCACATTAAGACTTAAGTAGCTTTGCAAAACCAATCATAATTGTTTATTATGAAGAAAAGTGGTATATCAAATTGCTAAACTCTGAATTTTAACATCTATAAATATCTTGGTAATCACAAACTTTCACATTAAGGCCTCAGCCTCACAAATATTTTCATGAAGATTTAAATCCCCTGGTGTTTCATGAATACACAACCTGTAAGCACAGCTATAAGTCCTATCAAGATCCTTCCTCTGAGATTTCCTTTTTTACATGTGCATCATTCATTCAGTGACTGAGTTCTAAACCCTAAATGAGAAAATTGTATGTTCAGCCAAGCTGCTTTTGTTGTTGTTATTGTTATTACTGTTATTACTGTTATTATTACTATTATATGTGTGTGTGTGTGTGCAGCTGACTGGAACTTAATGGGACTTGGTTTTAAACCGTTTGAGTCTGCCAGCTGCTGCATTCATGCCTTCAGGTTTCTGTTGAGGAACTTACTTGCTGCTAATGCATTTGTACTTTAGGAAGTTGTTACATTTAAGCTAAAGGTCCATGCTTAAAAATGGCATCCAAAGAGAAATCATCTGTTTCACTGACGTGTGAAAGCAACTCACCCTTGAAAGATAGGTGTAAAAGGCTGTAACAGGAGGCAGAAGCAGGAAAACACATGAGAAAAATAAAAAAGCAAAGACATAATTTGAGACTGAAGAGCAGAGGAGGTGGCAGGGGGAGGAAGTCTCAACAACAAAGAGGCACATTAAAGCAAAAATGGAAACCAAGTAGTCTGGAAAGACCCTTGAATCCAGACTCATAAAACCTGTGATGAATTTGTCACAGCGATGGTAATCTGCTGTGGTTGACACATTTGGTCAAATTTCTGCACTTGATTTGCAAGGCCTGTATTCAACCATCTTTTCTACTAAGACCAGACGAGCTTGAGCTGGTGTTCTTGCTTTGGAGCAGCATACGATGTGAACTTGAACTTGGTTGAATCCACCAAGCAAAAGTGTAATCCAAATAAATAAGAAAATACTGTAGTTTTCTGGATGTTTCTAGTTTAGTATTTTTATTTTTCTTCTGGTATTGGGTTTGTGAAATCTTGCTTTTATCACTTCAGATGAAAAAATTGAATTAGACATTTTCAAAATAATCATCCAAATGGATTCCACTAGACCAAATAATGAGAGCCCATTTATTAATAATTAGTTTTATTCCTTTCTTTATTGTACCCATCAGTCCTACAAACAGAACACTAATTGAACAAGTGGAGTTGAAACTATGGGGATTCTTCATTATGCAATATTCAAATACTTGTAAATTCAATGGGTGCTACAAGGATGGATTTCATAGCAAAGGAGAAAAAAAAAGAGATTTTAATCCTTCTTTCCCATTAATGTTTGCTGCTGGGGGCTGTCTGTCACATAAGGAAGGAAAAGCTGCATGATTTGGAGACCCTTACGACTGTACCTAGCACTAGATTTGTGTGAATCCCTTTCTAAGAGTGTTGATAGCCTTCTTTAAGCATTAATGGTGTCTGTGATTCTTAAACTTTCAAAGGAAATCTGGAAAAGGCAGCTTTTATCTGAGGAAATGAAATTATTCTCAGCTGGAGTCTGGAGATTCTTGTAGTGCTTTATGGTGGTATAAGAGAGTATGGTAGGATTTAATTAAATAAAAGCTATAAGAGTCTTGCTTATAAATTTTAAAGGAAGCCCAGTAGAGCTGTTGATCTACGGCAGATTCTTTAGGTTGTTTCCAAATGGGTCATCCTTTTCCATCAAATTAAATGGGATTATTTTTTAAAAATTACTTTAAATTTGCTTGTATTTATTAGAAAAGCAGCTCTGGGGCTGCAATTTTTCAGAACTGCATTGCACGACAAGATTATTTCTACTCACTTCAGTGGGAGCAACATCCAGCTACCACTGGGAAAGTTTGATGGCCACACCTGAAGGTTAAAAGTTTCAAAAATAGTCTTTTTTGGTTTGAGTCTTAAACTTAACATTTTAGAGAGTCCTACACTAACACTTCTGATTTTTTGTTCTAACAGGTCTGATATTCAATTAATTGCAAGCACATAAGCTGCATGATTCTTCTCCCTTTATCATTCCAAAATCAATTGGCAGCAAGTCCACATGCGTTCTAGGGATCTGAAATCAAAATGTGCCGTCAGCCTTGGAGCTACTAAAGATACCAGAGAAATATTCAGCTTGTCAGCTTTGTTTCTTTGCTGTCGTTGTGAAATAGAGTGTGCCATTACGGCAAAGACAGACCCATCCTTTGATATGCTTTTGCTGAAGCTTTCTTCAGATTTTAGTTAAAGGTTCCTTCATTGCTGCTGTGAGTAGTTTATTTGCCTTTATTTCTTCCAGGTAGTGCTGCTTATATATTGCCTTCCATCAAAGCAACTCTCTGCACAGGCAATGCCCAGTTAAACTGGGGGGAAAGTTTCCTGTGGAGCAGATGGTGAAAGTTTGAGAGCCTCGGTGAGACCCGCCCATGGTAGGAATGGATTCCATGACTAGCTAGCAGAAAAAGATTGCAATACAGAGACTGTGGAGAAAAAATTATCTTTATTAATAAAAAGATTTTTAAAATTATCTTTATTAACATGTGCTATTACTCACAGCCTGTGTCTAGACTCCTCAAACCAGGATATATCATCCCACTCTCAAAGGTGCACCTCTGGGGCAATTGGACCACACTGCTTGGCGTCCACCATCTTGCTGCCCTCTTTTCCTGGTTTTTAGTCCCAATGTGAATCTCTGGAGATTGGCTCTGCACCACAATACTTGACTGCCTGCAGCCAAAAATACCCCATGGCTGGCAGCAGAGCACACGCATGCAAGCACAAAAGCGGACTCCAACAGGAGCAGGCTGAACACAGACAGCACTGCAACATGTCACTGAGATGGTTTGTGGTTCCTCAGCTGGTAGGAGCTTATTTCTGGGTTCAGATGACAAAAAAGCTGAAAGAAATACAGAAGTGTTTATTGGGAAGTACTAGACTGAGACAAAAAATGCGAATCAACAAATTTTCCTTTCAAAAAAAAATTTGCCTTAGAAAAATGTCCAACATTAGAGACGTTTCTAATTTTCACGAAAAAATTCTAAGCCCTCCATTTTATAAAAGATATTACTGTGCATTGTATCCATATGGTTATCAATTTCAACCTGTGTTGTGGAAGGAAAACATACAGAGAGGAAAACGCAAAGAAATGTTTCAGTTTTCTTGCTACCTCAAAAAACTCTTTGGGTCAAACCAACAGTGTATATTTATGTGTTTTTCTCTCCTCCTCCCTCCTTGTCCAGCCCAAGCCCTGACCCTGCTCTCTCTGTCATCTCAAAAAGGAATGATATGACTATTTAAATCAGTATAAAACATTGCAGGTAGTTTTAAATCATTTATTTCATTTATGAATCTGTTACAATTCGGTTCACACATCAGTCAGAAGAAAAAAACAGCTCTACCTCTGTTACCCGGTCCCTTCATGATTTGAATTTCTCTGAGAATGTTGAATATATAGGTTTGATACCCACACTAGAACGTATGGGGAGGGTACCGTCCTGGTTGAAGTGATAGTAAAACTTTCAGCAAACCTCTGCCCTGAATGAGGCAACGGTAATTTTAAACTTCCAAATCTCATTAGTCTCTTTACCTTGAGGTATTTTAGCATTGGCATCTGCTGCTGGCAGTCTATTAAAATCCTTCTTCAATCAGTGGGATGAAGAGGAGAGTTAGGAATGGCTTTCCATCTCATACGGGAATGGTACTAACTAGAGCAATGAAAGTGTCTGTCACACTTGTCAGTAAGGTGGTGACTTGGCACATTTACAGGCAGCCAGAAATGGCACACTTTTATTACTATGGATATGAAATACTTAACAATGGGGAAAAATCCTCTCAATTTGTTCTTTAAGCCTATACATTTTAATGCAGTGGATGTGTCACTTGAGGATGTGATTTAGTGGTGAACACAGTTGTGCTAGGTTAATGTTTGGATCTCAGAGGTCTTTTCCAACCTTAATGATCCTGTGACACCCGACTCCATTTTTGAGAGGAGGGCACAGCAGGTTTGTTGTTCCGGCTGTACCTCAGGATGAGTGCAGGAAGCTTTGCGTGGAGCCAGGGCTGGAGCTGAACATCCACTGCCCTCAGAGCCTGAAAACTGGCACCATGGGAAGTGCACTGGGGACACACTTGAATTACATAAGAATTTATCTATATGTTTTCACTGTTCACTGATCTGAGAGAGTAGAGCACAAGGACCTCAGAAAATATCCTTAGTAACAACAGTAACTGGGAACAACAGTTTGTTAAAGCTGTCTAGCAGTAGCTTTATTCAGTGAAGGGGAACAGAGGAGACCAGTGTTTTTCCCACCCTTCCAGAAATAATTTTAGGTTGCCAGTGGTGGCCCTGTGTGGCACCCAGCATCCAGGCTGGATGACAGTATTGCAGAGGGAGCTGCAAAAGGACCCCAGGCCCTTGCCAGCCACATCACCTGCCCTGGCAATCCTCCTGTGCCAAATACTGCATCATGCCTGCCAGGGAGTCACCAAACCCACTTATCTTTGCACGCTCACCTGGGTCCCTCTGGCACCCAGCACAGGTGGTGGTTGTGGTACCAAAGTTGTGTTTCCCACAGTTCTGGGCAGTGGAGCCTGTAGGGCCTGTCCTGTGTCTGCTGTGATGTGCTGACCCACATCCCTTGCCCTTCCGACTTCTCCTTTCTTGTGAACCGTTCAAATTTCATATTAGACCATGTGTCCTATCTGTCACTTTTGATAACTGACTACTGCTACATCCACTTGCTTTTAATTACTTTGCCATTTAATTTGTTTTAAACATCTGTGTCCAGTTTCTATCTAGGGTCATTTTAATTGTTTGTGGCTAATCGAATTTGAAAGGAGTATAATTTTCTTATATTTCATTCTAGGATAATCCATTGTGGTTTGCTACAGTCATCTGCTGCCGTTGATTTGCTGCCATACAGATGATTTAATTACCTAGAGATCATTGTTATTACGATAAAATCCCCATTTATTAACTGCCATATCAATTATCCACCCTTTTGCTTATTGATCTGAAGTCTCCTGAGCAACTGATCTCCTGGGGCACATTTCAACCCAAGCACAAATCTAGCAAGTTCACTGGGGTCATGTAAAAGATGAACCTGTCTCCTTTGGCATGCTGATCTCCTGCCAGTACTTTTATTGAGATGCCCACTCATTGTGCAATCACCTGACAGATTTGGTACTGCAATGGTTTATGGCTCTGGTGATTCATGATTCTTCTGATGCTCATTGGCCATTTGTCTCCATTATTTTTACTTTCTTCCTTCTCCCCCGTGATTCACACACTTCTGGGTTTTTTTAGGTTTTTTTTGTTGTCGGTGGTTTTTTTTTGGTCTTCAGTTTCCATCTCCCTGTTCAATTTTTTATTTTGTCTTCTATCCTCTCCTCTTAGTCTCCTCTGCTTGGATACCTGCCCTCCTGTACACTGAGTTGTGTTACCACCTTTTCTGTGTTTCCGTTATGCCACATGGAAGCCCCTAGGCATCTTCCTTTTTCTCACGTTGGTATCTAATTCTCCTTTTCTTTGCTTAGACTTTGTGTTTTCTAGTAGCAATTTGCATTTTGCACTTACTGCCAGGGGTCCTCTCTCCTTGCTCCTTCCTGGCCCTTTGGGAACCTTATTCTTATTCACCTCACCACCTTCTTCCTGATTATCTCTGGTAAAAAGCACAGACCAAGCATACATACAGCATTAATATAGAGAGATTCTTTGTGAGTGTCTTGGCAGGTCTAGTGTATCTTCCCTGTTGGGAGGTAATAACCCTCTTCCCTCATATAAAACCTTTAGATGATATTTGAAGAAACATTCTAATTAGTTGGGAAGTATCCAATATACAGAAGTGGTCTGTCATTCAAATTTGGACTATACTAATGAATATACTTTTCCAAATTACCGTGATTTTCTCAAAATTATGTAATTTATTTTAAAAACTACAGAAAAATATCAACAATTGCACACTTTGCCAAGAATGACAGTATAACTCAATGAATTTGAGCTACAAGTCTTTGAGGTCTACATTATGGTCTCTAGTGACGTCTGATCAATATGTTCAAAGGAAATATTTGTGCTCTTCAGGAATTAATGCTCATGCGAGGCATAGGCTCCAGCAGCAAAACTTTCACCTGGCTCCAGACCTAGGATACCTCAACACCACTGGCTGCTCTATGAAGGAGATTTGTCCCGCTCCTCTCAGGAAATATCTTGGGCTTTGAGTTGCATCAGTTTCCCCAGCAAAATGGCCATGGCCTGTATGTGGGCTTCTTCCTCAGTCTGGATTTGGTTTATGGGTTCTTTGTTCAAAAGCTGGCAATCATTCAGATGAACGGCGGCACTAACTGAGGTTGTCCTCTCATTTAAGCAACCTCATATTTTCATGTGTAAAATTTTCTAGAAAGTAATAGCTCAGCCTGTGACTAGAATAAATGTCTCTTGCATAACAGACTTCAATTTCTGTAATCACTAGTATGAGAGTTTCCCTCAACCCTGTTAAAGCAGGAAAAAAAAAAGAGGGTGACAAAATAACCCCAATGAATTTTCCAAAATATCTGACCGCTCTCACAAAAATGGTTAGAGAATCCCGGAATTGTTTATTTTCATTTAGTTATATAAAGGCACTAAAAAGTTCATTTTGAGGTGACATATAGTTATCATTATTGAATTTAAAATTATTTTGGTTTTCTTCTTTTTTTTTCCTTTTTATGTTTTTAGAAGAAGGTCCTCCTTTTAGCTGGCCTTGCTGCATTCATGTTACTGAACCAAAATAGGTGACAATGACTGCTGTGAGTATTTGCTCAAGGAGTAACTAACAGAGATTTTCTACTTGCTCTGACCTTTCATCTGCTGGGTACATGTCAGAAGGAGGGAAGCTGAGCACAGTGCCCTGAGGAGAGCTGTCTGATGCTTCCTGTGACGTGAGATCTCTGTGTGTGGAGGAGGGGGGTACACAGTCCTATTAACATTAATGACTGCTCTGGGTCGGGTGGGGGAAGGGTGGCTGAGTGCCATTTCACTGCTTTTCATTAATGCTGCTTGATTCATTACTGCCTTCATTATCCTGGAAAAGCAGTTTAAAGTCTATGGACAGCCCTGCCCTTACATGTCTGTCACCAGTGAGGAAGTAGACGTAAAGAAAGCACAGGGCAAAGGGTTAGGAAAATATGAGCACCAAAGAAAGACTCACAGACCATCCAATTTAGAGCTGTTTCAACCCAAGCGTATGAAGATGAGGTGCAGGGTGAGCACTAACTCAGCCAGTCCTGCCTGGCCAGCCAGTGGCCCAACCACAGTGCCGTCAGGGCTGCACCCGAGGGCTGACTGCTCCCCACACACCTGTGTGTGTTTTTACAAAGCTGTTTAGAAAGGGTTTGACCTAAGCTTTATGAGCACAAACTCCCAGATTGCTGGGAAGTTAATGAGGGCTAAGCAGCTTCACCTTGATACATCTCTTCTTCCTGAATAGCACTTTAAACTTGGCCCCACTTGTATTTGCTGACCGGGAGTTGTTATTTGAGAGCACTGAGTGGAGTTCAAGCCTCTTCTGTGATTGATTGAGATGTAGTTATGCTGACAGCATGACACTGTGAGGCTGTGGAGGGTAGGAGAAAATCTGAGAGGAGAAGGATGTGATGATGCAGGGTTAGATATCTGCAGAAACTGCTGAACATCCTGGGCTGAGTGAGTCAGATGTCACTAGAGATATCATTGTCACATAAATTAGATTATTATAAGTTACTGTTTCATGTCAGTGTCTCTGGTCCTTGAAGTCCAGGATGAGACATGATGAGACAGAGGTTACACCTGTGACTGCTGCCAAGTGACCCTAGAAAGGGCTGATAGCACAGGCTGGTCCTGGGAACTGGAGCTTTGTGTCCATATTGCTGCCAGCAAATCCCGCCTTCCCTTGCTGAAGGAAAAAAATGTGACTCTTTCGATGAAGGTGACTGTGCTGAGCACAGAGTGCTGGGGACAGCCCACAGGGCAGGTAAAAGAGATTTGAAAATTCAATTACCCAAGGCTTTGCAGAGGGATACCTGTTAGTCACTCAGACCAGCATCCAGCCCTGCAGTAAAGGAGATGTGGAGCCTGCCCTAGGGTGTATGCCGTACAGCAGCCAGACCCAGAACCTGCAAGGTTTGAGCCCAAGTATTTAGTTAAGGATTAACCCCTGCCAAAAGAGGGGTCACCTGAGCACACGGATTGACAGACCACGCAGCCAGCCCAGGAGAAGGCTGTGACCTTGGTACAGGAGAATCGCCCTGCCAGGCAGAAGTTAGTTCAAATGAAAAGAACAACAGCACTTCAAGTGACTTTTTGAAAATCAGTTTCATGGTGAGGGAACAACAGCTGGAGGACTTTTTTCACTAACAACTGTTTTCCGTGACTTTTTTAATGGGTTCATAGAAGCATCGAGTAGATGGGTTTTGCATCATACTGGGAACTGCATTTATTCTGCTGCTTGTGAAAAAAGAAGAATACATTTGTATCTCTTTGAATCAACTGTGGGTTTTGTAAATGTGTTTAATGAACGAAAAAGAAATAATTGCAGTATTTCAAAATACAAATCAGGATGCAGGAGCAGCATATGTGTTACTGTGAGACGAAATTTACACTTCAAGAACCCCAAAAATCTTCACTATTTTTTCCTTTTTAAAATTTATATTTGCCTGCTATTTTTTACTCCCTGTGTTTTCTATTGAAAGAATATATAATTTATATTGGTCGGGATATATGAATTTTATATCACAGCACTAAGATCTTTTATTTTTTAGTTAGCAATGCAATAGGAAGATATATAATGCCAAACATTTAATGAAAGCAAATAGAGCAAACATGAATAGCAAGTCTTCTAATGAATAAATCTGAATAATAAAAATCCCTGTGGAGTGTAGAGGCAGATAGGTTAATTCTTTCACTTGAATTTTAATCCTGACTGAAAAAAAATCAGAAGAGTTTCCACATTTAACACTTGGTTATCCATAAAACTCAGAGAAAAAGATCTTTTATTCTTCATATCTGGTCTGTAGCTATGTTTGATTAATAGAGTCAACAAAAAGATACTTATAATGTGATATCCATAGCATCTGATAGCTTGGAGGAGCAGCAGCAGCGCTTCTCTGGTTGCTAGTATAACTTGTGGCAAAATGAAACTGAAGAGCACCCATTGAGCTGGTTCTGAAATGCCACCACAAAAGTACAAGACTGACCTCCCTTCCCCTGCTCAGCTCTTAAAACTAACAGAGAAGAAGGGATTAGGAGTTCTGATATCTATCAGTCATTCTTGTCTAATCTTTGGGCTTTATTTTGTTCTTTTTTCAGTAGCTCTTGAAAGGAAAGACAATGAAAAAATAAAGAAGAAAAAAGTTTCAATGATTTAACCGAAAGTGAAAGTAAACTCTGACTTTTCTCTTCTAAATGCCAGTCATTCTCAATTCAAGACATATTTCAACACCATTACTTGTTCATTTTAAAGGCTGGTTTTATTTTGATCATGAAACCTCGTAAGAGAAAATAAGGGAAATCTAGATCTTGGAAGCTCTCTAAGAAGCTATGGATTTTTTGGTTGAAAATCATTAAGCAGCTTATAGCCTTATAGGGGAAATCAAGGTTCTATCAGCATGTCAGAAATGTATGTCCAAGACTGCAAGACTGGATGATCTGTACCAACCTCAGCCTCTGCAAAGTCCATGTGTGTCTTGGGAATTAAAGTGCAGAAGATGCTTTCACAGTCTAGCCCATTTCTAGGATGCTATTTTTAACCTTATTTGAAGGTGGTAATAGAAAGGTAATTATTTATCAGTGTAGACATTATTCTTATTTCTTTCAATTTGCTATATAAAATTTACTACTCCTTTTAAGGAATTTAGAATTGTAAATTTACTTCATGACTAGTATTATATTTAATAAAATCTTCTCAGTACAAAGGGAGATTTTGTTCCATGAGCTATTTACGGACTGTTTTCTCCTTTTGCAAATATGGATATCAAAATTAGGTGCTAATTTGTACCATCCAAGAACACACATGACTAAAGACTAATTTTTGGGTTGGGCTGCAGAAATCATCATATATGTCAAACCAACTCCCAACGAGGGTGAGATGTTAACACCCACTGATTCAGAATTGCACTTGCAGGAGTGAGATAACAAAGCCAACAACAGAACTACCCTTAGGATGGATAGTAAGAGTATGTAGAAATAATTTAACCTCAGGCATCCAAGAATGATAACAATATATTTTCTAGAAGCTCAGAATGTTGTCAGGTTTTGTTAACAGCATTCCATGGTGTATAGCAAAAAACTTTGATATCAATTGTCCCTACCAAAAAAACCCCAAAAGTTCTTTCATTTAACAAAAATCAAGATGAATAAGGTTATACAGCAAATATTCTATACATGCAAATACACACACACTTTTTTGTCTTTTAAGAAGCAAAGGAAGACATTTTGTTTCTTTTAATTTTGTTTTCTAATGAAATGTTTTTTAATAAAAATTGATTTTAATAAAAATTGATTTCTTTCAAAAAAGAAATGACAACTCAAAAAGTGTTTGAGGAGAAAGAACCAGTCTGATGGCAGCGCTGAAATTTTGCAGCACGTGAATCACAGATGATATACCATAAAAGACCCTGAACAGAAAAAAAACCAACCTGTGTGTTGTCCTGCCTGGGTTATCAGTGAGTCAGGAATACCTTTTCACAGTGACACAAAAAGCAGACACTCTAGCTGGCACTGTCACGTGTATCTTAACATATCCCCAGGCTATCCCTCTAGGTATACAAGTGCTTTGCTAGTTTGACAGGGTCTGGCACGATGCTAGGTGTCTGGATACTGTCAGATTTTCACACCTGCACCACACAAAATAAGTTTATTATGGGCAATGTTGAGTCAGAAATTTCTTAGGGAACTCTGTCCATGTTGACCATCTCCTTTAACAAGCAGTCAGGAAACGGGGTAGGTTTAGCATTAATGGTAAGGAGCAGGTTTCTGAAATGGAGAAGAAGAAAATAGCAATTTTTAAAAAAAATTAAAACCTAAAGTAAGTGAAAGGGTAGGGAATGCCAGAGAGTAAAATGAGCAACATGACGACAGATTAAATACTGTATTGTCTGTAAGGTGATACTGCAGATCCTAAGCACCTACTTGAACAAATCAAATAGATTCTGCTTTCCTATTTTATGGTAAATGTTGTGGAATTAAATTCTGTACAGCAGTGGTCAAAAAAAAACAACAAAGCAACAAATAAGATGTTACAGTGTAAAGGGATGGGACAGATTGTCTTTCCGAAAGGATTGTTAATGTCAGTGATGCATCCTCAGCTACAATATGTGCTCAATCCTGGTCAATCTATTTGAAAAAGAGATAAAGAAGATGTAGAAATAGGTGATGAAAATTGCTAAGAGCATGGCACAATTTCTGTGATGACAGATTGCCAAGACTGAGATTGTCTCGCTTGGGAAAGAGATGAATTTAAAAGATATGACAAGGCTATTTAAGATATTGAAAGTCATATGAAAAAAAATGCAGATATTTTTCTTTACCATTTTTTCCTAATTTTCTCCTAATACAGGAATAAACAAGTCTTCAATGAAGCTGAAAGTCAACCAACATAACCTTGAGGGGGGTAAATATGCAAATTTAGCAGGTGAACTCATTGCCACCGAGCTGTAAGGTTTAGCTCATCGCTGGCACCATTTAGGTACATATGTGGGTGAGAAGAACAGACCCCATTTCTGTGATGGTTTAAACATCTCTCAGGTTGCAGAGAGGCCCCAAATGTCTTTGCTGACCCTTCTGCAGTAAATATAGTAATTTATAAAATCATTGTGTCTCCAGTCACAGACTAACATTGACCAAAGAAGACAGACTTCTTACTGTGGGCAATGCTTTTTATAGTTGTACACTATTAATATTCCTGCACTTTAGATCCTGAAGGAATATTCCTTAAAACCTATGTGCTGTGAGAGGCAGGATGTGGGACTGAAAGAACAATTCAGCCCAACCAGCTTCCATTCCTATCTTTCCATGCTCCTAAGATACTTGTCACTGTGCAACATTACATCGTGTACTGATTTAAAAATGTGATTAGCTATAAAAGTGAATGCGTTCGCTCGCTTGTTAAAATGATAACGTTAAATGAGAGGAATGACGAAGAGAAAAAATATGTTTCCCGCTTTCAAGGAAAGTAGGAGAAATGAGCCTCATATCATTACCACATCATAACAAAACATAAACATAAGTAAGAAAAATGAGTGCCCAGCTCAGAAGAGACATAGCCTTGGATAGCCTTGTCAGAGACTTATTTTCTTATTGAAAGATAAATGGATCATTTAAAGGATGTATCCACCGTTTATAAAACTTCTAGAGAAATTTCTGGTTTACCATATCCTTTCAATGAGCAAATAAAGGTCTTAAGAGCCTGACATGCAGATCACTGAGGATGTTCCAATAATCACCCTTCACCAAGCAGTGGAAATCTTTATGTGATTTCTATTGTTGTGAGAAACTTTTGTCTTATTCTGAAACAATGGAGAGGCTACCAGAACAGCATATGGAATGAAGTGCAAGGCAAATGAAAATATAGGAGATTAGTTTCTGAGACTGAAGCACACTCATTGAGAGAGAAAAGAAGATGTTAATATAAATGAAAAGCAATTTAGAGTTTTAGTCTCATTCATATGCTGAGAAAACATTGAAGAAAATTGACTTGGTCAATCTATTTTATAAAAGTGAGAAGAAAAAAAAAACAACATCCAAACATAGGGTGACAATAAAACAAATACGCATTTCTTTCTGCAAACACACAGAGAATTGAGAAAAGTTGCAACAGAGAAAAGCATGTAACCAGCAAATGACAACAAATTGAATTGCTTTAGAATCACATCCTTCATGTAGAAAGAAAGAAAATACTGACATGTTCCAAACCTTATATTCAGCTCAGTTGTGGTAAAATTCTTTGAAGGTAACTAGAAAAGAAGTTCAAGGAGTTATTGAGTCATAAAAATTTTAGATAGCGAAAGAAACCCCTAAGGTTTCAAAAGTGACAATTTCATAACTAGCACACATCTTCACAAAGGTAGTAAGAACTGAGCAGAGGGGAGCAGAAGAAATAAAAGAGAAAGCATCAGTACTTTTTAACATGCTAATTATTAATTTTAAGTTACTCCAAAGACCTATTCTTTTAAAAAGATATAATCAAAGACTGATTCTCTTTGTATAACCGCTGCTCATTGTCTTTTCTCAGGAGAAAACTGTTGAGAAGTTCACTCCAAAACCATGGGAATACATACAAAATCCTTGTCTCCACAGTGGCAAATGAGTCTGTATGTAGAAAAGAGCAGTCTGATGGGCAAGTAAATTCTGCCATAGACATATCTAAATGCACAGTTTTGGGACTACCCAGCACATTGCCCTGGAGAGAAGAACCAGTCTTGTGAGAATGAAGTCAGAGGTGTCATTAAGGACTACTCTAGGACTGTGTGAAGGGATAGTATTTTTGCTTGGCTGGACACGATGACCATTAATGGTCCCTTCCGACATAAACCAGTCTAAGATTCTGTGATCTGTTAGGGATGACTTTGCTCAGAATGTCAAAGAGCAATGAACAATGAAGAGATTGCAGTCCCTAGTAGTGAAATTTCTGGCTTAAACAATGTCTTGAAATACTTTGATCTCTGGAATGTGGAGTATTTTTTGTATCGAAAATTTCTTTTCTAACCATAAAACAGAATCTGTATTAAACCTCTGAAATTACTTCGATTTTAAGCTTAAACTGTTACTAAAGAGTTTGTTAGTTTTTATGTGCTCAGAAAAGCAACTTGGCCCTTTTATTTCAAACTAATCATAATTTAAAATCCTCAATACATGACATTGTAAGAAGACAATTGAGAAATGAAAAAAATATAAGAAATAGAGATATTGTATTACTTTATTTGTAAGAAATGTGCCTTTTATCCACCAGACGTCATTTTCTTTTATGCCTTTTGTAAGCATGTGGAAAAAAAACCCATTAACATTTGCAATGCTGGCTCGGCGACTTTTGGGAGACAAGTTTTAGGCACATCTTGGTCCACTTGCTTCCTTATGCCAAACTGCCTGGTTAATTCCTCTAGCTGAGACTTGGCAGATCTGACAAAACATGACAGCAATATTTTTAAAAAGCCCAAACAAACACAGCTTTTTCTAAATCCCTTTTATATAAATGTAGTTATGCAAATACTGTTGACCTGAAGCCAGTGCAAATACTGGTAACGCGAAAACGACTGATCAGGACACAATTTCCTTGTTCCAGCACCAGAGTTCTTTCCACGTTGTTGGTAGGGTAAAGGCTATTGCTCAAGCAGTGCTGCACCCTAATTGTGCATTAGATCCGGGAGTTTAGGGGGTACTCTGATATACTGAAGACCGATTATCTGCTTATGTACTTTCTTTAAATAGAAAGACCTTTACAACCCAGGTCATCTTCATGTAGGAACCTAGAGCTCTGTACAGGTTAGTAAAGTCTTCCTCAGAGCTGTGAAAATTGAATTCTAGTTTCTGTCCATACATGGTTAAGAAAGTTTCTCTCTGGCTTCTGCTTGTTAGTCTCTGTTTTCTTCACTGGAGCATGAAGCGAAGGGGGTTTTTCCTTAACTTTGGTGAAACTATGTTCAGTAACAATGGTGTTTCTCATTAGCCATATCAGCATGTACTTGGAGTCTTATAAACCTCTTGGGCACAATGCCGTTTTTCAAGGAGGAGTTAATTTATGCATTGTGTGAAAGCAAGTATTTCCTCTCAGTGCAGAACCTTCGGACAATGCAGAACATTTCTGAGCTGTTCTCCAGGTAGGGTAAAGAAAAACAGGCTGTTCAGTCCTACTTGCAATGTACCCGTGTAATTCAACTCTTACCTAAAGTGACTCTTCTTTAAAATTACTTACTTCTTATACAGAAATCTTTTTCTCAGCATTTCATTTTCTTGCCCATGAGCCTGTCATGCTGTTATAGTCCAGAAACGGGTGTGATATTCCACCTGAGTACAAAGGCATTATTATACCTGTGGCATTATTTTTTACTCCATTACCTTTATCCGTGTTTCCCTCTTTGGCCCTGATTTTACTTTGGTGTGACTGACATTTTTTATCAAACACCCATTCACTATGGCAGTATGCTGGCTTTCCCCAGTTCTTGGTTTATTCTAGCTATGCACAGTCTCAATGGTTTGTACCTAAAAGGGTGGTCCTCTGATCACTACTGCAAATGGGCTGGGAGGATGCTGTCTAGGGTGTCCAGAAACCGATTTTTTGAGTGAATGAGTTCACTTGAGCCTTACGTGTTAGCTGTGTCTGAGGCATGACTGGGGCAGAAATATGTGTTTGGTAATTATTGCATTTACTTTGAAGAAACAGGGAACTTATAACCCAGAGGCTTAATGAACAAGTTGCTTCTTAGCTGCTGGGAAGCCATACTGCTTATACTGACCTTCCATATTCATCATTACTTTCCCTTTATAGTATTCCATAGACTCTTTCTCCATTCAGAGCTCCATAATGATAGAGGCTGACAGGTAATAGAACATGTAGAGGAAACAGTCCTGTCTTGTATCTAAACAGACAACAATCAAAAGCAATTGAAGTAACAGGTTAATAGCTAAGAAAGCGCAAATCCTGACAAATGCATCTGTATTTATATCTCTACGAACACATTTCATTCAGTGCAGTTGTGCATCTAGCTGTCTTTTAAACACACTAACTCTACAAGTTGTAGACAGCAGTAATTAGCCACTTCTGATTCAGACTCTGGGCATACACATACATTTAATTTTTTCCCCTTTTTTTTTTTACTTCTACCTTTAGTTTTTTCACTCTGATGCCTTGAAGTGGCCACCTGAAAACAGAGACTACACAAGATTAAGAGAATAAAAGCAGGTGTTTCTTTGAAGGTCCTTTGAAGGTACACCTTGGGAGTCAAAAGCCTCCGAGGGGCTCCTCTGGAGATGGATCCTGGGTCATGGGGTTTTCACACTTTTAGAAGTTTGGTCCATTTGCATATCAGAGTTAATTCTCCAATTATAATTTCAGGTAATGATGTAATTACCCCAAGTTTGCTCCCCCTGTCCAGAGGCTGAGTTTACATATTTCAGTGCCTGGGACAACAAGGTGTCCTTGAGTTCAGAGAGGGTTTGTTCTGTCTAACTAAAATGTGAGAACAGTAGCTAACAGGCTATATGAAGTTTCAGAGTTACATACTAGGCCGTATAGGATCTGAAAAACAGAAAACTAAAAAGCTAAAACCTAAGGCATCAACTCCAATATTTTAAAAGAGATAATAGAATGAAACTTTTAAATAAAATATAAAAGCTCAAAAAGTGACGCTTGCATTTCCTTTATCTTAATGTTCAAAGCAGGTAGCTGGCATTATTTCAAGCTTCCTTTCTCTTATGCTTCTCACTGCACTTACTCCCAAGGCAAATGTCAGCTACATGGTTTGCGTATTTAGTGCCCTCTGTTCCAGATCCCAAAAGATTAAGATGCTTTAGGTAGGACTTTAGTGAGATCTATATGCTTAAATTCAAAACTTCAGTCTTCAGAATCATAAAAAATTTATCAGCTTAGAGTCTGCTCTGATAGGCTGTGTTGTGTTGATCTTGGCTGGATGCCATGTGCCCA
>VZTA01020412.1:0-57459 GCA_013398855.1 Mohoua ochrocephala
AGCAGCTCCATGTCCTGGCACCTGGCTCCCAGCTCCATGGCTCTGTCCCGCCCTGGGGCTGCCCTCTGCTCTCTAGAAACATCAGAGGCTTTTATCTGTAATAAAAGATATTTCTTTTTTTAGTCCTCGCTGAGAAATACTCCGTCCATCCATCACGCCATGGTGGAGTGTTCCCCGAGCAGAAAGCCTCCACAAATCCTGGTTTCCCCGTAAATCTGGAGTTTTAGCCTCTGCCACACGCTGCTCTGGGGAAGGAGCTGCCCAGCTTGGGCTGATCCCAGGCCGTGGGGACAGGCAGGGATGGGGACGCTGAGGGGCAGAAGGTGAAGGCAGCACCCTCAGCCCCTAAAAGGACACTCACATCCCACTCTGCACCCTACGGTGAAGGTGGTGGCAGCGGCACAAGGAATATTCCCAGTTCAATCCCAAGCCAGCCGCCCTGGCTGTGCCTGCCGGCCAGAGGCAGGAGGAGCCCGGAGCAGGCAGCAGGGACGTGGGGACGTGGGGACGTGGGCTCCTGGCAACCAGGTGGCTCCTGCCCCCACATGTTCCCGCAAGAACAAGGCCCCGGAGACGGGGGGTTGTTTACTGGTATTAATAACTGGATGGCTCCAGGCGGGTTTCTGTCTCTAAGGCAGCCTGAGCCGGGGAGGGAGGGAGAGGGAGAAAAAAGGGCAATGGCTATTTTTAGAAAAGCAGGGAAGATTTATTTGTTTTATCAAAAGATAGCTCCCCCCGGTGCCACGAAGCCGCGATGGGAACAGCCCCGCAGCGCAGCCGGCAGCGGGAGGGGCTGCAGGGAGCGCTGGGTGCGGGGCCACCCGGCCCTGCTGTCACCCCCTCCGTCCCTGTGGCACTCAGCGCATCCCTGGCTCAGGGCGACGGCACTTTTCCTTTCTTTTCCACATTATTGGGGGTCTCTGCTCAGGCACCCCCACTCAGAGGGCGCAGTGAGGGCTCCCCTCCCAGGCTCTGTCCCCTCCAAAGCCCCCGGTGTCGGTTCGGAGCCGCCGGAGCTCGGCGTGGAGCAGCTCCCGGAGCCGCAGCAGCAGCAGCAGAGCTGTGGGGAAGGACAGCGCTTCCCTGCAATGCAGCCCTGGCCCGGAGGGACCCGCGCTGCTCGGCTGCACCGCGGCCGGCCTGGGCCTGACCCCGGAGCTGATCCCGGCCCCGCGCTGAGAATGTCCCGCGGAGCCCTGGGACAGCGCTGCCGGCGCCTGGGGTGTTGGTTCGGGGAGCTGGAGCTGGGCTGGGTGGGAGAGCCGAGGTTTGGGAGGGGTCGGGGGGATGGAGCTCTCCCAGAGGAGCCGTTCGGGCCCTGCAGGGCTCCTGGTGCTGCCCCACGGCCCCACAGCCCGGTGTGCGTTTGCAGGGCTCTGGGATCCCCTCCTGTTCTCCTCGGGCTCCTCTGGTCATCCCCCGGCACCCCCATCTCCCGGGGCACTGCCTGGGCAGGGGAACCTCCTCATCCTCCTCCTCCTGCTCCTGAACCTCTCCTCATCCTCCTCCTCCTCTTCTGTGTGCCAGAGCCTCCGTGCTCCCTCCCCACCCCATGCACACGAGGGCACAACATCCAGCTCCTCCCCAAATCCCAGGTTTCCACAGGCTCCTTCCCCTGTTTTCCCACTGAAATTTCCACACAGACACTGCGGGACCATCCCACCCCCAAATCCAGCTGCAAGCTCCGTGCTCCCAGCCACAGTCCTGGGTGCCTGAAACGTCCTTTTCTGCCCCTAAATCTCCCAGCTGGGGCTGCAGGGGTTGACACAAGATCAGGGGCCCACTCCCCCTCCACACCCCAATTTCCCTGGAGGAATCATCCAAGAGGATCCACACCAGCAAGGGCTGGGCACGCCCTGCAACGCAGGGAAGGAGAGGGCAGGAGGAGCGAAGAGGATGCATGAGAGGATAATTATTATCCCCTGAGTTAATGAGCTGTCCCCTGGATATTGTTAAGTGGCAAAGTGTGGGAGTTTGGGAAGCAGAGGCAGGACCCAACACAAACCGGCTGCAGCGTTTTCCCTTGGCTTGCGTTGGGAATTCTCTGTGGGAAATGGGATGAGCGGAGAGCAGGAGGGAGAGGGAAGTTAAGGCTGATCCTCAGCCCAGCAAAGGGATGGAGGTGAGGAGCCCCAAAGCTGGCCAGGAGCATCAGTGCCATGGCCAGCACAGCACGGTGCTGATGTTACACACGGCACGCCCCAGCGAGACGAGGAGAATAATCCTGGAAATCACAGGAAAATCTGGCAGAGCCCCGGGAAGGCTGGCAAGGGCAACGCTTCTGCCACAGCAAAATCCTGAAAAGTGCCCCACAAAGGACAATGGCTCCGTTGTGGGGCCAAGATGCCGAGCCCCGGGATGTGGCACAAAGCTCCGTGGCAGATCCCAGCAGTGCTCAGCAGAGGGTAATCAGAAAATTGAAGCTGCTTTGCTGGAAAACTCCAGGGAGGCTGAGAAAGGCTGAGCAGCATCGGAGAGAGCAGTGGCTCCTGGGTTGGAGAGGGACACTGAGTGACCCCAGGACTGGAGAGGGGGACTGAGTGACCCCAGCACTGGAGAGGGGGACACTGAGTGACCCCAGCACTGGAGAGGGGGACACTGAGTGACCCCAGCACTGGAGAGGGGGACACTGAGTGACCCCAGCACTGGAGAGGGGGACACTGAGTGACCCCAGCACTGGAGAGGGGGACACTGAGTGACCCCAGCACTGGAGAGGGGGACACTGAGTGACCCCAGCACTGGAGAGGGGGACACTGAGTGACCCCAGCACTGGAGAGGGGGACACTGAGTGACCCCAGCACTGGAGAGGGGGACACTGAGTGACCCCAGCACTGGAGAGAGGGACACTGAGTGACCCCAGGACTGGAGAGGGGGACTGAGTGACCCCAGCACTGCAGGGCAGGGCCCCTGGGCAGGTGGGCACTGGCACAGAGGGGACACAGCTTGACCCATCTCCCCACCATTCCCCCTCATCCGTGAGCAGCGCTGGAGCTTGGGAATGGCAGGAGAGACCAAACAAGGGGACACCTGCCCAGGAAGGGAGGGGAGAGCAGGAGAGCAGGAGAGCAGGAGAGCAGGAGAGCAGGAGGCAGCACGGACCCACAGCCAGGGAGCTGAGGCAGCCACTTGCAGCTGATATTTCTGAGCTGAACTTTGGGGAGCTCCTCGTTCCTTTGAGTGGCACTGTCTGAGGCAGGGGTGACTGAGGGACCCCCCACCTGCAGCTCTCCCATGAAGAGGAATTTGGCCCAGAGGCTCGAGGCCCATGTTTCTGGATAAAAATCTGCCAGTGGCACAAATCCTGACCTGGAACAGGCCCTTTCCCCCTGGTTTCTCCTGCATAATCCACCGGTACTTCATCTGCTTATGGGGTCTGCAGTCACTGCTGCCCCACCTTCCCCTCCGGCAGCAGGGACTGGTCCCAGAGGTACCTGAGGGGACAGGGACGGCTGGGAGGACACCAGCTCCATGTACTTGGAGGTTTTAGGACCATCCACGGAAGCTGGAAATGAGCAGGCAAATGTCACTGGAGGAAAAGAGGGGGCAGAGAGGACATGAACAAGTTCTTGCACCTCCTCAGTGCCCCTACGTTCACCCCTCTGTGACAGCAGCTGGGACAGGGAGTGACAGAGGTAGACAGGGCAGGAAAGCAGAGGCTGGGTGGGAAAGGTCACAGGGTGGGAGAGAAAGGGGGTTCAGAGACCCCCAGAGTCCCTCTCTGTACAAAGAGCAGCCCCTGCTCCTCCTCCCACCGCTCCTCACATCAGGAGAGGGATGGCAGCCCCCGAAACCCCGGAATTGCTCTTCCTTCCCTGCCAAGGTGATCGAGGACACAAAACAGGCAAAAAGCACTTTGTGGGGCCTGTGCTGGTGGATTGACCCCGGGTCAGAGGAGGGGCAGTGGGGATTTCCCAGCAGGGCTCTGCAGCCGTGTCCATCCCACCAGGACGGCTGTGCCGGGCACCCCTGGAGCTGCTCCGGAGCCGGGCATGGTGGGGCTGGGGCACACACACAGCTCCCCTTTGACCCCACATTCCCTTTGGAGCAGGGATCCTTCTCTCGAGGACACAGACACCTCTTTGCAGCCGAGGATCGCTGCCACCAACAGCAGACAGCAGAACTCTCGAGGCTTTTGATGCCAAACGGATGCCTTTGGATTCCTTAGCTGTCCCTGAGCACCCGGGCGGTCTGAGGGCCACCAGCCTGGCAGGTGGCACCAGTGTGAGCTGACCTTCAGCCTGACCTCTGCCAGCTCCATCCACACTGGTCCAACGTGTCCTGACTGCAGCTCCTCCACTCCAGCCCCTGAACCCGCCCAAGGCAGATTTGCCCCTTCTCAGTGCCCACCTCTGACCTGGGGGACACAACGCTGGCCCCTCCCGGCCACTGACCGGTCCCAGCGGGCTGGGAAGCTCCAAGGTGGCTTCTATCCCCAGTAAAGCTTGGCTGGTGACTGTTGCAGTGAGCTGGGACAGGTGACCCCGTTTTTGCTGTTGAAATGAAGGACGAGGCTCCATTTCAGCGCCCCCTAAGCCCAAATCTCAGCAGCCTCGCTGCTGTTTGCTGCACTCCAGCACAGCACTGATGAGCAGCCGGGGCAGCAGCACAACATCCCCTCCCAGAAACTCCCGACACGGATCCTCTCCAGCAGCCTGAGCGCCCTCACCTGCACGAGGAGTGCGAGTTCAACCCTCTGCTGGGGCGCAACCTTCCCAAATCAACTCCATACCCAGGGGAAAGACCCAAGGGACCACACCGCACCCAGACTGGGAGCCAGCGGCACGGGGCTGTGGGGACAGAGCTCCATCCACCTCCACCGGAGCCGAGCTTGTACTCGGAGAGCAAACACCTGCTCATGCAGGTGCTGCACATCCCCTTCCCAGTGGCTCCAGCACCTCGACAGGAGCAGGAGGAGAGGGAGAAGGAGGAATGCGGAGGTGGACTCCGGGAAAAGGGCTCACGTGGGCACCACACGAACTTATCTGCTCCTTGCAGCAGGGAGATGAAGGAGGAACAAAGCTGTTCCCAGATAATGAGGTGAGATAAGGAGAAGGGAGAACAATGACACGGGAGCTCTCCCTGCTCAGCACATCGCAGAAGTCACAGGGTTGGAGCAACCCCCAAAGTCATTTATGCTACAGAAACCATTATTTATTTGTCAGGTTTCAGCTGAACTCTCATCCAAACTGTGTATCCATGACACTCCCTGCCCTTCCAGGAATGGAGGGAGGGAGCTGGCTTCCCAGAAGGGCAGAGGAATAAAAAACAAGAAGACCAAAGCTTTATGAAAGAGCAGATTTATTGGTCAGACAGAATGGCTTTGCCCCTTGCACTTTTTGTGTATCCATCACACGGAAAAAGGTAACTTAAAAACCGAAAACGTGCAATTTTGGCTTAGGGGTCATGGGAAACCACCCCAAGCCAAAGAAGGAAAAGCTGTGAGATCCAGCTCTCTCCAGGGCTGCCTCAGGAACTGGACAGGGCTGAAGTGCCAGCCCAGCCCCTCTCCCGCAGGTTTGGGCACATTCCTGCACCCCTCCCCAGTACTCCACACTGATCCCATCAGCCCAGGAAAAAGGCGCCGAGTTAAAACTTAACCTCAACTTAAACAGAACTGACACGGCTTTGGTTTGCACCAGTGAGTTTTACAAGGGCGAATCACAATAAAATCATTTTCAATCAGTAAAAAGATCCATGCAGGACTGGAGCTTTTGTTCCCCAAACTGGTTTTACCCGTCAATGCTACCTGGGCTTAAGGTAAAGCCTCACGCCCCATTTCCACCTGAACAGCACCTCCTGCCCCTCAGCTGCTGCTTCCCCACAGCTTTGGGGCTCAATACCCAGGCAGAGCACTGGGGTCACTTCATCCCTTCTGTTCCATGATCAATTCCCAGCTTGGAAGCAAGGACAGCACTGGAAACCCTCCAGGTGCTGTGGAAGGACACGATCCAGCAGAGAACACACCTGACAACCTGAGCCAGCCCTTTGTCCCAGTGAACAGGGGGCAGTTCACCCCAAAAGGCTCAGGAACATAATTCCACAGACAGATGAACACATACAATTAGAAAACATTTAATCCAGGATTTTAAAGAATTAAAAAAATAATTTATTCTAAAATAATTTTGATGTGTTTGTGGCCTGCTGAGTTCCCGAGCATCCAGCCTGGTCTAGGGAACCTTCCCCTCCCTCTCTCCATCCCAATCCCTCTCCCAACCACTGTAACCTTTTGTGCACGGTCCTGTCCTGCTCCCAGGCACATTCCACAGCACTCCAAGGAAAACAACAACGAGCAGCTCATTACCAGGAAAGACATTTCAAACATGTGGCTCAGCACATGATTTTTCCGAGTCCTCGGTGATTTTTTTCCCTCTTGGGGTAGGCAAGAACCCCTCAGAGAACTCCCAGCCTCTCACCCCTTCAGTGTCCCACTCTGGCTCCCTGACCAAGATGGGATCTGCAGCATCTTTCCCACAAGCAGCAGGAATACTTTTGTTTACCCTGAAGTGCTCCCTTTCCCTCCTCAGCCTCTGCACTCCACCAGGCTGGACCTCTGGCCACGTCAAAACACCACATTCCAGTGGGATGCTCCAGGGCAGCCACGCTCTGTTTGGCTTCACACCCCCAGGGCTCTGGCAAACCCCAGCCCACTGGTGCAGCCAACACCGGCTCTTGGGTGCTTGTCCCACGTGGATTTTCCCTCACCTGTGGCCCTGACCGGCCCCAGGAGCCGAGGGGTCCCCTAGATGCTGTCGTAGGGCACTGCCAGGCCGATGTTGTAGTTGTAACCCGTCACCTCGTCGTAGGAGGAGCGGCAGATGGGGAGGACGCTCTCCACAGCCAGCTGGTCCACGGAGAACTCGTAGGAATAAATGATCCCTCGGTACCTGCGTGGAAAACAACCGGCACGCACCACGTCACCTCAGAGGGAAAGCAAACAGAGGAAGAAATCACTATAAAAATCACCTGGACTGAAAAATGCGATGCTGCAGGAGCTGGATAAAAACCCCCCATCCCTTCTGCGGGGGGCTGAGCACTTTGAACAGGGAAAACTCCCCCCTGCCTCCTCCCAGGGACCCAGCAAGGCTGGCAAGGGCTGGTGAATCATTCCCTCCAGCCCTGCAGAGACGTGACTGTCATCTGCTGAAACATCTCCAGGCTCTCCAGCACGGGGGAAGACAAATACATTGGTATTTGATAGTTCAATTAGCACTAACAGCCATTTGAGATGCAAATACCAAAACCTGCAGCTTAAATGCCAGTAGTTTTCCTTTAGGAGGAGACAGCATTACTAATATTTCGAGCATGGAGAGGGCTGCATTCCCTGCCTGGCTTCAGCGGACTTTATGTTCCCCTGCTGAGAAAAAAAAAGCAATTTTTTGGTGCTCAAGCAAATCAAGAGCCAATTCATCACTTGTTTTGTAAACCCTACCCTTAAACTTTTTTTTAGTTTTATGTTTTTGCTGCTGTGCCCCCTCTGTACGTGCTCTGGGGGATGACTCGGGTGCTCGGGGCGCTATTTAGAGACAAAGCAGATTGCTGAGGGCTGGTTCCTCACTTGCGGTGCACGCTGGGGTCATCGTCAGTGATGCTGGAGCCTCGGGGGTTCTTCTCCTCGGGGATGTTGGCAGTGATCAGACTGTGGGAATTGAACCACACGTGGCGGACTGGATGTCTGGAAAAACAACCCAGAGCAGGGGGTGAGGGGCCGCCTGCACCGGACTCCCAAAATCCGAGCGCTGGGGGAGGAAGGGCTTTGGATTAAACACGGAGTGACTGAAACCAGCGCCCTCCCTGCGGCCGGAGGCTGGGAACCTGCACCGCTGGCTCTTCCAGCCTGGAGCGGATCCCACATCTTCTATCCCCATCTAGTGGGCTCTTCCCAGAACACACGAGGAGGCCAGAAAATAACGCTGGAAAGCCGGCAGGGCACGGGCTGTGAGGGATGGATGCGGGCTGGGCTGGCTGCTCGCTGCCCTGAGGACTGCAGCACTCCCGAGAAGGGCAGGATGCCTCCCAAACTAAGGGGAAGGACACCCCACACACCCATGCGCTGAGCTGCTTTAGAAATGCACCACAAGGCACAAGCCAAGAACCACGGAGTGGGAAGGGACCCACAGGGATCACTGATCCAGCCCCTGGCCCTGCACAGACACCCCAACAACCCCACCCTGGGCATCCCTGGCAGCGCTGTCCAAACGCTCCTGGAGCTCTGGCAGCCTCGGGGCCGTGCCCATTCCCTGGGGAGCCTGGGCAGTGCCCAGCACCCTCTGGGGGAAGAACCTTTCCCTGATCTCCATTCTGAGCCTGCCCTGGCCCAGCTCCAGCCATTCCCTGGGTCCCAGGGAGCAGAGATCAGAGCTGCCCCTCGGGAGGAGCTGCAGCCCCCGGGGAGGTCTGAGCTCAGTGTCCTCTGCTCCAGCTGAACAAGAGCCCTCAGCTGCTCCTTGTGTGGCCCCTCCAGACCCTTCCCCACCCTCGTGTCCCTCCTCTGGACACTGGTCAGGTCTTCATTCCTTTCCCTCTCAGCGGTAACTAACCCCAAACCCCAGAACAGCACTTTCTGCTCAAGCAGGAGTCACTTCTCTCCTCACATGAGGATGGCTCATCTCCACACTCCAAACGTGTCTCCTGTCACCTCCCTCAGCTCCTGCTCCTGTTTTCCATCCCTGGCACAGGGAAAACAGCACACACCTCATCTAGGAAAGCCTTTTGATTGAAGTGATCCCTTCTGATTCCTCTATAGATTAAACAGTGTTTGCTACATGTTTAATCTAATGGCTTCACTTTGAGCACATCCCGGAGCTCAGCCCTGCCCTGCCTGCCCCCTCCTGGAGCAGCACTAATGAGCGTGCCAAGGAGACAATCAATGGAATATTGTCCTTAATGCATCAGCCACATCACAACAGCCTTTATCATTCCCAGGGTCAACATAGAAAGCGATACCTGCTATTAATCAATGCCAACTCCAGCTTGAACTTCCCTGCCTGTAAATACCTCATCTAGCTCCTCTTTGGGGAAGATGCATTAAAAAAAACCCCAAGAAATCAGGATTTATCTGTTCATTTTATGGGCATCACTCAGACTTACAAGGGGCTAAATCCTCGAGTCTTTATCCAGACAAAGCCCGGGAATTGCGCTTTGATCAGGAAATCTTCATTTAGCTGCACAAAGTGGCAGCTCCAGGATGCTGATCTCTGCTTGTACTTTCAGTGCTGTGCTCCTTGTGCTCAGTACAAACTGATATTTCAATATTTAAATGAGCTTAAATGCTTTGATCCTCACCATTAAGGGAACGTGAGGACGAGGTGAACAGAAACACGGGGATTGTGTTGGATTCACTGGATGGAGACGGCCAGAACCAGTCACCCTCAAAACAGCCAGTCCAGCACTTTAAAATCAAGGTCCAGCAACTCATTTGAGGTTGGGGATGGGGCAGGGAGAAGTCACTGACCGAACTTCATGGAATATCCAGGGGAAACAACTGAACACCGACTGAAACACTCAGCTAATGAGCAGAAAGGCCACGACAGCTGAAGGGCCCCCACAGAAACACACAGGCCTCCAGGTGGGGAGGCGACCTGTCCCCAAATCACACGGAAACCACACACAGCTCCCAAAAAATGATCTCATACCCACATGCTCCTGCCAGCCAGCCCTGATAGCCCCCACGCCCCAGCCCGAGTTACCTGGAGTGCATCTCCCAGAGTTTGGTGCCCATGCGCTGGTCCCACACGCACACCAGGCCCTCCTCCCCTCCGCTGACGATCTTCCACTCGTCCATCTGCACGGCCGACACGCCCAGCTGGTGGGCGTACAGCGAGCACACGGCCCCGCCGCGCCGCACGTCGAACACCCGCACCCTGGAGGACAGCAAGGAACAGCCAGAGAACCAGCTCGGGACACGCAGCCTGTGGGCTCTGAGAGCACGAGGACTTCGGGGGGTGTGGAAATACACCTGGGACAGCAGCAGTGCCACAGCTGCTCCCGGGCTGGAAAAGCAGTAGGGGACATCCTCCTCACCACTGAATTTTCACCCTGACTTCTGTCATCAGAGATCTTTTTCAGGCAGATTTCTCCCACCATACGGGAGCTCTCTGAGTCTTTACAGCTCCGAGGACCTAAAGAGGGCTCTGGGGTCTCAGCACAGGAAGGACCTGGAGCTGCTGGAGCCAGGCCAGAGGAGGCCACGGAGCTGCTCCAAGGGCTGGAGCCCTTCTGCTCTGGAGCCAGGCTGGGAGAGCTGGGGGTGTTCACCTGGAGAAGAGAAGGCTCCAGGGAGACCTCAGAGCCCCTTCCAGGGCCTAAAGGGGCTCCAGGAGAGCTGGAGAGGGAATGGGGACAAGAGATGGAGGGACAGGACACAGGGAATGGCTTCCCACTGCCAGAGGGCAGGGATGGATGGGATATTGGGAAGGAATTGTTCCCTGGGAGGGTGGGGAGGCCCTGGCACAGGGTGCCCAGAGAAGCTGTGGCTGCCCCTGGATCCCTGGCAGTGTCCAAGGCCAGGCTGGACGGGGCTTGGAGCAGCCTGGGACAGTGGAAGGTGTCCCTGCCCATGGCAGGGGGGGGGACTGGATGGGATTTAAGGTCCCTCTCAAACCATTCCATGATTCTGTGAGTCTGTGATACAAAATAAAAGTGGAATTTGGAGAAAGCTCCTCTCTCTGTGCCTCCCAAAACATCGGCAGTGCCATGAGGCATAAAGCACCTGCTCTGGGCACTCTGTTAACACATCCCACCCCTGGTACATACCCACATCCACTGTGCATGAGGGGTGGTATTACCACGATCAAGGAAAGGATGATTCTTGCAAAGATTTCAGAGGAGATTAAACGTGTGGCAGTTCAAAAAAGACAGGGAATTACAGGTTTAGACCCCCTTGACTTAATCACCAATATTCAAACCAAGCACCCAACAACCAGGATGTGTTTTGACTTCAAAAATGCAACTGAGTGTGGGCAGCTTTTAGGACACCTGATGTTCAGACATTATTGACCACTCAGACAAAGCATTTTGAAGAGGAATGTACTGAAGACTCAGCCAGAAGCACAACTATAGAAAAACAGCTTAGGATTCCAACCACTGCTACAAGGCCACAAACTAGTTAGAGCTAATGGTGTCAAGTTTTAAACCCAGCACACATCACAAAGGAGTGTGGGGTTTGATCCTTACTTATCAAGATTAAGAGACAAAGCAAAGTACATAAATGAATAAAAAATGCAGCAAGTGAAAACAGAAGGAAAGGGGAAACACTGATCTCAGATTTGAGAAGAAGCCAGAGCAAGTTCCTCCCAGCTGATGGCTATCAGGAACAAACCCATCAGGTCCACATTAATTCCAGAAAAGGCCAAAACACACTTGTTCCAACACATTAACTGCGCTTCGTTCCATACCCCTGCTACGATCCTAATGGTGCTGCAAGTCCTTCCTTTCCCCTTCTCCAGCGGAGATTGCATCATATGATTTTACAAACAACACATTTCAGGGGCTGAGAGAAAAGGCAGCAGAGCAGTCCAGAGCTCCAGCAGAGCAGCATCCATCTGACATGGAGGAAAACACGCTGGAGCAGGGCGAGGGACGCGCTCCGTGCGGAACAGCCCATCCCACAGCGGGAGCGATTTCTCGCTTCCCCCAGCTCCAGCAGAGAGCAGCTCTGGCTACAGCCTGGAGCTGTGCTCTGGGAAGGGATAGGGTGTGTGGAAGGGCTCACTCCTGGAGCTCTGGCTACAGCCTGGAGCTGTGCTCTGGGAAGGGATGGGGTTTGTGGAAGGGCTCACTCCTGGAGCTCTGGGAGAGGATGGGGTGTGTGGAAGGGCTCACTCCTGGAGCTCTGGGAGAGGATGGGGTGTGTGGAAGGGCTCACTCCTGGAGCTCTGGCTACAGCCTGGAGTTGTGCTCTGGGAAAGGATGGGGTGTGTGGAAGGGCTCACTCCTGGAGCTCTGGCTACAGCCTGGAGCTGTGCTCTGGGAAGGGATGGGGTGTGTGGAAGGGCTCACTCCTGGAGCTCTGGCTACAGCCTGGAGCTGTGCTCTGGGAAGGGATGGGGTGTGTGGAAGGGCTCACTCCTGGAGCTCTGGCTACAGCCTGGAGCTGTGCTCTGGGAAGGGATGGGGTGTGTGGAAGGGCTCACTCCTGGAGCTCTGGCTACAGCCTGGAGCTGTGCTCTGGGAAGGGATGGGGTGTGTGGAAGGGCTCACTCCTGGAGCTCTGGCTACAGCCTGGAGCTGTGCTCTGGGAAAGGATGGGGTGTGTGGAAGGGCTCACTCCTGGAGCTCTGGGAAAGGATGGGGTGTTTGAAAGGGCTCACTCCTGGAGCTCTGGGAAAGGATGGGGTGCTTGGAAGGGCTCACTCCTGGAGCTCTGGGAAGGGATGGGGTGTTTGGAAGAGCTCACTCCTGGAGTTCTGGGAAAGGATGGGGTGCTTGGAAGGGCTCACTCCTGGAGCTCTCCCTGCTGGCCCGTGTGTGTTCTCACAGCAACCAAAGCTGCTCCCGTTTGGAAAGCACAGCTGGAAGCCAAGATCTGAGCGAGCCCTGCTTATTCCATGAGCAAGCACCCAGCTTTCAGGCAGGTGTCCGTGCTGGCACACCCCTGGAAGAACCAGAGGCACTTGTGCTGCTCAGATGTGCCTTAAGGAAAAAAAGGAACAGCATTTTGCCAATCCCACGTGATGCTGTAACACAGACCTGGCCCGGCATCTCCTGCCCGGACAGCTGGGCTCAGTGGGAGCACCTCGGACTCATCCCAGCTCCAGGGAGGTGTTCTCATGGCCAGGCTTGGGCCCTGCTGTCAGACTGCCTCGGCAGCGAGCTGCCTTGCCTTCAGGAGAGCGTGGAATACGTTTGGATCCCCACCTTTCTGGGTTTGCCATATGCTTGCTGTCCCAACGCTCCTCTCCACCCCAGCTTCCACCAAGGAAAAGCAGGATCAGCACACGTTCCCTGCTAGGAGGCCTCTTGCCAGAGCAAAGCACAGCTCAGGAATCAAATCAATCAGCAGTGCTTCGGCAGGAATTTCGGATGGAAAGACAGATTTTACAGGCCCTACCAACACCACTTCACGAGCATTACTTTTCAAAATCACAGTTTTGAGTAAAGAAGAGCAGATTGAAGTGAAATTGGGTATTTCATTCAAGCAATAAGTGTTCCCACTGGCCAGCAGCAGCCTGAACTCCCTTGGCAAGGTCTCTGTTTAATAAACTCACTCCATAATATGGCCGTGGAGATCCCAGTCTTGCTCCACCTGTGGATGCCCAGCACCCTCCTTCAGCATCACATGAGGATCTGACCTCTGAGACACTCTGGTCCTGCCTCCTGGATGCCAAACTTGTCTTCCAAACTATTAATCCCTAATTCCCTGCTGTTCTAGTGACATCCCTGAACTCAGTCAGGGCTTGAGCTGAAAACCCCAAAAGCTTTCTGGAGGGGAAGGGCACAGACATCTACTCTGCTGTAAAGGGGAGGGATATCAACTCCAGCTCCTCTCCTGTCATCGTGCAGGAGATCAAAACTGGAGGCAGTTTTACTGAGGTGCTTTGGAAAATCAATTATCTGCTTTTAGAGGGAAAAAACCTCCCAGGGACTCAATTCCACTTGTCAAACTTCAGCTATTTCCTTTCTCCTCCTTGCTGAGAAAGTGTGAGGTTTGCTCGCACTCCCTATTCACCGGGAAGGAAAAAAAAAAAAACTGTTTGACAAAATAATCATTTTTGCAAGCTGCTGCACTGGCGGGACAGAGGCCTGGGACTTGGCAGAGGGAAGTACCCGCCTTCCAATCTGATCCCAGCACCGGAGCAGAGCACCACCTGCAGCCTGGTGCCCAGTGTGGAAAGGAGGAGGGAAGGAAGCAGGAGCCATTAGAGACTGGCTCCTGGCCATCCCACATCTCCTTTGGTGCACTGGATCAGACCCCACAAACGACTCGCCAAAAAAAGGAAATCTAAAAATTGGACTCAAAGGGTCTTTTTAAGCACTTTAATCCTTTCGCACTGCCTGTTCCCAGCGCGGCCATTCCTGGCAGCAGACACTGAGCTGGGAAAATCCTACTCCCCAAGCCAAGGAGTTAAAGAGAAAGCTGCTAATCAGCTAAATAGAAGCTGGAATCTGTTCATATGAAAGTCTCTCTTTTTTTCTCCGTCACCTGAGGGACATCGCAGTGTTCCGAAATACACTCTTGACATCATTTGGCAGCCGGGCCCATCTCATCCTCCATGATTCATCCCTTAGGTTATTTTTTTAATATCAGAAAGTGAGCTTTTAAATGCCAAACTCATTTTGCGGGTGGCGGCGGGGAAGTGGAAGATATTCCAAGTGGTCTCGCTGGGCTGTGCACCAACTGTGTCCACCAAATGGCTCCGAAAGCTCCTCTTCCCATGGAGCTTCCCCAGACAAAGCACACTGACAGCCACATCCAACTATTACCTAATAGTTTGCTCCTCAACTTCGTGGAAACACGAGAGGAGAAACCAATTCCAGCAGGGCCAGATGTAGGACAGGAAGCTGGAGATGGGAGATCGGAGATGGGAGCACCTACCTTCTGTCCTTGTTGCCCGCCACCAGCATGTTGGGGGGACTGTTGTGGAGGTTGACACATGAGAAGTCACCGATGGAGTTGCCCACCTTGGTCACGCACTGGTTTGTTTCCAGGTTGTAAAGAAGGATCTGGCAGGAAGAGAAGAAAACAGCACAGAAATTGAGCAGGAGCTCCATGACGGTGTTTTGCTGCAGCACAAAGCAGAGCTGTGACCAGCGGAGGTGCTCTGCAGGGCTTGTTGCTTGATGTGTAAAACAGAAGCAAGAGACAGAGCTATCCCTGTGAGAAAGGCAACGACACCCTCAGAAAGAAGGAACTGGAGTTTCCCAGCAGGATCCAGCAAGAAGCAGGGATGCACCACCAGCATGGCCGGGTGCAGCTCCCAGGCAAACCACACAGGACAAATCTTTCAGGCTTACAGGAAAAGCAAAGAGTTTCCTCATCAATTTTAACACTTGAGAGAGCAGTAAAAGCGAACAGCAGCAGCCCTGAGAAGGTCTGGACAGATGGACAGCGAGAGGCAGACTCGGTGAAGTGCAGCAGGAACTTCAGAGCAGAACTGACCAGGGCCCTGCTGAGAGCCCGGGTGCCTTCACACACACACACACACACACACAGAGAAATGTCACATCTGAAGTGGCAGCTCGGATGGGAAAGGCAGAAAAACAACTCTGATTTCAGGCAGCACCAGAGATGATTCAACCAGAGCCTGGATGAGAAGCACGAGTTGTTCCCTGTCCGTTCCCACTCCTCTCCTCCATCAGTTTAATCACGTTTGCTGTCCTTCCTGTGGGGCCAGATGAGATGTGTCTATGTGGGCCTTTCAATTTAGGAGAACGAGTATTTTTAGAAACAGAAGAACGCACTGGTCAAAGCCCAGTGGAGCTCAGCGCTGCACCTGGCCTTATATAACTTCATAAACATGATTAAATCTCATGGTGATGCTCGTTTAAATGAAAAGAAACCCTGTGACCATGAAAAGAGTTAATGGTATTGGAAAGATCAGAAAAACCCCACGGCTTCCACGGCAGCATCGGCGTGGCCACGTCGACGTCACATCAATATTCTGTACTTCTAATCTGCTGATTACAGCCCCGTGCAGCTCAATAAATATTGCACTCTCTGGATGTATTAGTTCAACATTTGCCAGAACAGCAGCACTGACGCTGCCTGGCCTTTTATTTCCTATCTGTGCCATTTCAGAGATGTGAAAGGTGAATTAAGAGAGCAGGAGAGGAGCATTTGGTGATGGAGGCCTCTGGGCAACCAAGGCGAAGCTTTAAAAACCTCGAAGAACAGGGCAAAGAGAGGCAGGGAATTTGCAGGTTTCCTCCACCTGCCATTTCTCCCAAGTAAAGACCAGGCAAAGTCAGACAGGTTTCAGCTCCCTGTCAGGATCAACACACCCATATCCAACTCCCTTAGGTGTTCCTAAGATTTATAACCTCCCAACTGGTTCTCTGCGAAGCTTTCTCAAAAACCACGGCATTTTTCATCCTTAAGACCCAAAAGACCAAAGCAAGGACGACCTTTGTAGGGAAATTTAGGACACAAAAGGTAAATTTTGAAAAAATTAATTTAAACTTCCACCCCAAGGAAAAAGCTGCTACAAACTGCATGGAAATGTTGGTATTTGAGGTAAAAACCAGTTTACAGCCTGTTCTCACTTCAGCCCAGCTCCCAACAGCTCAGTAACCAAACCCACAGATAATGATGTTCTGGCAAAGGCTCCTCCAAGGGTTTTCAGTGCAAAGGAAATTAATATCTGTGCCTGGCAACCCAAACTTCTCCTCGGAAAGTCTGGAACAAAAGACAAAGTCAATAAACTGCTGAATTCAGCTTAAGAACAATAAATGATGGGGTCAGGAGCGATGCATTCCAGCTCCCAGTTGAGCCCTTCCCAGCTGGATGTTAAAACTCCAGAGGGGAGAGGGCCAAAAGCTGCTTTCTTAAAAGTCCCCTGGGGCCGATACTTGCAGTGAACATCCACAAACTATTAATTTATCTAAATGACCAGGGCTCCCATCTATGCTATAAACATAGGATACATACTTGAACATCCTGTCACGGCCATGAAAGGCTGGAATGAAAAACTGGAATGAAAATTGGAATGAAAAATTGCTCCCACGTAGCACTGAAAGATTCCCCTGCTTTCCACGTTACATTTTCTCCTGCCCGCAGCCCTGTGGCAAAGCTCACACGTCAACACAAGCTGGAAAAATGACTGATTTCTCCTCACCTAACTTGTAGGTGGCCACCAATTTAAAGTGTTTGCACCTCACAATCTGTAAAAAAATCAAGGTTCACACCCACAAAAATGGAAGAAAAGCTTTTGTCATCTTCTCCTACCCCCTTTGATTCCTTCTCTTCTCATGCCGGCCGCTATTCCTTTAAAGACTGTTTATTTTAACAATCAATAACAGGATGGATGGTGAAAATAAAATTTATTTTAAATTTTATCGTGCACCAATATCTTTCTAACCAATTAGCCCCACCATTGGAAGAGCCTCTTTGTGCTTTTCAGTATCCAGGTTTTGCCTGTCTCGAAATTCAACCTGTCTCGAGCAGTTTTATGGCCTGCGAATGAATTTCAAACCTTTATCCTGACCAACTGATAAGTAAAGAAGCTAAAAGCACTCAGAATGCTTAAGTCTGAATAACAATTTCCTGGAGACAGGGCTTTAAAAGCACACTGATGACAATTCTGAAGTTGCTGGAACACCTCTGATGAGCTCTCCTGCCATATCCCAAGGCAAGAAGGATTTTCCTTACAAAGGCCAAGGAGAGAGAATGGAAATACCTGGTCAACAGGGACTTGAAATAAGGGCCTGTGTGTTAAAGGGCAGATAAAGCATAAGATCTCTGGGAGGTTTATAATCCTATAACGCACACTGCAAAGGGATTACCCTTTTAAAGGTATTTATAATCCTATAATGGACACCCAAGCCCAATGACCTAATAGGTACCGAACTGAGGGAAGTGAACCAAGAGCATTTGGGTGTGAAATGAAGAACCCTGGGATAACACACTAACGAGCAGCCCTGGCCCCACTGGGATCTCAGGGAGGAAAAGCATTAAAGACCCCGTGCAGCCGGCACCGGGATCCAACGCCCCAAATAAAAAGTGTCACCTATTAACGTTGGCCAAATGAAAAGTCCCAAGTTGTTGGCCAAGAGCCAGGCAATCTCCCCGAATGCTTAATAATTCAACAAGCCAGGAATAGCCAGAGTACCTTCAGCATTCTGTTTAGTTAAAGACCACAGAGATTAGAAAACACATTATCCATCTCCGAGGCGATTCTCTCCCTGTTACAAGTCCCTTAACGACCTTTACCATCCCTCCCTCTCTCTCTCTCTCTTTTAATAAGGCTGAGCAAATGGGACTTCATTTTAGCCCACTGCCACAGACCAGGGGCATTAATTATTCATGCTCATAGTCTCCCCTTTGTTAAGGCAGTGCATTAGACTAATTCCCCTCTTTACTGGGCGACTTGGGCACGGCTCAACCTGGGCCACTCTTCTGGGACGGATGCGCTGGGAACGGCAAATTCACGAGCCCAGGCACGGCAAGAAAGGAAAAGTTACTGCTCTGCACGGAACTGCAGAGCGGTGGGTACAGGGAACTCTCTTTAAATGCTGTCCAAGAACTCGTGAAAGATGACTGAAATTAATTCCCAAAGAATTAAAGGCTCTGGGAGCCAGAAGAGCTGAGCTGTGAGCTTTGTTACATCTTGCAGCTAAGTGAGGTCAAGCGTGGTCGATGCACTCTGCTTGAGATCCTTCCAAGAAAAACCAAGGAACTGAAGGAAATGCTGCTGATGGAACTCTTCCATGCGTGTCCAAAGCCCCAGCAGGTGTTTTGGGATGCTGCGTTGTCAGAGATGTCTTTTTTGGACGGAACATTAAAACAACAAATCCCCGAGCACTTGTTATCAAAGAGCCTGTGGTACTTTCAACAAGAGCTGGGGTGTCCATCCCACTGTCCTGGCCGGGAGCCAGCACACGCCTGCTCTGGGGGAGAGCTGCTTTCCCTTTCCAACCCACTCCTGCCTCCTGTCCAAAGGAGCAGCACGGAGACCGAGCCGTGTCTCGGAGCTGGGTGAATCCCTCTGCGTGTGGGGCGTATTTGGTTCTTATTTAGATGCAGTGCTGGAGGGAGGATCATAAATATCAGCAAAAAGCTTACTGTAAAACCACACTCAAACCCTGCATCCTTCTCCTCGCTGAACAACGTGCGGGATCCATCAAAGAACCACTTTTTCGGAAAGAACCGTCCAGGACTGAGGTTTCTGTCATTTTAACTAAAATAAAACCACCCTGAGTCGCTCAGTGGCAGAGGATCAAGCAGCAAGCCTGAGAACAGAATTTACATTTATTTTCAAATTATGTTTCTCCCCCTTTCCTTCTGTCCAGCCCTCTGCCAGTTGGAAAAAACATTGCCTGAATACACACAAATATTGCCAACAAAAAAAGGGTCGTGAAATTCCAAGTCCACCATAAATAAAAAGGGATCTGGTTTCTGCTCAGGTCAAACCCATCCAATCCAGAGGGTACCTACAAAAGCAGGAATATGCATTTGTGGGGGGAACTCATCAAATTAAAGACAACATATGGTACGCACTGCTGCAAGTTTGGATTTTATTTCTAAAGTGATGTGGAAAAAGAGAATATTTTTAAAGTTTACAAGCCCCAGGGGCACAGTTTCCCAGTGCAAATGTATTGGATTGCCTACTGTAAATATGGCACATAGCACTGCAACAACAACAAAAACAATTTGCCTGCTAACAAATGCAAGGTCAGCACGCTGATACTTGTGCACACAGATAAGTGTTCTGGCTCCATAAATTTCAAGATGAGCTAAGATTTAAAAGGAGCAGCTGAGGGAGACAGACAGACAATCAGAGAGGAAGAAAAAGAGTAAATCAAACACAAAACAGCCAGTTTAAAAAAATAAATAAATAAAAAAAAGCAGTTAATATCCATGAATAATGGATGTTTGATTTAAAAGCAGTTTACTCCAATATGATGTAATTTTTGACAATCAGCCAGAGAGACTATTTTGCAAGTTCTTGCCAGATATAAGTCATTGTGGGGAGCTGGGAACACAAGCACTTCTCTGAGCATGTGGAAAATCGACTTTCATGCCACCCTAAAGGTGACTTTCCCCTGGCAGACGCACGCGCCGGGCGATGCCCGAAAACCCCAAACCAGCAGAGCCCGCGCAGCTCCCGGCAAATGCAGCGGGAAAAGCAGCTCCCCGCTCCTCCCCATCCAACACCTGCTGCACAAGTCACACACAGAGCTAAAGACGAGCCGAGTTTGCTTTTCCCTTTGAAGTTTCCCTGTGCCTGGAGTCGCAGAGCGAGGCTCCAGGCTGGTGGCAAGGAGGGGAGCCAAGCGTCGCGCCGGCGCTGCCAACGCACCTGCAGCCCTGGGCACTGCCAGCCCCCGGGGCTCTGCCAGCCTGGGATGGGCTGGGATGTGGGCAGATGTCTGCTAGGACCTGGAATGGGGTCACCAGGCTCGTTTGACTCGTGGCTGAAGCCTGGGCTAAGAGCTCCAGGGCCCGCGGGGAGGATATTGTGTTTACCCACCGAACCACCCACGCACTCAAAAAAACTCCCTCTAGCCTGGGGCCAGGTTTTCCCCAACCTCAGGGAAACCTTCTCCCATGGAGAAGGCAGGCAAGTTGAACCTTAAAACCGGGATTAATTCCCTTGGTTTCATCACCTGGAATACTCGTGGCACATCCTAGCAGCTGCATTTGCCAAACCTGAGGCACCCACCTAGGCCGCCGTGCCAATTCTGAGGCACTCCCACTATTGTACCAACAGGGGCAAAAAGCAGAATGTCCTTAATGTCAGCCAATAGGAAGGGATTTGTTTATTATTTATTTCGTTTTCTATTCATTTATTTATTTTTAACTTGCAAAATTATTCCTGGTCGTTTATTTGATCGATAAATCATGCAAAATTTAGACAAGGAAAAGTTCTGGACTCTCCGCTGGTCTCTTTTTCTTGTAGAGGCCAACACAGATCAGTTCCTCAGAGAGTTTTACCTCTCTGACATGGTACCAAAGAGTTTATAAAGAAAAAGGTATTGAAAACACCTTTCAACACCTCCAAAGATCTGCTAACACCCTGCAGCTCCTCAAAGAGAGACATTTGGGCAAGTTCCATCTGTTCAGTCACCAGTAAGCCCTGCCCTTCTACCGGCATGAAAACAAGAGTTCATAAAGATGAACTTGTTGAAAATTGGGCTATTTACAAGGGTCGAAGGGGTTAACAGAAGGGGAAAACCCCACATTTTTTAAACAAGAAAAACCAAGATGAAAAAAATGGAAGTCTTTGGAACTCCGTGAGAACTGGAGATTTTCGACATCAGAGAAGACAATGCAGCTTCTCCCTTAGAAGGATTTTAGTCACAGTAAGGTGCAAAAGAGATGTAAAAGCTTCTGTAAAGAAGCTATGACCTAAATATATCATCCAAAAATGACTGTAAAGTATGCAACTCAATTTAAAGGATTATTTACTGTTGCCCAGAGGAGCTGTGGCTGCTCCTGGATCCCTGGCAGTGTCCAAGGCCAGGCTGGACGGGGCTTGGAGCAGCCTGGGATAGTGGGAGGCGTCCCTGCCCATGGCAGGGGATGGGACAAGATGGGCTTTAAGGTTCCTTCCAACCCAAACCACTCTGGGATTCTACGATTTAAAATTTGTTTTCGCTCACTATCAGCTCACGACAGTGGTTAATTCCACTGGATGCACTCACACTTCCAAGCAGCTGAAGAATTCCATGGAAACATTAAATCCAGGAGCAAACCCAGGCAGTGTTTCATGGCTGCTGAGAGGAGGCAGGTGAGGTTGAACACCTTTCATCAAGTACAAGCCAATCAGCAGCTCCAAAGAGCTGCAAAAGCGACAGCATTAACGAGCAGCACCCAAGAGAGCCGATCCCAACACATCCACAGCCTTCTGTCCCCGAGCTGGAAGCTTCACAACCACCCCTTCCCTCCTCTCTTCCCCATCCACCAGTCCTGGAATCAGGTTCACGTCTGTGCACAAAGCAACCAAACCCACAACTGAACTGTGCCTGGTAACAGCTGTAATAAAAATTCTCAGGCATGCTCTATGAAGCTGCTTTGGTGAAAAAACCCCAAAATCCTCCTTTGCTCATTATCTTATATGCCCAAGAACTGCTGAATACATTAAAAATTTTGAACGGAATTTGAAATACAGGAGAAAGTTGTGTTTGAGGGGTTTTTTCCCCCCATGTGAGGAGAATAAACACCTCTAAAACTCACAGAAATAATCCACAAAGCTCATCTGAACTATAGCAGGAGTAGGAGCCCAGACTTACCTGATAGCAGATTCAGGGAAGGTTATAAAGGCACCAGCTACGAGAAAAGCTTCAGGCAGGTCCAGATTGCATCAGAAATCAGATTAAGGCAAGCCTAACATTCATCCTGCTGCCTCCTTACGAGGTTTAGATCCCGACACGGAGAGGACCAAAGCCAATCCGTGGATTTAATCTCCCCCATGGTGCTTAAACCCAAAACTCCAACAGGTGACTGCCCAGCCTTGGTGGTGGTGCTGCGGCAGCTCTGTGATCACGGGGCTCCCAACTGCCTGACAGGGGGATGTGTCACTGGCCTGACATCATCCCTCAAGGAATGTCCCCTGGATGCCCTGGGAATAAGGATTTCCCCCGTGGGGCATTATCTGGGCTGTTTACCTAGCCCTAGACAAGCCTAGATGGGAACACAGATCTCTGAATTTGGACTTGAAGGGAAATCATGTATTTCACGTTGAGTTAACAGAGCTGAAACAAAGAAATCTTTCATAGTTTAACTTAAAAAAAGAGCTCCAGGAGCACTAAAGCAGAAGAACTTTCAAGAAACAGGATCATATTTGGGTTGTCTGGTGCTAGTAAAGTGCAAGCCGAACCTCTCAGGGATGAAGCATTGCTGTTCTCCCCTCCCTCCTGCACGGGTGTCTCTAATCTGACAGGAGCCAAGTCTAGGCCACGGATTTGATGTTTTCCTCCTCTCCGACATAAAAGTTCCCACAAAATTTATGCCTCAGATCTCAGCTCTGCTGTCAAACGTGGCTAAAATTAGAAAATGATTAAAAAAAGAGAGAGGGAGGAAAAAGATGGTTTCCCTAAGTGTTTTCATCGGGAAGCGGGTTACTAGGCAGGGATTGCAAGAAGAAAAGTAACAACCCGGAGGAAAACAAAGAAAACCCCAAAGTGGGGAGAAACACAGGCAGCAGCCAAGGGGGCTGGAATCCTCCAGGATTGCATTTCCAGGAGGGAGAGCTCTCCCAAAGACAGATTGTCACCGTGTGCCCAGCGTAATCAGCCGCTGCAAAGTCCCTTCACGTCTGCGCGAGGCCGGTAATTATCATAATAGACATTAGTAATTAATTTCCGGCGTGATGTCAGCTGGAGCAGCGGTGCCAAGGCGGTGTCCTTGTCACACCCCCGGCCGTCTGGGCCCATCTCCCTGATTAGGATGCACCAGGCTTAATACAATCTGCCAGCAAGAGCCAGGGAGCTCAGGACTAATTTAGGAAAGATGTCCGGCTTTGCTGAGCGGCACTCGGGGCCTGGGGAGGTTTCTCCGTTCCTTTAGGAGGCACAGAAGCGATCGCTGGGGTAATGCCCACAAACGAGGCACTTTTACCTCCTGGCCTCCCACCTCTGGAGGGAAAAGAGCTGAATTAGGACAGCAAAGGAATTAATAAAGACAGCACAGCTTGTAGCATCTCAACCCTCGAGGTATTCATGGCGAACAGGAGTTTTAAGGGGAATGAGATGCAGCTGGACACGTTTGTTCCTAACAGAGGAAGGCCTAAATAAAGCTTTCCTGTTCTAGTCACTCGCCAAGGAAAATCCTGCATTTTCACACTACAGACCACAGCTCCTTTCATCTGGCTGCTCCCCTCCTGCTTCCTTCTCCACCTGCCTGAAGCACCCTCCTTCCCTCACTGCCGACAGCCTGAAGCGTAACACAAAAATGGAATGAAGAGGGAGTGGAAAAGGAAGGCAAGACGCAGGAAAGGGACAGGAACTCTTCCCAAGGCATCTGGAAACAGCTCTCTTCACAGCTTGGCCAAATACTCGAGGGCACAGCACAAAAAGCATCCTCCTCCTAAGGGTGCTCATTTACCTGACACTGCCCAGGATGCCCTCATCGGAAAGGCTGAGGGATGCTTTGGGATTTTGGGTTGTTTATTGGGGTTTTTAGGTGGGTTTTACGAGAGGAGTTCCCCTGATGCCATTGCTGCAGCACAAACTGAGTTGGGCCTTGCTGAGGAGCAGAGGGTGCAAAGTGAACTCCGTTGGCTGAACGAGAATCTCTCACTTCAGCCCCCAGAAGAACACAAAGAAGCATCAGATTATTGCATTAAATTGTCTTCTCTCTACTCTCAAAAGCTGGAGAGCAGGGAAAGAAGCCCTCGGCATGAACTCTTTTTTCCTTAATTACAAAGGTATAAAAATCTTATCAAAAAATCATTACAATACCTGGTTGGGCTCATTCAATAACCAGCCAAAGGTTTTGATGCCAAAGGCTGCTTCACGAGCAGACACATCGAGGCAGGTGACAGGCTGACCATAGACAGAGTGGAGAACTTTGCCAGGATCTTCTGCTTTCAGGAGATACACAATGTCCTCTGCAGCTGCCACTGCCACTGGGCTCCCCGTGACATCTGGAACCAGATTAAGGAAGTTGACCTAAAAAGAGCAGACTTTTTATTTTTAATACAGTCAAAAATTCTTTGACATCACTACTGCCACATGCTGAACTGAACAAACTACTCATGCGTGTCCTGAATCATCCCAGTTATGGATTAATTCCACACAAAGACCAAGCATCAAGCTTATTTCTGAACTTTTGCAAGTTTAGCTCCTAGGATGAAATTCAGCTCACGGTCTTTAGAATGAGTCCATAAAAAACCCAACTAATCAGAGCACATTACAATTAAACATCCCAAAATGTCACCTCCAAGAAAGGATCAAGACCCAGTGGCCTCATTCTGAAGGACAGAAAGCCTTAAGGTTAAAGCACACAAAGCAAATATCATGGCTGGAACGTGAATGAGATGCTCCAGAAGAGGAAACGCATTGATGTAACTGATGTTTATTCTGCTTAGTCTGTTTATTCTGTTTAGTCATGTAAATAAACCCTAAATTAACACAGAGGCATCACAACTCTAGGACAGCCCAAATGTCAGACCCCAATCCTCTGTCCCAAGACCACAAGGATGGCGCTCTTCCCACTTCAGTGAAGACAGGGCTGGAAAGTTTCCCCAAGGGAAGGGTTCAAACTCCTTAACAGCTGATTTCTAACCCAGCCTTAAAAGAGAGTGTGGGGTCCTGAGTGTCTGTCCCACAGGGCAAACGGACTTGTCACAGCAAACAGGTTAAATGGATCCAACTACGAGGGAGTGGGTGGTGCTTTTACTGGAAAATCTCCTAAATTAACAAAATCCCCCAATATTTTAAGTACTGACTTAGCTTTGGAGGGGGGATTAATCAGGAGTGGTTTAAACCACTTCACACCCTTTAACTGCACGGCTTCCTCCTACAGGAGAGAGGCTGCGAGACTCAATTATTCCTACACACTTCCTTTCCCTTTCAAACAAATGTTGATACTCGGAGACAAAATAAAACTTCAGAGAATGAGTTTTAATTACAACTCTCAAAACTTCAGTGACAGAAGGTGCAACCTAAAGAAGCTGCACGAGTAGTTACAGCTTCACAAGTGACACTATTAGGCTGCCTGCAATATCCTGCTTTAGAATTAATCAGATAGTGTGGATCTGGAATGAGACCTGGAGTTTCAGCTCCAATTCTACGCGAGAAAACTGATTTACAAAATGAGCCAACTTAGTTTACTGTTGACAAAAAAAAATTCAAAAAAATTAAACCCAGCCAACCTCCTGCACCATATGGACTTGTGTTCATTTTCACTCCTAGTTTCAGCCAGCATCTCACCCTTGCTCTTCAGGGATGGAAGGCTCATCCCTTAACCTGCTCCAAAGTCGGAGCCTCGAGCTGACAACGCCCTTATCTAGTTCAGGCTGTGAGACTTTCATAAGATCCATCTTAACCCTACCAAAAATAATGAGTGGAGCAGGAGCTCCTGGACCGAAGCAGAGTAGCCTGGAGACTCACCAATTTCTGGATTTCAAACGTTCCCGGGGTTTGCCAGAATCCTTTGTCATCGGGGCTCTCCACCTTGACCTCGAAGCCGGAGGCCGTGGCCACGGCGGTGCCGCCCGGGGCCAGGGCTAAGGCCTGGATGCGCTGGTTGTGCTGGAAGTGATGGATCGGCTCCCGCCCCAGCAGCAGGCTCCAAACGCTGACAGTCCCTGGAAAATGGGCACTGGGGGTTAGCTCAGGCTTCGACATAACTTTCAAAGAGCCTTTAAACACCTGCAAATCAATCTGGGGGAAAAAGGGAATACACAGGAAAGAGATGAGGGCAGGAAAGCTGAACCTCAGGATGCTGTGGTTCCTCTGACCACGGAACAGGTTCTGAGGAAAATTCATGTGGCTCTGGCCTGAAGCCGAAGGAGGGGATGCACAGATTGGATATTGGGAAGGAATTGTTCCCTGGGAGGGTGGGGAGGCCCTGGCACAGGGTGCCCAGAGCAGCTGTGGCTGCCCCTGGATCCCCGGCAGTGTCCAAGGCCAGGCTGGACGGGGCTTGGAGCAGCCTGGGACAGTGGAAGGTGTCCCTGTCCATGGCAGGGGTGGCACTGGATGGGCTTTAAGATCCCTTCCAACCCAAACCCATCCGTGATTCTGTGATTCCAGGCTCTATTGCTCTGTACCTAATTCCTAATTTTTGACTTGCCAATAACATTAGTATCGACCTTGAGGAAGACTCTTTGACTTCTCTCACATTTCTGTGTTCGGAGATCAGATGTAAACAGACACCTGAACTTTTGTTCTGTTATAGAAAGGCCCTCGATTACCCCAAGACCAGCGAGGAAGAACCCACACTCAAATTTGATGCACAATTCACAGAATCACAGAATATCCTGAACTGGAAGGGACCCACAGGGATCACTGATCCAGCCCCTGGCCCTGCACAGACACCCCAGCAATCCCACCCTGGGCATCCCTGGCAGCGCTGTCCAAACGCTCCTGGAGCTCTGGCAGCCTCGGGGCCGTGCCCATTCCCTGGGGAGCCTGGGCAGTGCCCAGCACCCTGTGGGGGAAGAGCCTTTCCATGATCTCCATTCTGAGCCTGCCCTGGCCCAGCTCCAGCCATTCCCTGGGTCCTGCCCCTGGTGACCACAGAGAAAAGCTAAAGAATACAAATCCTAAAGAATAAAGGAGCGGAAGTCAAAAACCAACATATTTGTAATTGCATTTTTGCCAGCCTGGCTCCCCAATTCTCTATTTAAAAGCATCATAATCTGAGTAAGAGCAACCTGAGGCAATCGGGAGGGAACAGAAGGGAATTGGAGCCTTCTGGGCCACCTTTGCACTGAATTAAGGAGAAGCAATCTTCCAACGTGACAGGCAGGGCTGGAGAAGCCTCCCTTGCAGTGGGGCACGTTAATGATGAAATGATTAATGGCAGCTCTTCCTTCAGAAGGAGACATAAAAGCCCTGACAGACAGCTGTGGATGGGCACCACTGCCAGTTTGCAAACACTCCTCCCCAGTCCCAGAGGAGGTGAAGCAAGAGTGTGGTAATGAAACTGCACATAGTGAAATGGTAGCTAAATGAGTTTAAATTGATTTATGTTAGCTTTTGTAAAGATTATTTGGTATCTGGAAAGTGCTACCCATGTGAAATAATGCAGATAATCCTTAAGATCCCTGTCTAATGGCACTCCCACTGAATATTTATATTCCTCACCATGGGAATGAGTACCATAATGGGGACCATTTTTGTTTTATTAGGGATGAATATTTAAATTAATCTGCTATTTGCCTAAACAATTAGCCGCCTCTGTTTGTTTACACAAAGCCAAAACTGCAATTAGGCTTCCATCAAAAAGATAAGTCCCGACTAAAACTGTCCCGACGGAGTCGTAAGGGCTCAGAGCAGAACTTCCCAAAATTACTTCTTAGCATAATGGTAATTATGTTAATTGCCTGAAAGGTAAATAACTGCTGAACTGGGTTTGCAAAACAGACTGGTTGCACACACTCAGCTTAAAACCAGTTAACAAATCCAAATGGGCAGCACAGGCTCCATCCCCTCCACCCCGCTGGGCTGAGCTGAGGCACCTCTTCCCTAAAACAAAGGGATTGGGAAGAGAAAGATGATTGAACCAGCAAAGATGATTGAACCAGGTGAAAACAAGCCCCATCAGTGATAAAGTGATAGCAGATCGTGGGTGTTAGAACTGGACTTTTGTGTCACACCATGGATTTGGCTGCCAGGCTCCTCCAAGCAGGAGGATTTTCGATTTTTCTTTCTCCCAGTTAAAGAGCAGGTTCACAAAGGGGAAAAAGGGAAGCAGATTTTGCTTTCAGTGCAGCCTTTTGTTCACACATCTCTGTGAGGAGCATTCCAAAGGTTTAAAGTGTCTAAATGGATGAGAGTTCTGGAAAATAATTAAAAAAAAATATTCTGACCACAGGAGCAAAGTGGGAAACCCAAAGCTCAGAGTTCTGCTCTCTAATTTTGGGCAACAAGTCACTACTACTACTACTTACTACTACTTACTACTACTACTACTACTACTACTTATTATTATTATTATTACTACTACTGCATGTCAAACATGACAAAAAGAGCCAACAGTGAAAATGGCTCATGCAATAATAAAATTGCTTCAGAACAGGTACTTTTTTTTTTTTAAAACTAGCTGTTCAACAGCAAAATCTGTCCAAAATAAAAGGTTTTAACCAGGCAAACACAGAGTGTGCAACATCTGATACACACATCTGACATGGGCAATACGTTCCTGGTAATATAAGGAAAAAAAAGTGACTTGTAAGGTCACAAATTCACATGTAATGAAGGAGCACGAGGTAAAGAGTAACAAGGAGAGTTCAAAGAATATCCTGAGTTGGAAGGGACCCACAAGGACCGTGACAGAAGGAAAACAGAAAAAGCAAACACTCCACTGGATTTATAAATAGGTAAAGCCACTACGAGGGCTAAAAGCGCTGCTCAGGATATGCTGCACTTCACTGCAGAAACAGCAAAAGGTATTTATGGGCGTGCAAGTCCTTGCAACAGTCAATCATGTTTGGGTAAGAGCAAAAAACCCCCCACCATTCCAGTTCAGGTTATTAGTGTGGCAGCATAAAAAAAATCAGGCTAAGATTTAGCAGTGCAGATGAGATCACTGCTCCCCACAGTCTGTCTCCCTGCCTGCAGCACTGCCCAGTGCCTCATTTCCACAGCAATTCCTCTGCTAAGGTGAAGTTAAGGTTGCATCCATACGTTATCTTCTTTTTAACACTGAAATCTTGAAAGTGTTAGGAGGTCATTAAATCAAAATTGTAAGCAGCGCTTTCACAGCACGCTAAATTGTGCACCGTAATTGTGATTATTCCAACTGAACTCTAACAGTAACTCCCCAAAAATTATTTAGAATTATGAGCAAGCTGGAAAGTCATCCTGGCTCAAAAAAACAAGTGCAAGAAGCTGTTGCTGATGGTGCAATGCTGACACTCGACACGACAATCACTGCACCAGCCTGGTTTATCACTCTGCCCCAGATGGGACAAAAAATTCAACTCCCAACCCAATACATTTTTGAATTGTGGCCTGATGAAAGGTCCATTTATTGCCATTCCCTCCAGATTGGAAGGTACTTGGAGAAAACACTGAGCACGAGCCTGTTGTGCCTCACAGAGTGCAGTGCTGAGCCTGACTGAGCTCCAAATTTTGGGAGCACCAGGCAGCCTCGCGCAGCTCTTGCTGTGTCAAAGGTGGGGGGCTGGAGGCTCCTCTCCCTCCATCAGCAGTGCTGGGAGCACGAGAGGCGCCCTGCAAAAGCAGCTGTTACATCTATTTTCACACAGGTTTCTCTCTGCATTCGCTACAAAACTAAACAAAACCAAATATCTCTGTTCCTATAAAATCCCCTAATCCTCCGACAGGGAAAGGCAGCACAAACACAGAGGCAAACAGTGTTAAATCTCATTTGTAAATATTATCCTGGCTGTGGCTGGCAGTGTCACAGGGCCTGTCTGAGCCCCTCCTGAGCACAGGGCACTGCCCACCTGAACTGCCTGCTCCAGGAGGTTGGGATGGGAGGGATGGGAGGGCTGGATCTGGGTGTGGAAGATCCCACCTCAGATCCTGAAGACCCATTGCAGCAGCTCTTCCGTGTTAAAACCAGCATTTGCCGTCAGCTGGTGGCTGCTGCCAGCTTTGGAAAAGACGTAAAGCAATTTACACGTGCATTATCTGGAAAAAAAATATTAAAAAGCAGAATTTCGTCTGTGCTGGAGCAGGGAACCCAAACGTGCTCATGGTTTTCATGCTCATTCACTTCAGCTTCGAAGCACAACGGTGTGGGAGGGCCAGAAGCTGCTGAATTCACATCATCTCCACGATGTTTGTCCTGTTTCAGAGTTGTGGTCTTGCTACTTCTACCTTGATTTGAACAAAATAAAACTCTTTTTTACCTTTTGAAAACTCTTGGACTTAATGATCCTTGTGGGCCCCTTCAGCTCAGGCTGTTCTGTGATTCTACAGCTCCTTACAGGTGTTTTTTTACTTCAAACTGGGAACGTTAATTTATTTCCTTATCATTTTCAGCTGTATCATATCTCTATGAAGTACAAGCAGTGTAAGTAAAGCATGGGTGGAAACGAGCACCAGCCTGGAGTATAGAAACTTCTTCCTGTGAATCCTGAGTTTTTCCCTAAAAACATTTCTAGTCAGAGGAGCCAATTTAACCTTGGTAGATACCTGAAGTTCATTAACCAACATTTTACATTTAATTTTCACTTCCAGCAGGTACTGAGGGTACAAAGCAGTGAGAGATTAGACCTCAGTGGTAAGAGCTTTGCCTTCACACTACCTTTACCACACCAGCTCCCACCAAATGCTCCCAGATTTTACCTCTACCACCTTTCTTACAGGGATTGATTTCCACATGACACCATCCCTGGACAGTCCCTCAGAGAAAGCACAGACCCTACTGCATTCCCAGCATGGGGAATGGGATGACTGGGATGGGAAACCACACTCCACTCACCCAAACCAAGAGGTGTGCACCCACAGCCACCAATGGGAATAAATATCCCACCCCCTGCTCCTGCAGTTTCCTTGTAAGGCTTTTCCCTTCACTCTAGCCAGCCTGGAATGCTCCTGCACCCTTGGAGCACTCAGGGGAAGGCACCGAACCCACCACTCTGCAAAGAGGGTACAGAAGGGACAATGCCCCCAGGCAGCTTTAGGGGCATCAAAAAGGACAAGCCCACAGAATTCCAGTCCCAAAAAGCAGCGCTGCCAGAATTCCCCTCCTGGAGCCCGCAGCAGGCAGGAGCACTTCTGATCCCTGCAGCGACCACCTTCCCTTGCTCCCTGGAGCGACTCTGCAGCTTGTGAAGGGCCACCAGCTCCTCACAGCGGGTCTGAGGGGGCACAAGCAGGGCAGCAGGGCCGTGTCCCCCGCTGTGCCCTACAGCACCTACACCAGGGCGGCCGTGGCATTTAAAGGGCAGCAGGAAAAAGTTCTGTTCTCCTGTTGCTGCACATTGTTTTCCAGTCAAACCGTGAAACTCCAGAGCGCAGGGGGGAGAGGGGTGGCTGAAGTAGACTGCTGTTTCCCAAAAGCTGTGGCTCCCAGCCAAAGGCAGGCAAGCATGGAGCAGATGGAGTCCTGGCAAGGCCTCTCCTGTCCCTGCATTAGCAGCATCTGCTCATTACCCAGAACCCTCGCCTGCTTTATCTAATGCTCCAGGAAAAGCATTTTGATTTGATTCATTTCAGTTCGGTAACGTGCAACACAATTAGTGGTAAAATCAAACTGGAGCACTGCCAGTGCTGACAATAGGAAACAAGGCAGAAGAAATATGAGGCCAGTGGGTTGGAATTCAAAAATCACAACTGTGGCTCGAGTTGCCAAGTCCCGTTGCCCCAGGTGTACATCCAGTGCCCCCACTGAGCGCTGGCACGGGCACAGGGAACTTCATTTGCTCCCCATCCATTCCTCCCTCCTTTCCCTCTCCTTGCAGCCTGTTTCTCCGAGGCTGGCGCCGTCGGGAACCTTCACCAGGAGCCACAATCCCATTTTCCTTCGGTGCCACCATGGAGAGACAACCCACTTCGGATAGAGGCGTCCCGGGAAGACAAACCCCTCTCCTTGCTCTGCTTGCTGTGCCTCGGGAAGGGAGCTGCAGGAGCAGAGCAAGGCAGGCTGTGCCTGTCAGCCCTTCCCTGGCATGGGGTGCCAGGGGCAGCGCTGCGGGAGCCCTGCTGGACCGGGAGGAGCCGATGTTATCGGAACGAGCCAGGGATCCGCCAGGGAAGTCTAGACTCTGCCTGACAGCACCACCTCCAACACGAGCAGATGGTTTCTCTGGGTTAGTCAAACTTACAAACAAAGAGGAAAGGGAGCTGGAAAAGTACAACAAAGAACAATCAAACGCATTATCTTCAAAGCCGCCCGCTCCCTCCCCAAAATTTAAAATAACTCTCTCCACCAAAGTGTAAATATGTGCTTTCGGCTTGCAGTTAGTAAACATTGCTAAAATGGGTCTTTTTATTTCCCTATTCCCATAGAAACTAATCTATTCTGACCAAGGCTTCTCAAATCAGAGTAACTGCCATATCACAGAGCCTATTAGAATTTCTACCCAAAAGAATAAAAGACGCCGAGCTTTATGCAAACTAGTTCAGTCACAGCACTGACAGCAAGGGATATGACAGGCAAAAAACCCAGACAAATTATTAGATTAGTCAGTGGGAAACTAGAAAACAAACAAAAGACCCTCTGCTAGTCATTGTTTGGCACACTGGAAAAAAAGCCAGCACTTAAAGCCGTGTTATAATTTCCTGTGACTCGAGTAAATAATATTAATAACAGCAGATTTGCTGTTGTCAGAAAATGTTGCCTATTAACAATTTTTGCCCACAGAAAACCGTCCCGGCATGATGCAAGCTAGAAAAACAGCTAAGGATGTTGAGAATCTTAAAACACATAAAGCATTTAATTTACTTTTAAAATAAAACGCGTGGATTAGGGATTTTGTTTGGATTATCCACCTCCTGCTTTGTTTTCACCTGTGGAAATGCCAGGATCAAAGACAGTATGTGCACAACGCTCTCTACATTTACAAATACTCTTTATTTATACCCAAGGAGCCATTTTAAGTGTTCAATTATACATTTTAAAGAAAGATGATGGGAGTTGAGTTCTGCCTGAGCCCCTCAGTTTAGGATCCCAGTCGGCCAGCACTGTCCAAACCCGACTTTTTTAATTGCTGTTCCCACATCCAGAAGATGTTGGTCTCTGGCTCTTGTTGTCCATTACAGAAAACCTCTAAGGATATTTAAAACAATGCACACAACCAGGATTTTACGAGGGTTTCACTAAATATTAGGTCAAAGCTTTCATTTCTTTAAGTCCAAGTATATAATAACAACCCAGCACTGCAAACCAACACTTCAGTGCATCCACACACCACGCCAAGAGCGAGAGGGACGGGGATTAATCAGACATCCAAGTTTACCACCATCCCCATAACAAAGCTCCACAGCACCCCAAGGGAGTTTTGGCCAGAGGAGAAGGCTGGTGGAAGAATATTTAATATTTTTATAGCAAAACAAGTTATTTGCTTAAGATAGCTTGGCTGGACTACAGCCTGGCACTCAAGCTTTGTGCAGCAGCTCCAGTAGGAATTAAAGCTCAGTTTTAATGGGTGCTATGTTCCAATGCCTCCTCCTAATGCATTTAGGGTTATTGGCCAACTTTCTCACATAAAAGCAAGTGTGTGCGTGTGTGTGGATACACAGGATTACAGACACACAAAAAGCTGAGCACAGCTGCTTCATTTTCCTAAAGCCTTTTTTTTGCTGTTGTTGTTGTTTTAATAGGGAGGACAGTTGTGGTTGCTCACCGTCCTCGTAGGCTGCCACAGCCAGGGAGCTGTTTATCCTCACAAAGGAGACGTGTGGCGGGGCTCCAGCCCCTCCAGGGCCCGGCACTGCTGCCAGCACGGGGGCCGTGTAGTCCCAGGTGCGGGTGTCCCACAGCCTCACCTCTCCTGAGGTGTACCTGCAAAACAAGGGCACTGCTCACCCCACGGCATCTGAGAGGAGGTGACAGCAGCACAAAGGAGGAAGAAACACCAATGGGTTAAACCAGCTCCCAGACTGATCCTCCCCCTGTCCTCTGTGCACAAAACCATCAGCTCTGCCCATTTTAGTCCCATTTATTGAATGTGGCACCAGGTCTACCAAGGCAGGTGGGTAAATTGAAATTGGAGCTACAAGACCAGGAACGGTGTGGCCAGCAGGACCAGGGCAGGGATTCTTCCCCTGTACTCAGCACTGGTGAGGCCGCACCTCGAGCGCTGTGCCCAGTTCTGGGCCCCTCAGTTTAGGAAGGACGTGGAGGGGCTGGAGTGTGTGCAGAGGAGGGCAACGAGGCTGGTGAAGGGTCTGGAACACAAGCCCTGTGAAGAATGGCTGAGGGAGCTGGGGCTGCTTAGCCTGGAAAAAAGGAGGCTGAGGGGAGACCTTGTCACTCTCTCCAGCTCCCTGACAGGAGGGGGCAGCCGAGGGGGTCGGGCTCTTCTCCCAGGCGGCCACTGACAGAACGAGAGGACACAGCCTTGAGCTGCACCAGGGCAAGTTTAGGTCGGACATCAGGAAAAAATTCTTCACTGGAAGAGTGACTGGGCCCTGGAATTGTCTGCCCAGGGAGATGGTGGAGTCACCGTCCCTGGAGGGGTTAAATGAAGCCTGGCCGTGGCACTCAGTGCTGTGGTTTAGTTGGTGAGGAGGTGTTGGGTCAGAGGTTGGACTTGATGATCTCAAAGGTCTTTTCCAGCCTGGTTCGTTCTGTGACTCTGTGATTCTGTGACCCACACCAGTGAGCTACCACTATCAATACCCACTTTGCAACTAACACACGAGGAGAGCCAGGCTCAAGACAAAAGAGGTAATCAGGAACGAGCCTAAATTACTTCATGGCAAAACTTCAAACGGGTTCTTTTCAGTCTTTCAAGATTTGTGATGGTGGTTGTGTTGAACCAGAGCATTTACCTACGTCCATACAAGCACCCACCCAAGCTACTGCTCTTTATAGAAACAAATTTCTTTTTATAGGAGAAATTTCTTGATGTCTCATCAACAGATCACTTTACCTACATCTCTGAAGACTAATTAATTAATTCAACTAAGCGTTCTCTTTAGAATTAAGGCAGCAGTTCTTTCATTGCAGCACCGAAATTCACAAAAATTGTAGTTTAACATCAGCTTGTCAATGAGGAGATAAAGAAACAGAGCAAAACTTTTCAGATAATATTGAATAGATCTGAATGAATGAAGGTTGTTACACAGCAAACAACAGATGAACTGCTCTGGGCTGTCTATGCCCACACAAGAGACTATCAAAGGAAAAAAAATCACAGGAAAAGCAGAGAAGAAGCTGCTTCTACAACAGGTCAAAGACCACAGGTCAGTAATTATTTAAGGCCGGTTTTGACAGAACTGTGATAATTAACACTGTCAGATGTCTTCCTCTGCCATAGCAGATTCTTTCTTGGATTCTTTCGGAAAATCAAATGTGCAACCTGCTCTGTCACCTTTCTTGTTACATCCTGATTTTTGGGGGAAAAGTATTCTGAAAGAACGATTCTTACAAGCCTGAGAGGTCTGATGGTTGGGAATCTGGCTGTGCTGTGCTTATGAGGCAAACAAAACAGTAAATTACACAGGACAAGAAGGGAAGGAAGGTTTAGAAGATGTGGGACTTGCACTCAGGTTTCCCAGTTCCCTGGGCAGTGCCATGCCTGGGGCTCCAGGTACTGGGAGCAGATCCCTCCCAACATCTCCTGGTGAAAAGGCTCCAATTTACAGAAGGAATTAAAGTGCCCAAGGGGGTGGTGAAATCTGTCGGGCAGAGAGAGATGCACATTAATGCCCTGCACTGATCAGGAAGAGAGGGAACCGTGTCCTTGTCACCTGCCTCCTCTGCTGTGCTTCACAGGGGAACACGCAGGGAAATGAGAGAACAGGGTGGGACACTTCTCCCTCTCCCTCCCTCTGCAAACGAGGCCCAAACCCCCCTCCGAATCCTGCTTTCATTTCCAATTTACAGCAGCACAGTTTAAGAAAAACAGAGCATGAAAGAAGCTTCCCCAAAGCAAAATGTTTCACGTTGGATCGGACACGGAGCACGGATCGAATCACAACAAATCTCTTCAGTTTGCAAAACTGGAAAGGGCTCATTTTGCTTCAAAATCTGGAGATAAACCACAGCAGGACAGGTGATTGCACAGATCTGCTGCAGTCCCCTTCAACAAGAGGCACACAATGTTTTGGAAGCGTTTTAATTTTGAGCTGATTTTTGTTTCCTTATGTTAGGGTTGGTTGGGGTCGTGTTTTCAAGCTTCTCCTGACTGCCAAGAGCAGCAGATTCCTCCCAAGGGAAGCCAAAATTCTCTTGTCACTGAAAAGTGAGTTTCAGGGGAGACATAAAACACTGGCAGAATGGACAGAACTCAGTGACAGAATATTTGTTTTCATCTCTAAATAAACAAGGAAGAACAGCATCTCCTCCTAGTGTAGCTCTCACACAGCCCAGGCTGGAGACGTAAAAAGAAAGAGATGGAGAAAATGGCAGGAGGAGAGACCCAGGGCTGGATAATTCTCTCCGGGCACACTGCATCTGGTTTCCCTACACAGCATGGAACACAAGGGACCCACCAAAAATAACAATGCAACGACTGCAGTCCTGGAATTAAAGATCCAACATCACAGTACCACAGCAAATCCTTAAAGTCATTTTATCTCATAATTCAATCAAGTCAAAATTTAGTTTGAACTGTTCTTTGTTCACAAAGAACCACCTGAACCATCTCTAAAGCCAAGCTCCAAGTGGAGCAGCACCACCGAACACTTCTGACCATCGCTTTGGAATCAATTTGACTCCAATCCTGATGTGTTTGTGCTGGGAGCTGTGTGTTTGGCAGGGTCTGCGTCAGACCACCCTGCAGCCTCCTCCTCCTCCTCTCCCTGAGGGATCAGCACAGGCTGGAGAGCTCCCACTCCTATGCCATGAAGCCATGGTGCTCTCCCAGCCCTTGCCAGGACCTGCAGGACACCAGAGCCTGTCCAGTTGTGCCCCAGTGGGCTCTGACACTGCCCAACAATCCCTGAGAGCACCCTGGCCGTGGTGCTCCCTGCAGTCCTGTCATGACAGAGACCAGGGACACTCCATGTGCCAGGAGAACCCTGCAAGAGCCCACCAAACCTCCCCCGTGGCTGTCCAGAAATCCCAGCAGTGCCAGCACAGGAGAAGTTCCTCAGGAAGGTTCCTAAGGCTTCCTGTATCCCTCCTCCCCCATTCCTCACCATTCCCACCCTTCCCAGTGCAGTCCCCCGCAGCAAAGCTGAAGGACTGGGAGAGGTGTTCCGCAAGACCATGGTGGGAACACAAGTGGAGCTCCAGGTCTGGGCAGGGAACCAGCCTGGGGAAATGGGAGACAGAAACCAGCTCCTCCACTGCCCATTTCCAGTGTGCACTGGGCCTGCACCAGGACTGAACTGGAACAATTTCAAACACAGATGAATCCAATTCAGAAGGAAAAAAAAAAATTTAATGGTTCAGCTCCCTGCTTTTAATGCTGTTGTAAAGAGCACCACACTTTCAATTTGTAACCACAACAAAAGGCTTTTAAACTATTAAAGCATTGCCTTGCTGTAAAAAAATAAAAAGGCTGCTTTATTGCAGATAATTGGCAAATCTGCCCTATCAATAGAGATGGCTGGAGAGAAGAGCACACTGCACTACTTCTAGGTAATTTCAAGATTTCTATTCATTTCCCACCACAACTTTTACATTTTGTCCTGAAAACTTCCTTTGGATCACTCAACGAAATAACCCCAGATGTAAGTCCTGCCCAAGAACGAGCACAGCACTGCAAACCCCCTCAGTTACTGATTTTTCTACCGAGATGGCAATGAAATGCCCACTTAGCTTTCTGCTGGAGTAAATAAAACACCCAAACCAACTCAAACCTCCCTTCCTGTTTAATACAAGGAACACATCCTATTTGCTCTGATACCAAGAGCATTCAGCTGCTGCTGTTCTCCCCTGATGGGTGCCATGAGCTGATCATTGCAGTGGCAGGTAAACACTCCAACACCTGATACAGGACACTTGCACTGAGCAAACCCAACAACCCAACCCCAAACCCTAAAACAGCCCCTGTAAGAGACCACACCTGCTTCATTTCATCTAGAAAGGCTGTCCAAAGCCTCGCTCTCCTGAGCACAACAGGGAGCAACAAGAAGCCTGTTGCTTACAAGGCCAATTTCCCCCTCTCCCGATACCCCTTCCCTGATTCCTTCCATCCACACCACAGCTGGCTCCCAGCTCTCCCCACTCACAGGCACATTTTTCCTTCTCTGATGTTCAACAGAGCCTCTCCACCCAAGTAACTCGGCTTCTTTCATGGACTCACATCCCACTTTGCCCTCGTTCTTGGGAATATTTCAGTACAGACACGTGAGAAGCGGCAGCAGGAGAAAGGACAGGCTGTATTTTTCTAAATATACTTCTCCTCAACGAGCTAGTTCTGTAATTCTGGCCAGATATGGATCTAGCTGTAAAAATTAGCCTGGAGATTCAGCTTAAGCTTTACGCAGATGCATCAAAACCTTGCTGAAATGGAGCAACAAGAGGTGGAATGCACATGGCACAGAAGAACTGGAAAAAATTAAATTCATATACAATAAAAATACCTCCTCACTAACCAAAAGCATTCTGACTACTTTTTACTGGCAGTAATGAGATGAACATTTTGCTCGTGCCCTCTCACATGAGTGAAAGCAGAAGGAAAAAAAGCTGGGGGTTAAAAGCTGCTGCTGCTGCCCCACGATGAATATCTGGGAAGCAGGTGGTGGAGTGCAGAGCACATGTGGGAGGAAGCAGAGCTGGAGGCTGGGCACGGCTCTAATGAAGTGGTGCTGAAGAGGCAGACGATTTCATAAGGAGAAAAACATCAGGAAACTGGTCAAAACACAGAATCTCATCTGAAAAAGCTCCACTGTGTTGGATAGCAAGAGCCAGAACAAATTTGGGGAAGAGGAGGAGGGGGAGGCTGATCTCTCTCCAGAGCCCCAGATGTCTTTATGGTTGCCTAATGACAATTATACTCAACCAATTAAGACACTGCTATCACAGTTGCATTGTTAGCAAGCCTTTGGCCCTGAGTGTTGATGGCTGTCTAATTAGTGTTTGTGCAAAGTACAACTGCAACTAATATATAAACTGACAAATACACAAAAGAAAAACTGTTAACAGGAACATTTTCCAAACAGTCGAGACTCCGCTCGTTCAGCCCATGGCAGCAGCAAAGACAAACTGCTTTCCTTCGTGGCTGGGGTACTGCTGGCACTGCAGAATTTCACTTCAAACCAGAGGGTCAACAAGAGCCTTGCTGGGTTTCTGTTCAGACAGGATGCTGGTGCCACTCGCTTTTGGTGCTGCCTCAAGCACACTCCTCCAGGGCGAGGCTCGCTGCACCAAGTCGGGCCGGTCACCAAAGACTTCTCATCAAACACATCAGAAACCAGTTTGCATTTTCCATATTTTCTCTCAAGAAATTATAGCAAGGGAAAGGAAGGAGAAAGAACCCCCTTTGTTTCACAGTCAGGTCTGATTTCCAGAAGGCAAAGCCTGTTCGGTTTCCAGATACCTGCGGTGATCAACAAACCAAAGAAAAAAACCCCAACAACTTTGTTTCAGGCAGTCAGTGACCATCTGTTAATACTCAAAAGATCTTATTATGAAGTCCTTACAATGTCAATGCATTTTATTGAAGTCAGTAGGAATTTTGCTCCAGTAACAGTCTCTGTTTAAACGGATGCCTGTTGATAAGCAAGTCATAAATAATGAGTATTTTGCATTGTCTTGCTCCAACAAGCACCTCAGAGCTTTCATCCTTATTCCACCAAAAGCAACTCTCCAGTCCTTCATGTGTTTAATTAAGGTATCAGTCGGTGCCCCCCTCAGCAGGATCAAGAATAAGGCCCAATTAAACATGCAAACCCAAGCCCAAACGCCTTCAAGTTGGTTCCAATTGCTCCTGAGCTTCATCTCCTCTCCAAGGCCCAAGTAAGGCAGTGGTAACTCAATGTCCAATTTCAAAACGCTTCATCAGAACCACGGCACACTGGGAGGCACCTCAATCACAATTAAAAATACTGGAATTAAAGGGATTCTAGCACCTTCTTTGTACTCCTCTGAAGTGAGGGATAAACGACGGACTGCTTAGAAACATCTACCACGGGGCGAGGTGCCTCAAAGCCTGGAAGAGGTAAAAGTTCCCAGTTTTCCCTGTGTTCTCATTCCCAGTTATCTGGATACGTTGATTTTGCCAACTATAACCAACAGGTAGCTTGGCTGAGGGCTTCCTTAAGGAAAAGATTCAGGAAAAACTAATGGTAGCAGAAAAGAACTACTTTACGTGGCAGAAAGGAATATAAATAGAACACAATGGCCAAAAATAAAACACAAATGGAACAGGGAAGAGAAAATTTTCTATTACATAGCAGAAAGCTACACCATAAAACACAAGGAAAAACAGATGGGGGTAAACCAAAACCAGAGTTTTAAACAATCCTAATGCTGGTAGAAGAATGTAGAGTAGAAAATTAATCTCCCTGATTTCATCCAAATGTTCTTTTGGGTTGCTTGATATACGAGTGCAGCTAGGAAAAATGTGACTAATGCGTCCCAAAATGGATCTGGAAGCACTTTTAGATTTAGCATGTAGGAAATCCATTCTGAGCATCCTCATGAACAGTTCCCGAACTCTTCTGCTGGGAACCCGACTCTCCAATTCACCAACCCACGCCCATCTGTGGACCCCTCACAGAAACGGAGCTGCAGAGAGCTTCTACCTTCATTCTTAGGGCTTTATTTAGGAAATTATCACTCGAGAAAGTGGGTTAAGCTGCTGGAGCGTGCAGCTCTGCAGCTTAGCACTGTTATGTGTAACAAAATTAACATTTCACCATCCTCACTGCCTCTGCCTCACCTTCTATATTAAGTGCATGCAAATGTCATACCAAGGGAACAGAAGCGAGCCAAAGGGTTGTATTGTAAGGAAAGCATTTTAATGAACATTTATAAAAGCAGAAATTAGAAAAAGCCAAACTGTTTCTAGTAATCTGATTTTTAAGGCCAAAAATCTCCCACCCCTCAGATCAAGGTTCCAGTGCCTTGCATCAGCCCAGGCCCATTAATTAAAGCAGCTGCTCTACCAAGGAAACAAATTACTGTGGGTACAGGAGAAAAAAATTCTCTTTTCCATAAGAATTCAGGAGGAATTGTCATGCAATTTGGGAAGGCTCCGCTCCATCAGCCCCATTACTTCACAGAGGACAAAGGACAGATAAAACAACGGCTCCAGTTGCAGACAGAGGTGAGAAAACACCATTTGAGGATGCTGTAAATCGATCTGTTTGCTCGTTGGAGGGAACGCAAACTGCAGCGCGCTGCAAGCAGCAGAGAGGAGAGGCATCACCTGAACTCCAGGCACTGATGGTGACAGCCCAGAGGAGTGAAGAGAGTAAAAATGAAATCAGGAAGTTTAGTAGAAAGAAGAATGGACTTGTCTGGCCGTTGTAGAAAACCAGGATTTACAAGCTCAAAATTACTGCCCGTGACTGAGAACAATGAAGGCATCACTGAGCACATCCCCGCAGCAGCAAACCCCGCAGGCAAACCAAGAGCTCCGGGGCCAGGCAGGCTGGAAAAGCAGCTTCCACAAAGAGTCAGGATCAGGCTTCCACCCCTGGCTTCACCTGAAAGGCTCTTTTTCGGGAGCTGACAGAAAAGCCAACCTGGCTGTCACTTAACACGACCTTTCCTGAGTCCTGTGGTCGTCTGTCACCCGACCCCTCTGAACTCATGATGTCATTCCCGGGTGCAGCCTCCAAAGGAGGCTCACTTGGAAAAGAGGAGGCCCGACACTGCTCCTTAACAATGGTGAGGACGAGTGAAGAGAGCACAAAAGGTTTGGGGAAGGTTGAAGGAAAAAGCAATTATTGTCACCTTCTGCTTTGTTTGACGTCTTGGCTCCCGGTCACCGCGAGGGGAGGGAGAAACCTATGAAAGTTGTGCCATCAGACAAGTGAAATTTAAGCAATTAAACAAGGCAGGGGTTTATTCAGGCTGTTGGAAGTCTTCGGTTTGTTAACTTTGATTCATTTTCATTACTAATTAATATTTTGGTTTCCTCAGGTCTGCACGCTGAATTAAGATGCAAGAGCTAATAATAAATACCTTGAGAATAACCCACGAGCCCTATAGCAAAAAATCCAAATTAGATGAGAGTTGACGCGAAGTTTTAAAAAGTGCAGGAAAGTGTTTTCAAGCCTTTCGGGCTCGTTTCACACATCATTATGAAACTAAAGAGAGTGGCAAGCCCGGCTTCTAAAAAGTCATTTGCAGGTCACCTTTGAGCAAGAGGAAAGCGGAGTGGGAGGTGATGGAAGAGAACAAAGGAACTCACCACAAAGGAGCAGCCACTTGTGTGTGGATGTTGCTCAAAATGACTTAAACTGAAAGGCCCGAATTGTTTGTGAGTGGTCCCAAGACTCACCAGAATGAAGACAGCTGCATAAAATCCTTTCAGCATTTAGGATGTCAGCATGAGAAATAAATGTCCAGACTGCCCTAACTAACCACACGGGATATTTAGCAGGTTCTCCCTTAGCTTCTCACGGCCTCTATCAAGCATCGCTTGGGGAAACGCCACCTGTGCCAGGTGTGCTCCACCCTGAAAGGGGAGGAAATGGGACTCTGTTGGTTTAGCAAGGCAATCAGCAGATGAATCTCACCAGTCCTAACTCCTCAAATCTCAAGGAAAGCTGGCAGTACTTAGTGGGGAAGGAGGAAAACATCTGAAATTAAAATTTCAAGAGAACCCAGGGCTGATTTCCCAGTCTGTAAGAGGTGCAGGGACTCCTCACAGCATCTGCTAAATCGGTTTGTGGCCAAGCTCTTCACTAACAGGCCACCACTCCTCCTTCAGTCAAGGAAAACTGAAGGAAAAAAAGGAAAAGCTGATACTTTATAGTTCTGGGTCTTGGGAAGGATGGTCTGACTCTGGGCCTCTTCTGTTTATTTATATTCAGAGCCACCAGCAGCAGCAGTAAAGCCACAGTGCAAGCGTTAAAAAATGAACACATCCCCCTCACGCCCACGTGAAAAACCATGTGGTGTGGTTTTAGGGGTGAGCCATGGGGTGAGCCAGGCACCACCAGCACAAGGCAAGCTCACCACAGGGCTCAAGAATGGCCACAGGTGAGTACTTCAGAGCCAGTCAGGCAGCAACAGTCTCACAACATGCCATGGACATGTCACACCACGGGATCCTCTGGAATGACAAGGTCAAACAAGGACCAGATGCATGTTCTGAGATCACTCTGTCCAGGAGGACCCAACCCCTGACTACACTGCCAAGAATAAAAAAAGGTAGCAAAAAAGTAGCAATTTTACTGTCTGAAGATGCATTTGCTTAAAAAAAGCCAGATAAATTCAGATTTTAGTAAGAGAAAGTGAAGCAATCCAGGCATTCTGTACAGCAAATGACAGCATTAGGCACAGTGAGCCTCATCACCAGTAGGAATTTCTAAAAGCCAAGCAAGCAGCTATATAATTGCTTTAAGTAAGCTCTGACTTCGGGCTGAAACTCCATTTGAATCGAGTATGAGGGGGAGAACATCATCCCTTTAGAGAAGATCCTTCGAGACGTGTAACCGTAGAAAGGCTGGCGAATACAACATTGATTGGGAGTGAGGTAACCACAAACACCACTGGCTCAAATGAAAAGGGATTCAGGGGCTGACCCAGAAAACAAGCCTCGTAACCACTGGGATGAAATTTTAATGACAAACACAAGAAGCTCTGCGTGCAGGCCAGATTGAATTATCTGATGTCAGGCAGCAACCGCGCGGCGCTCGCACAAAGGGGAGCTGCTCGCAGCCACCTTCGACTCCCAGCTCAGGTTGCACTTAATCAATCCTTGATATTCTGCCATCTCCTGGCTTCAGCTCGGGCAGCAGCGTGGGGAGAAGTGGAGAGTGCAGGAATAGGGGCATTGCTCTGTGCAGTGTCTCTCTGCTTCCTTCACGGAGTAATAAAGAGCTGCTCCTGAACCAGTTCAAAGTGTGCCTCTATAAATCACACCTGGAGCTGCTGGTTTAAGTCACTCTGCCCACAACCTGTATAAATTCCCTTTCGGAAAGATTCGAAAGCTCTACGGCAACTAAAATAAACATGATTCCACTTTGCAGCTGAGTTTGAAGGAGGACAGCGAAGATGACAAGATCAGGCCTAGCACAGCACAGGTTCAAATCAATCAGTGATTCCAGGCTTGCTCCAAGATTCCCAAAACACACCAGTCCCAGCATTCCTGCTCTCTGCAGCCAGAACTCTCTCCAACCAGCCCAACTAGAACTTAATCTGGCTACTGCCAGGAAAAGAATTAAAGATGTTTCTATAAATACATCAGCAACAAAAGGATTGCTAAGGAGAATCTCCGTCTTTATTGGATCAGGGAGAAACAGTGACAAAGGATGAGGAAAAGGCTGAGGGAATTAATGCCTTCTTGTCCTCAGGATACCCAGGCTGGAAGACAGGGACAGGGAGCAGAACGAAGCCCCCATGATCCAAGGGGAAATGGCTGGCATCCTGCTGCAGCACTCAGGACACCCACGGTTCCGGGGGGCTGGATGGGATCCGCCCCAGGGCGCCGAGGGAGCGGGGCAGAGCTCACCCAGCCACTTCCCATCCTTTCCCAGCACGGAGGGCATTCACCCAGGGGACTGAAGTCAGCAATTGTGATGCCCATCAGAAGCTGGGCTGGAAGGAGGATCCAGGGAAACACTGGCCTGTCAGCCTGAGCTCAGTGCCAGGGAAAGTTATGGAGCAGAACATCACCAAGGCAAAGTGCTGGGTCCTACCTGAGCCACCAGCACCCCACGGAATGCTAAAGGCTCGGGGAGGAGCGGCTGCGCAAGGTGGACAAGGCCCTGGGGGTGCTGGTGACAGCAGCTGGACACGAGCCCAGGTGGGCAAGAAGGCCAAAGGCACCTGGGTGTCCCAGGGCAAAGCACTGGGCACTCCTGGGGCCCCTCAGGACAAAAAGGACCTTGAGGGGCTGGAGCGTGTCCAGGGAAGGGAATGGAGCTGGGGAAGGGGCTGGAGCACCAGGAATGGCTGAGGGAGTTATGATCAAAAAACCTGCTAAACACTGAGCAGCCCTGAGCCTCCAGTGCAGCAACCTGAGACAGAAGAGAGGTGATGTCCCGAGGCACTGGGGAGAAAAACCTTGGGAAATGCCCCACAATTCTGGATTAGCATTTGGAGCACCACTGACTTCTCAGGCCCTGCAAACTCACACAGCAGCTTAGCTCAGACACACAGGTCCCTCTGTAATCACTGATTATTCCCATGCAAAGCTGAGCACACAAGTGTTGGTGAAACTGGAGAGAGAATCACTAAACGTAACAGATAATTGATATTTATACTGAGAGGAGAATTGACTTTGTAAACCTCAGCTATTACATTACTTCTTCAGTACTGAAAGATCGCAACAGTTTGCTATTGATCACCAGATTCATTACACTTTTATGACAAGTTTGAAAGCACAATGCCATTAAGTACAATTTTATAAGCTGGGAGAGACAGGGGAGGGCTATGGTTGGATTTAAAAAATAAAAACGCAGCAAACAACAAAACCCCAACAAATTCCTCAATATCCTGAACACTTCCCAAATGCACATAAAGTATTTCCCTGCACAATTTGCTGATGTCCTTGGAAGTTTTAGTTACAACTTGAAGTCTCTCTGGTTTGATATCTACCATTCACCAAACTAAAGAGACAAAGCAGAGTGAAGGACAAGCACTAAACAGCACAGGACATAACATCATTTTTGCGTTCTAATACTCTACACTTTTCATGTACTAGCCAGCTAAATTCAAACAGCTGAATTCTATTTCCCCATGTTGTTTTATCAAATACAGGCTCACAGCTTCATAAAGAGGTAATTCATTTTTCAGAGAAATTACTGGAAAGCCATTTAAGTGAACGCTGCTTTTTCTAAAGGATACACACATGCAGCTTTTCCCTCAGTGGCCTCTTACCTGCTCACCTATTTTCAGGAACCTGAATTATTTAATTGCACCACATCCCTGATGTAAATTCACCAAGAGAATCAGGAGATACTGGAGGAACTTTTCAATACGAAAAGAGTGTGTGGAACTATGTGAACCCAGCTTCTGTAATACACCCAGCTAAAATATGGACTATTTGAGTTAAATATGAGATTAATAACCTTTGTTTATTAATACTTAAGAAATGTAATTTAATCTGCATAACTCCTATCTACTGCATGTCTAGATACAAATACAATGGAGAAAATGAAGGAAAAGAAGAGCTGGAGGCTTTGGCAGCAGCATGGGGACAAGTGGGGTTTGCTGTCTCATAGTTTAGGTTTCTACTCTCAGCTGTCCAAGAGCACTCAAAAGCATTTCCATGGATGAAGGTTTTCAAGGCACCTTTCTTATAACCAGTCTGTGAATTTTACAGTATTTTAGAAGTAGTTTTCTCTAATCCCACACCATTAACATGAAGTGCAACCATAAAACATGGAACTCTGGTACATCAAGGACAATGTCCCAGCTCCCCAGGATATCAGAATTTTTATTTACTCATGGGATTTCTGGAGGGCTGCTAATTACTGAACCTGTGAAATTCAAACAGAACACAGTAAAGCCTCACCCTTACTGAGGGAATCACTGCAACCTCTTCCAAAAATTTGTGAGGCTCTTAAAATCATATTTAAGAGCCTAAACCAAATGAATAGCTAACATTAAATCAAGGTCCAGAGAACTTTTGTATTAGGAAAAGAGAAGTTTGACTTTACCTATTTTCGGGTGGGTTATTTTTCCTCCTAGGTTGTCTTTTAAGTAAGAATGGAGAAAAGTAACCATCCTTCTAAAGTTATTTTTGTGTGCTGTGACAAGATATCCTTGTGATTAAGAGATTTTTATGGAAAAACATTTAAAAAGAGACATTTTTCAGTAGATTTCTAAAATGTTTCATTCATTCTGGGGGCTTCCACAGCAAAACAACAGATGAAGTTCATGAGCAAGCACCTGAGTTTTTCCAGGGACTACTTGTACCTGAGATCACTTTTGAATAGTTCAATAAAAATTCGATCTGCTGAGCTAAATTGTAGATAACCATCCTTTATCAGTCACTTAAGGACAGCCTGTCTCAGGAACTGCAGGTGAATCCATCCTGACGCTTCAAACAGGTGTTGCTTTTGAATTTGCTAAAAGAAGCACCTGAGATTTCAGATGGTGAAGGTGGAGTGAACATTACACAGCCTTGTAAGGATGGAGCAAGCTTTACATGCGCTGGTAAAGGTGAAGTGGGATTTACACAGCCTGGTGAAGATGGAGTGGGCATTACACACTGGTAAAGGTGGAGTGAGCATTACACACGCTGGTGAAGATGGAGTGGGCATCACACACTCTGTTACAGGTGGGGTGGGCATTACACACTGGTGAAGATGGAGTGGGCATTACACACTCTATAAAAGATGGAGTGGGCATCACACACTCTGTTACAGGTGGGATGGGCATTACACACTCTATAAGAGATGGAGTGGGCATCACACACTGTTACAGGTGGGGTGGGCATTACACACTCTATAAGAGATGGAGTGGGCATCACACACTGTTACAGGTGGGGTGGGCATCACACGCTCTGTTACAGGTGGGGTGGGCATTACATGCTCTATAAGAGATGGAGTGGGCATCACACACTGTTACAGGTGGGGTGGGCATTACACACTCTATAAGAGATGGAGTGGGCATCACACACTCTGTTACAGGTGGGGTGGGCATCACACGCTCCGTTACAGGTGGGGTGGGCATTACACACTCTATAAGAGATGGACTGGGCATCACACACTGTTACAGGTGGGGTGGGCATCACACACACTGTTACAGGTGGGGTGGGCATCACACACACTGTTACAGGTGGGGAGGGCAGTGCCCAGCCCAGCACTCACCCAGCCATGACGACCCCGTCGCAGGAGTGGACGTCGCACAGGACCCTGCCGGGCTCGTAGCGCAGCTGGCTCACGGCGCCCACGCGGTTCTGCAGAGAGGACACAGGGGTTGCTGCTCCCGTTCCTTCGCCCACCAAAATCTGCTGCTGGGAAACTCCCAGCTTTGCTATTGCTGCTGAGAGAAGACACATCTATCCCCAAAACCCCCCAGCACCTTTCAACTGGCGAAAAGGAGCTGCAATACACGCCACCAACTCTCCTCTCGCACTCGCTCGAACCAGGTTCCCATTTTTCCACAGCACCTGGAGCCCTTTAAGGAAATTCCCCCCTACCTTCCAGTTGGTTTTCAACATGTGTTCTCTGGCCCTGCAGTTTTTGAGGGCGAGCTTCCAGCAGGAATGGTCGGAGATGCTCATATCCAACAGGTATCCCTCCTCCTGGCACAGCCGGTACCACAACACTTCGTCTTCTGCAAGGATTTTCCACGTCCTGCTGACCTAGAAATCAATTTTTATATATGGATCTCTCATAAATGCATAAGGAAAAATTAGATTTAATATAAAATATTACATAGCCTCTGAAATAGCAACATATAAATCAATACAGGACTGCACTGAGACAAAATTCTTACCTAAACAAATATATTTGTTCACTCTTCATACAACTGAAGAGTGTATAAAAACCCCAAACCTTTAACAAAAGGCTTCTTTTCCGTGGGTTCTTTGAGAAATAACTGAGTTTATGCTCATAACATGGGCACCAGTTTAGTGGCCACACCATCAACCCGAAATATCAGTGTACTGGAAAATTTTGAAGGGAAAAGCAGCAAGAAAACAATTAAGACGGAATTGTGAGCTTAGAGCAAAAACATGAATTTATTTTCATATTTGTAGCTAAGAAACCCTCTCAGATCACAGCACCATATCTCTGAAGTCCCACTGACAATGCCTGATTAGGGCTATGACATTAGTGATTTATAACCTATTGTATTACAGTATGCATAAATAGGAATGAATTATTAAGTTTTTCAAGCAGCCTCAAGTTGCTGCCCATTCCAGAGAGAACAGCTTCATCACAATCAATTGTGGGCTCAGAATTAAAGATTCAAGAGGTAAAAGCCAACTTAAGTAGCTTTTTTTTTCCCCCTCTGTAATTCTTAATTTAAAAAAACAGACGTAACCAATGAAAGCCACGACTGGTGAAAGCAGCAATCAATTGTGCTCTGTTTCTAAAAAGATTAAAACAACCTTCTGAGACTGACATCATTTTTAGTAAGTTACAATTAAGCATCTAATGTTCGCTTCAGTCCCCAGATTATGCCAAGAATCCAAGCCTCCCATGGACACAAACTCTCCCAGGACCATCTCTTTATATTTATTTGCCATTTGTTCCATAGTCACACACGCAAAAAACGTTTAATATGATGAAAAAAGGAGCGATCTGAGTCACCTGCAAGTGTTTTTAAGATTTGAGACCGACAGAAAAGAGCAGTGCTCAACCAGGAATATCCAAATGCAGCAGAATGAATGTTCTCAATCACCCAGAGACCTCGATGCAAACTGGCAGGGACAGACAATCCCCTTCCATCCTCTGACAAAGGAAACGACCTGCACAGGGCAATAATAACGCCCTGGAATGACAGAACCAGCACTGAGGCTTCTCCAGCAATACACATCACTCTGGCATCAAAAAGCAGTGCTGAGTGCTCCTGTCCCTAGAGGGACACACTCAGCAACATCAAAAACACCAAAAAGAGGCAATCCCAAATTCAAACCATTAGGAATTCGCTCTCAATTTGATTTGAAAGTAGGATAAATATATGTATTATTGCTCCAAGAATGAAAAAAAAACCCAAACCAGCTTTCTGCTGACACACCAAAAGAGCAGCTGCGGTGCAGGAGTGGAGCTCCCCAGGCAGAACCTCAGCCCCCTCCCCAAACAGCAGCACATTTTCCTGACGGGGACAGCCTGAGCACACGCACAGGGAAGCACAGTCAAACCAGGCCAGCTTTTGCCTTGCTTTCCAAAATAAAAATCAAAAATAAACACACACCTTTGAGTCTGCCAAAAGAGACAATACTGCACAGACCTTTCAAGTTTCAAGGTCTTAAAAGCGTTTTATAAAGACAGTAAAACAAAAGAAAAGAGGGGGGGAGCTACATAAAATTTTGACTGCCTTTTCAACTTTCAGAGGGAATAAAGATCCTATCCTATCCTGATTTTTTTTCAATCAAATTACAGCAAACCCTGCTGCTTTACAAGCCTGACTTTCCAAAGGGTCCCTAACCCAGCCTTTTCTTACAGCCCCAAACTCGCATGCCAATCCCTTGTAAAACCCCACTGAGCGAGGCTCAGCTGCACGAAATCACTAATAAAGAGTCTCAAGCATTTCACTTTACAGCACCACTGTGAGCTGCAGCATTAAAACCAGCCATTGGCTTCAAGTCAGCTTTATTAGATCTGCTTGACTTGGAGTTTCAGGTGAGGCCCCAAAAGCCAGGGCGTTATGGCTTTATTTACATGCACCCAAATGCTGGGTGTTGGAGAGGAGCTGAGATGTGCAAAGCTCTCGTTAAAACTGTTTCCAAATCCAAACTGCACAGAAACTCCAGCAAGGATCAATGACAACATCTTACAGACTTGTTTATAGATCTGGAGTCCTGAATTTAATTTTGTCTTCAGTGTTCCTATTATCTTTTTACAACTGTTCTCAGTAAAGAAAGTTTGGGTTCCCCTGAGCTCCACACAGGGACAGTTTTATATTTTATAGTTCAGCAAGTAATAATGTTCTGAAGGACTTCAAAGGCTTTTGCTGACATAGGCTTTGCTATTTGGTTTTGCCCCTGGGGGATATTTTTTCCCCTAAGAAACCCCACCTCTTCCATCAAATCCAAAATTTCTTCTAATCCCATCTAAATCAACTGGCTCAAATCCTAATGAAGGTTTATTCATCCCTCTGCATCTGATAATGGTTTTTATTTCACTAGGTTTATTTTCTTCCCCAGACACACAAAGGCAGAGTCAAGGCTCATTTGCTGAGACCAGGGGCCTCAATTAGAACTAGCTGGACTTTGAGCTCAGTGCAGCAAACAGTGCCAAGGAGTGTTTAATCCAAAGCCATTCTGATGGAAGCTGCTCATCTTTTCTGCTCACAGCCCTAAGCACAAAATGGTTTGGGCGGGAAGGGACCTTAAAGACCCCCCAGTGCCACCCCTGCCATGGGCAGGGACACCTCCCACTAATCCGGGCTGCTCCAAGCCCCGTCCAGCCTGGCCTTGGGCACTGCCAGGGATCCAGGGGCAGCCACAGCTTCTCTGGGCACCCTGTGCCAGGGCCTCCCCACCCTCCCAGGGAACAATTCCTTCCCAATACCCCATCCATCCCTGCCCTCTGGCAGTGGGAAGCCATTCCCTGTGTCCTGCCCCTCCATCCCTTGTCCCCATTCCCTCTCCAGCTCTCCTGGAGCCCCTTCAGGCCCTGCAAGGGGCTCTGAGGTCTCCCTGGAGCCTTCTCCTCTCCAGGTGAGCACCCCCAGCTCTCCCAGCCTGGCTCCAGAGCAGAGGGGCTCCAGCCCTTGGAACATCCCCTCCTCTGGTCTCACTCCAGCAGCTCCACGTCCTTCTGATGTTGGAGATCCCAGAGCCGGGGGCAGCTCTGCAGGTGGGGTCTCACCTGAGTGGGGCAGAGGGGCAGAACCCCTCCTTCCCCTGCTGCCCCTGCTGGGGGATCACCCAGGGCAGGGATATCCTCACCCATCCATTTCTCTGCTCTCTCTCCAAACCATGAGGAGGATGGATGGCTGCTGTTACCCATAAACAACCTTGATGTAAAACCACGCTCCAAAAAATACATTCAAGTTTCTTTTTGTAAGTGTATAAACATTAAAGCCTCAACAGTTTGACAATCCCAGAAGCCCTCAAGGCAAGCAGCTGAAATTCTTGATTTATGCACAACAATTCATTCCTAAATTCCTAGAAACAGTCTCCCTTGCCCTAGATACATACACAATTCCTCTGTTGGTAAACACTTCTAAACCTTCTCTAAGATGAAAACCGAACAGGTCAAGGGAATTTCCCAGTGATCTGTTCAGAAACAAAACTGTCAAAATTCAGTGCTGCTGAACTCAGACACATCCCCTTATCCCAAAGCTGACAGCGTAAAGGCCAGGTCCCCAGGCCATGGGGAAAATTAATGGATCTACGGTATCAGCCCCAAATAACCCAAGGACATTTCAGGTCGTCACACTTGTGGTGTCCCAAGGGATGGTTTTTCCTTTCCCTCTACACCTCGACCAGGAGGAAGGAGCGACTGTTCCCAAACCTGCTCATACTCACAGGACAGTCACTCATGGCACAGATATTTCTGTCAATGGTCAGAACACAATGAAAAGGTGCTCACAGGGGAAAATCCTGCATTACTCTGGCCTGTTCTGTGCTACATGAAGCCCTGGATAGTTTTCTCCTTGAATTCCAAACGTGGGATATCGACAGGGATTGGTCTGGTGAGTGCTACTGAATGTCAGCCCCCTACTGCAGACCCAGCAGAGCTCAGGCACTGAGGACACTGCTATTTACAGGCTTTTGTATTTCCAGTGCCACACAGACAGGTTGTGTTTTATAGTCCTAATTCCAAAAATCAAAGAAAAGCTGTGGGGGAGCGAGGGAGAGGGAAATATCAAGGTGAAATTAAAGTTCTCCAGACAGTCTGTGGTGTGATTAAATCTCAGAGAGGCTCTGCAGTCAGGCTCCTTTGCTGTTCGTTGCTTACCAATTTGGCATAAAGAACTAAGCAAACAGGTTTTCTCCAAAGGCACTCACATGGATCATATGATGCCAATTTCACCAACTGGCCCAATTTCACTGAAATCCCAAGGCACCTTAATAAAAAAACCCTTTCTAGGATAACGCCATAAAGCAGCAGGGCTTTCCATGGAACAGAAGAGGGCTCCCCCCCTTCAAAAACAAAACCACCAAGAGAAAAATGAAAATGCTATTTATTTTTACGGCTCTGCTTTTTATTTGAACACTTAAAAAGAAGCCAGCTCTGCACTGGATATTCATCTGATAGGGAAAGCCCTGTAAAACACTGGGCACTTGCTCAGCTACCTGTCAGCTGCCACAAAGGAACAATGACTTGGGAAGAGGAGAACGAGAAATGTGGAAAACTGTCTGGGTTAAAATACATCTTATGAGAACAGGTTCAAGCTAAAAAGCAAAGTGAAGGAGACAGAAATCCAGTGCAGCCCAAGCACGGGGAAAAGGAGCAGCCCTTCACCAGGCAATCTTTTTACTACTCCATGAGGTAAACTGATCATGCCTAAGGAGGGGGGGAAAAAAGACAGTGAAAGAATAACCTTAAACTAAACCAACCCTGTCCCATGTCATGGGCTGTGGCCTTTACTGATGGCATATCTCTACCTCAAGGGACAGAAACTCGAGCATATCTGAAAGCTTCGGTGTCCTGGACAGCATCAAAAAATAATCCTAGAGAATTTTTCCCTCTGCAACAGCAGCCCTGCACAAGGAATTAATTTTCTGTGAACAGTCCCTGTTCCTAAAAGGCATCAGCGAGTCAAAGATTTAAGCAATAACCACTTGTAGCTATTTAACACTACAACATGCTCACACTGAACATTAAAAGCCCAATTTCCTTTCAAAGCCTGGGCCATTTGCAGAATATTTGTGCTTAGTTTACCATCCTCAACAGACCCTGTCTGTCACTTCTCACTTTTCACACATTAACATTTTTCTCTTCCACTCAAACCATGCCCTAGACTGTTTGCAACACAAAGAACGGTTTTGGTTGGATTTTTGTGAAGTTGCAAGATGTGCTTTGTATATAGGAGTTAATGAACACCAGCCTGCAACCCTAAATAGTGGCCATGGGAGAAGCTGGAATTATATCCACAATATTCTGCTTGATTTCACAGGGTAATCAGCACTTGCCAATTAAGTTTGCTTTGAAGACTCATTCGGAGAGGGGGTTCATCATTCAGTGTGTGAAGAAAGGAAATAAAGAGGCCCAACAGCGTGGGCTGAACGACCCTGAGTAGAATGAGGTGCGAGTGTTTCAGTAAAGCTATTGAAGAGACGGGCAGTTTACAACTACACGTAAATTATGGACCTATGGACCGTGCCTGAGTACTGACTGCTGAGAGCATTATCTGAAAGTATCAGAAAAGAAAAATATAAACCCCTTGCAGGGCTGGGGGGGGAAGAAATCAGGGTCATTTGAGAATTTAGCCTCATGTGAAAATACTGCAGGCAAAAAGTTACCACTCCGATGTCTGTGGTTCGAACCGCACACTGGAAAGAGGGAGGAGCAGCTCTGCCATGCCCTTAGCACTGCCAAGTGCTGAGTTCTAAATACCGCAGCAAGACACTCGAATCAAAAATGCTTCTAAACACACTCACTTGAATCAAAATATCTTTGCAATATTTATTTTAATGTTTAAGGCTTCGCTTCTGCCCAAGCCACAGATGTTTTATTTAACTCTGCTCAAGTGCAGCTGCAGACCCAGCTCATGTACCATCACTTTTTCAATATTCAGCTTTGGAACTGTTTCCTGTAAGTGAAAGCACAACCGGCTGAGCTCCTGGGGCTCCCACCCCCCCTTCCCTACATCGAGGTGCCTGTTTTTTCACCATTTCTGCCAATTTGAAGTGCTATCAGAGCAGCAAACTGCCAGCAGCACTCACCTGAGCACATCTTCCCAGCTCAGCCTTGCCCAGGTACCGGAATATCTTCAGTGCCAGCTCATAAGGCAGCTGGACATCGAAGAAAGGAACCTCGTTGATTTCATTCTGGAAAGGAAGAAGGAGAAAATCATTTGTGACGCTGGTTTCACACACGGTTTGACAGCAGGAGAAGTTGCCGTGGTGCGGAGAAGGGATGGTGTGTCCTCAGTGCCATCACAGCTCCACGAAAACATCAGGAGTTATTCTGCCTCTCCCCCCTTTCACGGCCCCTCAAAGGGCAGAGAAAGGCAAGACACCAAATTCTAATAAAATAGTGTGGCAAAGGTTTCAGTGCCAAAAAGACCCAATAAATGAAGACATATGCCCATCATTAATTTCACTTGCAAGACTTCAATCCCATACGATGGAAAAATGAACAAATATTTTAAATACAACTGAACGGAGATGATGTTAGTTTCTTTCATTAGTAACATAAAAATGTCTTTTTAATATGAAATGTTCCTCCTTTAACTGATCGAGCATCTCAAACAAAAATTCAAAGCCAAATCCATCCATTTAAGCTAACGGCTAAATGCAGCACACAGATTTTTCCTAGACGCATTTTGTTTGGTTTAACTACACAATTATTACATCATCTTTCTGCAGTTATCATAACAAGATTTGTATTCTCTCTTACCTTGTCTGGAAATTCAAAATTTTTATATTATGTAATAGAAAATGAGTAAAATCGGCCAATTCTGACCATTTCTGTGTCATCAGTTTTGCTCTCCAGTGTCTTCTCTAGTTTCTGGTCCCCCCCACCAGGTGCTCCTGATCATTGTCTATGAATCCTCATGCACAAAATCAGCTGCTCAGTTAAAACCCATCTCCATTGTTCGCCTTCAGAACCTCAGGCAGATCCCAAATCGGGATCATCCACTGCCTCTTGGCACTTCCCTAATCCTCGTACCTTTGTTTCTTTGTGGTCTCTTCTACAACTACTCCTTCTCATTCAAATCCGGGCCCTTTGCAGCACCAAAGTAGAATAGAAAGGATATTCTGGGTTTATTTAAAGCAGAGTTACTCAGGGAAATCACGATATAATGTGGTGGTGTGGTTTTTAATGCAAAAGATATTCTACACTAGGCACGTGTTCAGACAACACAAACACGGGCAATGCTCCCATCAGGTCTTTTCAGCGACAAAACATCACTTCATACACACTGGAACCTCCCACTTGTTCTAAAGTTTCTCAAAGCAGGACCCGCAGCCAGCCCTGCTGCTCCCCTCCCTCCATACCCAGAGTTTCCCTGCACAAACAGCTCCTTTTCCCTCCCCTGTGCGAGGGCCGCCGGCTCCGCTCCCCGCTGCGGATCTGCAGGAACACTGTTTTCCTTTCGTGTGCTTTAAACCCCGTCCCTTTCCAAAGGGGACACCGAAGAAAAACACAAAGGGAACATCTCCACGGCCTCATGCAGGCAGGCTCCGAGCTGGCCAGATGTGATCTCGCTCGGATCCAGGAGCCACGGAACCGTTCTGGAGCTGCAGGCTGCCCAAACAAATAAGAGGAGCCATTGGGCAAGGATTATTAGCTCCAGGCTTATGAGCTCAGGCACGGACCCACCACGGACGTGCTCCTTCCAAATTGGACTTGACTCGTGTCCAAGCAGCAGATCCTGGGCTGTCTGGATGTACACAGAGGTCTCACTGGAAGGACTGAGGGCCTGCAGATACAGCAGTGCTGACACAAGGCTCAACACCAACGGTGTTGTAAGGAAAGGTGGGGAAAAAGAGCAAAAAACATGCAGGCTTTTTATCAACTGATCTGCAAGATCGAGCACTTTATACCCTGCTTCAAACAAACCCAGAACTGCCTTTTTTTTTTCTACTTTCTTGCTGCAAAGGCTCCAGGTTTAAATGAGGAGTAGCTGTAGCAGAGACCTACAAAGAAACAAAGGAACAGGGGTTAGGAAAGCGCCAGGAGGCAGGGGATGATCCCGCTTTGGGATCTGCCTGAGGTTCTGAAGGCAAACGGTGGACATAAGACCACAGCACAAACTCACGCTGATCCCATTCTAATGCAATCCTAACATCAGAGACAGATCCAGGTCTTCCCACACCCCAAAAATCCCAGCAGCTTGTCCTCAGCACAGGGAAGTGGGGATGTTAAGTCAGCACCAGCCTGTCTAAAAGTCTACTGGAATGAATCCAAAACTCAAATACAACCAGCCCCTCTGAGACAGATTCGGGCTCCTGTGTGCTAATGGAGCACTAATTCTGTAAATGGATTAATTTGTGCCTTGCAGACAGAAATTTAATCTGTTCCTTTTAATTTTTTTAAGCAAAGAGTAATTAGTCATAGTGAGGTTAGTGAGAAGGAAGAAAATGGGTTTCCCCCCTAGTTTTCCTATACTGTAAATAAAATCTCTATGGCATTTAGAGGATTTACCAAAATAACTTTTATCTGGTTCAGAACTGTATTTAAGACTATTTCCAAATTAACTCCTTTATTTAAAGAATTAAAGCTTGTTTTCTTACTACGCTGCTGTGTCACGAGGCAGGATATCCTTAATTACTGCACCCGCATCGAACTGCCTGAGTAAACAACAAAAATCTTAAGAGGAAAAAAAAATATTATTTCATAGAGTCATGGAACATCTCGAGTTGGAAGAGACCCTCGAGGATCATCGAGCCCAACTCCCGGCCCTGCACAGGACCCTCCAACGATCCCACCCGGTGCCACTACATAGGACGAGCAGATTTTGAAGGGTTAAAACTTTAAAAGAGGATATAATCGGAAGCTGAGATTATAAACAAGCACAGAGGAACCCAAATCCAACGTCCTCTTCGCTCGCCGCCTCCCAGCGAACCCTCGGCAGAGCCCCTCTGCGTGCTCCCGTGCCCGGCCCCACCGCGACCCCCGGCCGCCCTCCCCGCCTGGGGCCCGGCCTGTCCCCGGCACAGCCCCAGGGCCGCCCCCGGCCCC